>CM063299.1:7402500-7834485 GCA_032173965.1 Sitta carolinensis
CTGTGAGCACAGCAGGCAAATTACACAGAACTGCTTCTCTTAAGTGGTGCTGGTTTCATCCTCTTAACAATCTTATGACTTTATCTATTTTGACAAAACTGAAGTGGCATGAGAAGTAAATGTCTTTTTTGATGGATATCTTTCAACACTGGAGTACAGGTATGCTTTTTCAAAGCAGTATCTTCTATTTTTAATTGGTTTTCAGCAGTATAAATTGGAAACACAAGATAGGTGAGATGGAACATCTGCAGCTCTGGCATGGTATAGAGAAGAAAATGACTTTTTTTTTGTCTTAAGATCCACTGTTTTGTTCTACATTGTGTCCATTAAACTTTAAACTCTAAATTGTTCGTGTACTTAGGTGCTAATGGTGCAAAAGAAGCAGAACAGGTGTGGCTGAAACAGTGGGTAAGCTGCCTCTTGTAAGACCCTTATAGTGGAAAATCATTAATTTTATCCATAGTGATAAGAATTTGTAATTCTCTGTGCATCTCATGGTTGTGGTAGAGTAATGGCTTACATCTAAACTAAAAACTAAATGTGCTGCAGTTCTTGCAAGCCCTGTTTTTGAGTTGGCAGTAACCAGGATCGGGCAGGCTACTTTGCTGTTGTTCAGTGTGTGCCTCTGTTGCAGGGATCCTGTTGGATATACAGAAATACTTTGAGCTTAGTGATGGGAAGACAGGTCTACTGCAAACAGGTAATAAAGTCTCCTCAGTTCACACAGTTGCCTTTGCTTTGCCCCTCTGTGGTGTGCTTCCAAAACACAGTGCAGTTACCTCTTCTACTTCCTCCTTGTGTGTGGTATTGCTCACTTCCACTTGTGGGCAGGCTGACTATAGTGCAAAACTGAAAGTCAGACTGGAGTCAGGTCCTTCAAATATCCCACAGTATGTGAATCACAAAAGATGAAGGGTTTCTTAAGAAATAGAGAAGTTGGGTAATTCACATACGTTTTATTGTTGTATAGATATTTTGAGTCTGCATTTGTCTTTTTCCAAATATCGATCCCCGTCCTAGTGCTACAAACTCAGCCTGCCTTTAACCCTTGCCCTAAAACCAACCTGAGTTTATTTGAGGGGTGAGCAGTACATATGACAAAAATAATTAGATGACTGTTGTCTTTGTTCATTGTTGGATTTTCAGTCTTCACCTTGTGTTACATGCTGGCTGCCCCCATCTTTGGATACCTCGGAGATCGCTACAACAGGAAGATCATCCTTGGAGCTGGCATTTCCTTCTGGGCTGCTGTCACCTTAGGGAGCTCCTTTGTCACTCAGGCAGTATGTTGCTTTTTTAGAGGGTGCTGTGAAAATGACCTGCATACACCTTGCAGGATTTGATAGAGTCCTTCTCTAATCACATTTGGAAAAGCATCAGTGACCACTCGTTTCCCCAGCCTTAGGCCTGGACTAAATACACTCCATGCAGGAATGCCTTGTAGGACACTGGACTAAATACACTCCATGCAGGAATGCCTTGTAGGACACTGGACTAAATACACTCCATGCAGGAATGCCTTGTAGGACACTGGAGTCCAGCCTAGGCACTAGAGAACCCACACTTTATTGTTGCCATGGATGGGATTTTATTTTTGTCCTGAATGCTGTTTATGACCTTACAGTGTGACATGTGCTCTATCCACCCTGTCCTGAAATTCCCTCTGGGTGTCACTCTGAGAAGTCACTGCTGTGCAGGAAGAGAAAGCTGAGCAGTGAGATGTGAGGGGAGCAGATGTGAGTGAAAGGAACACAGACATAGGCAAAAGGCAGTTCAATTCTAATTTCCTCTGGTAGACTTCACTCACTAAAATGCCCTTCTTTAACAGTAAGCTTTCTTTCTTGCATGGATTTTTTTTGACTCTGTCTTTTCCTGCAGCATTACAAGATATTTGTTCTTTCACGAGGACTGGTTGGCATTGGCTCTGCCAGTTATTCCACTATAGCACCTACCATCATTGCAGACCTGTTTGAGGAAGGAAAAAGGACCACAGTGTTATCTATCTTCTACATCTTCATTCCAGTGGGAAGGTTGGTTTTCTTGCAGTGGCCTTTTGAAATTCTGTCTGACCACACCTGCAATTCAATATACCCTGAGCCCTAATCAGATTTGTATTGATGTATTTCTGCATTGGCTCTTGCAGAGAGATTTGTCACTTCCTTAGCAAGTTTGAATAGAGCTGATTAGATGTATTTCTCTACTTACCTTGTAAAAAATTCTTTTTCCCCCTAACATTTTTAGGGAGAATCCAAACTCTGGAAACTCCGGCTTTGAATAAAATATTGAATCTATTCTAAAATAAATATGTGCATGAGAGTATGTTGTTTATTTCTGTGGTTTGAAAGACAAAAGCTTTTAGATATTAGTTTATTTGACAGATTTTTCAAGAATCCTCCATTAAATGTCTCCCAAGGAAGAACTGGCACTCCCCTGTCCTCTTTTAGTTAAATTGACATTGTATCTGAAGAAGATACAAGAAGATACAAGGTGGAGAAGAGCTTTTCAAACGGTTTAGAGGCATACTCTGTATCAGAGCAGGCAGCCAAGGCTGGGCCCAGAAGGCACATTAAAACTAAGGAAATTCCTGCAGGGCATAATTCCTGTGGCTAGCACAGGAGGGAGGAGGTAATAAAATGTTTGATGGGCTCTTTGATCCAGGTTTGCAGTGTCATTCTACAGAAAATGTATTCCAAGAGGAATCTGGGACATTGCTGTGATCATCTCCAGCCTGCTCTGAGGTTAGACTCTCTTTTTACTGGCTGGCAGGCAGACTAGCACAGACCATGAGGGTTATTTCTATTTATCCCTTTGGAAAACTATGACAGTGCACTTCCATGTGTTCTCCTTAGCTGGCAAAACACATCAGTTCAGCCATCCCAAATTCCTTGGTGCTTCCTGATCATTCCTTTGTCTTGTTCACAGTGGCTGTGGTTATATGCTGGCAGCTGGCATGGCAAAAAGCACAGGTGACTGGCACTGGGCATTCAGGGTGAGTCACTTTATTCACTGCAACAATATTCACTATTATTTATTCAAATCCATCACTGGGGCTTGGACCCTTTATGTTCATTGTGTTAAAGGTGAGCAGTGGGAGGACTTTCTACCCTCTGACAGGTCAGGAACATGGTGTTTAGGAGAAGTTTTCCTGCAGGACAAGTGACAGATTTCTGCCTAGCTCTGATAGGTGTAGGTGAAATTGTACAGCAGCCAGAGCAGGTGTTGATTCCTCTTACCTGAGGGCACATTTGGAATGGTTGTTACTGCACCAAGACCTCCTCAAACAGAGGAATTGGAAGGTAAAATGATCTTTATACTGGTAGCACCAGTTTTCTGGAATGCTGTTGGGAACAACTTCTGTTATTTGAGGGTTTGAAGAAAATAACCTCTTCTGTTCTGGCTATGTCCTCATGGTGTGTCTCACTGAAATACTCAGTGCTTTGAAGCACTTTGCCAGAGCCTCATGCCTTGTGTACAAAATCAGCTAGCACATGCAGGTGAGTGGAGTAACACTGCTGTTATTCAGGTAACACTGGTGCCTGCAGCAGTGAGTCTTGTGTTGGTGGCTAGAGTACTAGTATTTTCTTTCTTCACAGGTTTTTCTTTAAAATCAGAGAGAGGAGTGATCACATCGCTGTATGATGGGGAGGGAGGATCTATTATATTTCCTCCAAAGTCACCAAAGTCACTCTTTTTCTTTACAAATATGACCTAAAGCAGGACACATCTATTTCTGAACATATCCACCATTTTCTGCTAGTGATTCTAATGCAATTTGAATTGCTGTGGAGTTCTTGCTATAAGAAAACAGAGATCTTTGTGTCTACAGGTAACTCCTTGCATGGGAGGACTGGCACTGCTTCTCCTGATTCTGCTGGTCCCTCACAGGATCCAGAGAAAGACAGCAGCACACAGAGCACTGAGCATCTCCGGCATGAGACGAGGAGCAGATGAGCGGCCAGATGTGCACACAACTGCCAAGACTACTTGGTGTCAAGATGTGGGATCACTTGTCAAGAAGTAAGTGGTTTGAGCTACAAAGACTGTTGAAGAGTCACCATTCCATTATAAGAAATATGTCCAACTGAATCCCACTTTGCTCCTGTGAGCCACATGCTCTATGCAAGAGGATGGAAACACCATTAGTAAAAATCTTTCTTCCACTTTTTTACGGGAATGCTACAAAAGAGATAAAAAATTTCTTTGCTTCTTCTATCTTGCCATTTTGAGGTGGGGGAAGCGGGCAAAGTTATGATGGCAGTTTGCTCCTATTTAAATCCAAAGCTCTACTTTCTTCTAAATTTTCCCTTGCCTACGGAAGCTAGACTGGTAAAAGTGCATAATTTTCCGGTGTAAATTTATTTATAATTCTTAGTGCCTGAGCAAGGTTGGATTAGCATGTCTCAGGCACTCTCTGTGGTATTTGGGAGCCTGCTGTGCATGCGGTCAGAGTTTGTGGGACCCCAATATAGTTTATAAAGTGAATTGTCCATGTGTTTAGATGGGCTGAGCTGTGGCTGGCAGGTGACATCTTCCTTTTAACCACACAAAAATGAAAGCTGCAGCTGACCTGCGGGGCGGAGTGCATGCGGGCCTGGCGCGGGCTCCTCGCCGTGTCGCGGCGGCCGGGCGGTGCGCGGCGCCGGCCGGGCGAGCAGCCGCGGTGGAACAGCAGGTGCCGCTGTGCAGCTGCGCCAGAGCCGCTGCCCGCAGAGACAGCGCTCGGCCTTTAAACACTTGCTTTCCCGGCACCTCGTTTGTCTGTGGAGTGTTCTTCCAGACCGTCCAGCGTTTTCTGACCGCCTAAATGTGCATCCTCTTTACATCCTGAACAGTAGGTACACTAGAGATCGGGTTTGGAGGATCACAATTTGTAGGCACTACATCCGGAAGTGAATAAAAAATAATTTTTCCTGAAACAAAAATGAACCTTTTTGACATTTCAACAACTAGACTATCTCCAAAGCTGCTTTCCTACAGAGATGTTCCAGTGTAAAAATATATTTTAATTTTCTTTGCCTTTAGCAATTGATTCTCATTTTCTTTTCCTTGGGCTATTGATTTCCAAAGCATAAAGACATACTGCCAAAAAATATGTGGTTCCACTTTTAATCAAGTCCAAGTGCACTTTTAGAAAATGGAGAATTAGGTTCATTTCTTAACAAATCCTCTTGTTTGGTGCTCACCTGATCATTTGCAGCAGTCTTAAGATTTCATATGTCACTATTGACCTCAAAGGGGGTTTTCTCCTGAACTATTAATGACAAAGAGTCTATCAAAAATTTAATTTTCTCCTAGAATAAGGCAGGAAGGAGACAAAGTTCGGACAGTTTTCAAAAATGCTTCTCCTTTTGTCTGAAACTTGCTGTGGAGATTGAGTCTATTTTTACTCACTCAGGTAGAGTTAAGGAGTGCTTCAGCCACTGCAACTTCACAGTGTTTGGAAGACCCAGAGGTTACTCTCATTTACACTGGTTACAGAAACAGCTTAAAACCTGAGGCATTTAGACTTGCACTTAGAACCCTTTCCTTTAGCTCCTTACCCATTACATTCTTGCTCACTCTCTATTGTTGTACTTCTGCTATCAAAAAATTCACAGCAATTGTTTTGGCAGAAGTTGGCATGAAAACTGCAAGAGACCAGGATTTAACATGAAATCAGTGGGTCACCCTTTGCTCTAATTAGTACTTTATTGTTGAATTTCATAATAAAGCCTGATCAGAGTTCAGATATTCAAGGGAGTGGATTTTGATTACAAGATGTCTGAATGAATTGTTTTGCTATTGATGAAATCCTGGGTGTTGCAGGTAGGTTTCCCCTTTTTCCTCACATACTATTCTTTCTAATAGCTCTCAGTTGTTTTCTTTTGACTTTCAGCTGTAGTTTTGTCTGTTCCTCACTGGGTCAGACTGCCATGGCCTTTGTCACTGGAGCCCTGGGAATGTGGATACCAGTGTTTCTGTACAGAGCTCAAGTTGTCCAGGGCATTGTCCCACCATGCCTCCAAGAATCCTGCAATTCATCCAACAGGTGAGCTGTGCATTCCTGGGAACTCTGCTCACTCACAGCTGGTTTCCAAAGGCAGAAGGGAGGATGTGATGAGCACTTCTTGTGAAGGCAGTGGGCTGTGAATGTTAAATTGCTTCCAGGTATCTGAGACACTCCCCTTTGCCTGATTATAATCACTCAGCTAACTGGAAAGATGCTGCCAGCCCTATATAAGTGGGAAGAAGCAGTAATAGCAACAATTATGGGGGAAAAGGAGCAGCTTTAGCAAGGTGGTTTTAGTTGACAAATGACTGTACGTTCCAAGCTACTTAAATACCCATTTAAGTGTATTTAAATCCCGTGTTTTAGTAACTTGCCTATTATCTTTTTATTCTGGTTTTATAATCCTGCCATATTGGTGAGTTCATTGTGGCTCCCAGCTTGAAGAAAGCTTGATGATTTTGATGTGGTATCATATCATCACATCAAACCAGGATCTTGTGAATAGCTTCCAGCAGAGCTCTGCTTACAGAGCATGTCCAGACCAATGATGATTCAGGAATAGTATCAAATATTGTATAAGAAGGAGAATTTATGCTAGCAGAACACTTTGAAATAGTCATAAAACACCTTTTTGTAGATCCCTTTTCCCCACCAAGGAAGAGAAGCTTTTCTTCCCAGTGTGTTGTCCAGCATACAAATGTTTTCAGTGTTCCTCTCGAGTCTTCATCGCTCCCCTCAGGAGCAGTGAGCACTGGGAGTGGCTCCATACAGTGGCCTCCATACAAGTATCCCTTTCTCCAGGAGGTATCCCAAGCCTACTTTCAGTCTCTGCTTTTGTAATGGATTTCAAAGAACTAAGTTCTTACTGCATGGCCTTTCCAGGTAAAGACAATTAAAGGGAAAAGCAGTTACCACACCTTGAGTGTGTCCTCTGCTAATAGGATTTTTCTGTTTTTCCGCAATGGAATAACTGAGTCAACTCAGAAGTGATTTCTGAGTTGTAGCAAGACCAGATGGATTGAAGAGTCATCCCCAAATCCTTCAATGGGAAATGAATTGTCCTTCCATGGATGCCACCAGTGGCACATTACTTATCAATGAACAGTACTGGGAAGGGAGAGAAACACAGGAGTCTCTGGCTCAGGATAGACAGATGAGGGAAGCTGAACAGTGTAGGATGTTTGTCTGTATCTGTTCACAGAGGCTGTTTAAGTTCTTCCTCTGTTAAGTTGAAGGTGTTGGCCTTTAGTTTGTTTTCTAATCCACTTCTGAATTATTATTCCACAGTAGTGCTGTTAGAGCAGACATGGTCTTCAGGGAAGTGAAACAGAGCATCTGATAGTTTAACATCATGTACTGCTTCTTATAGGATGCTTGAAATATAACCTTGGCATAAGCTCATGCCAGAAGCAGCATAAGGCTGGTTTTGGACTGTTATTCCAAGGGGATGTAAAGAGACAGAATATAAACTACTATGTCACACCTGATGGTGCTGGAGGAACTGAGCTGCATATTACCAGACCTGCCCAGGGATACTTTAAAGATGTTTTTCCCTCTGACTGTTCAGCAGTTTCAGACTTTGTTTAAGGATCAGGTCTCTGTCACCTAGACTCCTTAGAAACACAGACTCAAATGGCACCACAACTGATTCAAGTCTCAATCCTTTCAAGGTAGATAAATAGGCAGTGGGAAGTTTTTGTTCAGGTCTTTGTGCAAACCCTTTCAAACAGACAGGAGAGTTAAGTGAGCATCCTCAGACCCTAAAAGATCCCACAGGAGCTTTTCCCCAGTACTAGGCTTCTGAACTTTCCTACTTCCTGTCAACTGAACTGTGCTTGGATTTAGTTTTGGCCATTCTCTTTTATTCCAGCTGCAGGTTTATTTAGACTACAGTTTACAATACATGAATATTCTGTACACAATTCCATGAATGCTTCAGTCACCTAATGTCACCTTGGAACTTGCCTCTCTTGAACGAATCTCTGAGATTATTCTGCCTAGTGACAATCTATAATGTCACTATCCAGATATAGTCAGTGATGGATTAGAATCCTGAAGAACTTGCAGGGAGAGTGCAAATTTGCTTAAAGTTTGTTTTCTTGCATAACAATAAATTTCTTTTTTCTTGTAGAATTATTGAGTTCTTCCTAATCAGCCAGAAAGAAATTAAGAAGTGGATGTGCTGTAGTTTAAAGGAACAGATCATATCCCAGCTGGTTACTTTGCTTTGCAGTTAGAAAAAGCTCAGGAAAATGTACAGAACTTACCATGTAGCACTCTAAAATATTCAGAGGTGTTTGTGCTCAGAATACCTTGGTCCTGTCCCTGCTTGCCTTCAGAGAATTACTCTGCACCATCACCATTACTATGCACTGTCAGTGGCACCACTGATCTTGTGCAAGAGAAAAGCTTTGTGGTTGAGGGGTCTCAGTGGGATGGAGACAAAAGCACGCATGGAGTAACTATTCAGACATGTTCCTTTAAAACATGAACTTGTGGTTCCTGAAGAACACATTTGTATTTGCAGACACACAAAGCTGGGTGGTATTGGAAATTCTGTGTTCAGAAAATGCTAAGTGGACCTGGCAGTAGTTACCTATTTGGTATTCTTTGAACTCTTCTGAGAAGTGGTAGGTGTTTCCCATAGTCAGAGGAGTGACTCACCTCAGCTGTGCTACCCAGGGTTGTAATTTAGATGTGTGTCATTCCACTTGCTAGGATCTCTTCCAAGGCAGCACACTGTGATACAGGGTTACTCCATCTGTGCCTCAGGGCTGACTGGGCACATTGATTCACAGGGGAACCATGATGACTGTGTCTGCTCTAAATCACAGCATGTCCAAGCCAGAGTGTACTGAGCAGAATCCTCCTTGAGCCTGGGTGAGTAACACCTGCTCTGTAAAGGGGAAAATATCTTCTCCATGGGACACAGCTGCCATTGCAAAGCCAAAGCTTCAGCTGAGCCTTGGGATCACATCCCTTTAGGAGTGGGAAGGTTATAGCAAGTGGAATAAAATTCAACTTCCCCACTGAAGGTTCCTCTGAAACTACAGGTACAAGCTAACACCATTTATTTTTCCACAGTACAGTCTTACTATGCTCAGCTGAATCCTTTGCTTTGTCACCAGCCTGCTATTTGGAGGCATCACCATTGGGACAGGAATCTTGGGCATTATTGCTGGGGCAGAAGCTGCAAGACGATTAAGGAAGATAAACAACAAAGCTGATCCTCTGATCTGTGCCACAAGCATGTTCATTTCTGCCCTGTGCCTCTACATAGCTCTGATGGTGGCCCAGACCAGCATCCTTTCCACTTTTGTGAGTGACAATTAGCAAAATGTCTTTTCACATCCTAGGAAGAATGGGAAGGGGGAGGAGGAGGCAAGGGTAGCTTTTGCAGAATTCCCTGCAGACTTCTAGACCATTAAGAGGTTTCAGTGACTTGTGCCAAGGTACCCAGGTAAGCTCTGGGCTCTGATGCTCCCATAGCTGAGATCTGTCCTGTGAGAGCCACACTGGGCAGTGCTTGGGACAGAAGAAAGGGCAGACAGAGCACAAGAACTGGGCTTCAGGTCCTGCAGAGTGCCCACACTGAGGAAGAGAATAGTAACTATGCATTAACCTGCATTGAAACAGGTCCCTTCTGAAAAAAAGGAGTTAAAGCTAGTCTCAATCTTATGTTAATTTTTAATGCTTTGTGGTTAATTTAGTATTCTTATTTATTTTTGCTCTCTGAATACTTAAAGGGTGGTGTAGTTGGGACTATACAATGCACACTGTTCTTGCTAAGAATAATTTAGCCCTCACCTTCAAAGCCCCAGATCACTAGCTGATCTTCAAAGTCAAACTTTTGGCAAGCCAAACTGAAGTATAAATCACTTAAATTCCATTCTCAGTAAAGGAGAAAACAGAAACTTTCTAGGAATGACAAAAAAATCCCTGTAAGAGTGAACTGAATGTATACTCTATTTCAACTATAATCTGGTAACAGCTAGAGAAAGACTCCTGTGCTTTTTTTTTCCTGTGACTCCACAGCCAAAATCACCATGATTAACATAAATAAGAGGATCCAAGTGAAGTAAATTACAGTAATCAACAGTTCTCTGAAAAGGGCACTTTTGCAGGTTTTTTGCTTCTAAGAATAATGCTTGTTCAAAGAGGATTTCCTTCTGACTCCTCAGGAATGTGTATTCCTGTGGAAAAACACCTTTACACCAAGAGAAAACACAAGTAGTATTGTCTGTCTGAGTGTGTGTACACAGTGCAAAATGTGAAATTGAAGATCATTTTTGGATCCAAGAGTGGGGATCTGAGTGCTCAGAAGAATTAGCCATTGTGTTTTTCTGCTTCTCAGTGTCCCACATAGCTCCACTCTTAGTGTGTTCCTCAGGGGATTTTTTGTCATTAAAGGCAGAGAACAGCAGTTTAACTTGCTAGTCTGTGTTATTTGAGTGAATCAATCTATTTGATTTGAACTACCAAAATATACCTTTTTATTAGAATTATAGAATCACAGAATCAGAGAAATCAGAGTTTTGGGTTGGAAGGGACCTAAAAGCTCATCCAGTTCCATTTCCCTGCCATGGACAGGGACACCTTCCACTAGACCAGGCTGCTCCAAGCCCTGTTCAACCTGGATTTGAACACTTCCAGGGATTGGACAGCCACAGCAGTGTAGAATAGTATAGTATAGTATAGCATAGCATAGCATAGCATAGCATAGTAGTATAGTCACTGGTTTTTTCTGTTTTGCAGATTTTCATTGCATTTGGAGAACTGTTTTTGTCTGTAAACTGGGCTGTTGTGACAGACATCCTGCTGGTAAGTGCTCATGAAATTATTTCCTTCTTTCAAGTGTTTTGTCAATGTAGTATTGTTCCTAAGCCTGCATGTGAGTGGTTTTCTGGGGACAGATGAACCAGCTCCTACAGAGAATCCCCTATTGGTATCCTGCTTGGAATCACTGCCACTAGGTACTGCTGGGCAAGGGTGCCAGTGGCAATAAGGCTGTGGTGGTGCAGTAGTCCAAGTTATTATAATCCCAGGGAGAGGTCCTGATTTGGATGAGCTCATCACGTGGCACTCTCTAGTGCTGCCTGGACCCATGGTATCTTGGGCTTCTGCACAGCTCTGTGTTGTCAGATTATCTGCTAGAAAATGGTCTGCACCAGAAACAAGGTCATTTTTTGTCAATCAGGTTTTCTATTTGTTTTCCAGAGGTTTGAAAGGATGATCCAAATGAGGCAAAGTTGATAGTCCATGAACTATTAGCAATTTCCCTTAGTTCAGAATGCAGTGCAGATGAATTCCAGCTCTTGCAAGCCCAATTCACAAGTGCTGCACTGCCAGAACATCAGGCCAGCAGAGATGCTTAAGGGGCTCTTGGGAATTCCAGGACTGACACCACAGGCCAAGGAAGAGCAGTGCCTGATTTCATTTGGATTCTGTCATCAGTAAATTTCTTTAGAAAGGACTGATGTGAAAAGCATGCATCTTGTAGCACAGTTTGTCTAGACTGTGAGGAGCAGCTTCTTTTTATCATTTCAAAGGTTGTTAGAGTTAGTAATTTTACTTGAGTTTTTACTCTAAATAAAAATCTAGCAACCTCTCATTTAGGTTGTAGCTCCACAGTCACTAATAGATGTCTGTGTAAACCCTGGGGCAGATACTATGAGTGCTGAGCTACACTGATCATTATAGTCTTATCAAGTAGCTTTTATGACCATTTTTTTAATAATCCATAATATGAACAAGTTGAATATTGTTTATTAGTGCAATAAGCAAAGGAATGCTCATATCTGATAGACTGCAGAAACCTGATTTAAATACCCAAGTTATTTATATGATTGACAATCCTTTTGTTACTACCCATGGGCATAAGACAAGAATATGAATAAGACATACTTAAATTGACACTACCTTTTCTGTGAGGAGTAGAGAACTGGATCACCCAAGGGACCCAGACTCTCTGCTTTGGGACCCCTGTGCTGAAAGCTGTGGATGTGATGGCAACCCAAATATTTCAGTGATACAGGGACTGTTCAGACAAGTGTGGTTCAGGCACAATGCTGCTGCAGGGGGAAATTCTGTAAAGACCCCAGGACAAGTGAGAGAAGGCACAAAGTTAAGGGACAGCAGAACAGAAATCTTTGTTTCTTCCCAAGCAAGAGCCACGTGAGTGTTTCCCATTTTATGTAGCAGTGTTTCATTCTAAGGGAGTCAAATCTATTTACAGATTGCGCTGCAAACTCCATGGTCATAATAAATCCTTCATTTAAGAACCACAGTGAGAGCATTCACATGTAGCACAACATGCAGTGATGCACAATAGCAGTTCACAAGAAGGACAGGAATAAACCTTGCAGCCTGTGGCTCCAGTGGGACACAGGTCACCATCCCTTGCTGTCCCAGGCACTGGAGGGTACTCCTGAGGTAGCTGGCACTGTGGTTTGGGCTGTTCAGGAACACAGCTTGGTATCTCTGCCAGCTAACTGAACCCACATACTGGACAAGCTGAGCAGAGATAAAAGTATCCCTGTTACAGTGTCTGTGTAAAAGGATGAGAAAGGGTATTGCCAAGTGCTGAGCACACTGGTGACCAAAGGGACCAGCTGTGAAGCACTACAGAACTCTCCTTCCACTGCCTGACCTTGCCTTGACATGAGTCTGTGTATCTTTGTATTTCATAGCTGAAGAGCCTTTCTTTACATCCTGATTGAGATGAAGGGATGGAATTACTTACATTTCATGGGTCTTCAGCAAAGTCCTGCTGACACTGACTGTATATCATGTTCTCTTTCATGGTGCTGCTCTCTACATGTCAATTTTATGCACTCTGGAATTTTAATAAAATAGCAAATAATGCAGTCAGCATTAATCAATGCTGCTTGCTTAAAATCTCAGCCAACAGCCAAGAGGGTTTTGATTCTTATCTGACTCTCACAGACTGGTCAGAAACAATTATCCTAGGAGAAAAGAGCTGAAAGCTTGCAGCAGTGAACAGGTGCAGAAAACCCATCACTGGTCCAGACTGACATTTTTACTTATCTTCTATTTCAATTTATTTTGAAATAATTGGGTTTTTTTGAACCAGAAGGAAGTATAAATACCATTCTTTTTACAAGAGTTGAGGCACCAACTATTTTTAAGTTTCTCAGTTTACTTTTCTTTGAACTCCTACATCTGCATTTTAATTTTGTCCTCTGTCACTGTTAAAGAGGAGGCTGACATCACTGAGTTAGGTGATGGTGGTACATGGTGATACATGGGGAAGAGAGTGAGGAAGATGGTCACTGTAAGCTCTTTCTTTCAATTCCTTCCTGAATCCAAACTGCAAAGCCTGCCAGGAACAGGGCTTTTGTTCAGTTCCATCACTCCTGCCTCAGCTTTCTTAGGGAACACTGCATCACATTGCAGCCTGCAGGAAATCTGTGGGGAGCATCACTGCCATATCCTGCATCCATGTAAATCTAGAAGAGAAGGAAGTTCTTGTCTCCCAGGTGACCAAATCTCTAATTTCCATTTCTTATTGTGGGATTAGTTACCAGCAATATTGTGTCAATTGGCAACAAGTGGGGAGGTGAAAATTTTGGTGTAGCAGAGCTCTGTGGTGCTGTGTTCCCCTGGAACAGACATCAAGTTTATTACCACAAATGTGCTTTGGGCTGGATCTCTTGAATTCTAAATGCTACTAACTGTTTTATCAGAAAAATGATGGAATTGAGCTGAATTTGTAGATGTCTGCTCATTCAGTGGCAATCTGACTTGGGAGTTGTGTTTCCCCAGGAGTTCAGTGTATTACTGCTGTTGTATTGACTGAAGGGTGCCATAGATAACAGCAGTAATTTCTCTTTCAGCCTCATTTCCTATGTGAACTGGTAGGATTTCTGATAATGTAGCTGGATTTGCTAATGCATGTTCTTATTTTGCCATGAAAATGACTTTTGTTTCTTCCCACATGGCACTACTAGCCAGACAATGTAGCTAGGAATTAATTTCTCCTGTCACCTGTGGAGCTGGAGATGAAGATGCTGACTGAATGATAAGGACTTCCTGCCTTTGTGGCTGTGCATCAAGAGGCACTGCATGTAGCCACCTCTGTAGCTCCTGTTCAGTGTAAACACAAAGGAATCTGCTGTACAACTGCAGGCCTAATGGGAAAGTGCTGTAGCTGCCTTGCTGCTTTACCAGGAGGCTGTACTTGGAGTGTTCCTCATGAAAATGTTTGCCACCTGTGAGGTTGTGGCACTCTGTCTTTTAGGGGTTTGGCAGCTGATGGTGTAGGAGATGCTGGAACTGGAGGGGTTTGGGAAGGCTACCAATATGTCCCTGTCTTTGGAAGTGCCCTGGGAGGTACAGAAGTGTTCAGCAGCCTGGGTGTTCCACCTGCTCTTTTAGCTGACAGCTCTGTGGCAGAGTCTGCAGGGAGGTCTCTGAAACCTCCAGAGGCAGCACAAGGGGTCTGCAAACTGTACCTGTTTGGGGCACCTGCTTCTCTGTCCAGGCACCTGGGCAGGATTTCCCTGGAGGAGGAGTGCACAGGATGTCACCTGCACTCCTGCCATGCTGAGGGGTCCTGGGCACTGGCTGGGGCTGCAGGGGCTGGGCAGGCCCCCATGGCTACTTCAGAGTCCCTGTGGGAGGCTGTCTTTTGTTTCTTCTCTTTCTAGTGAACCCCACAGTGCCCTGAGCTCTTGAGCATAGTTTCTGTCGTGCAGAAGAACCTGTGCAATAGCTCAGGCTGAGTTTGTATGAGCCCTGAAACCACAGGAAACATCCCATCCTTCTCTTGTATTTTTCTTGTTACAGTTTTGTTCCATCTCTTGTGGTTGCAGATATGGGATATTAAATAAATGTAGTAAGGAAGTCGTGCAAGGCACTGGGAGAGCCAAAATACATTTAGCTTTCCTCACGCTTGCAATGCCTATGATATATTAAGTGCATAACAATATTTGATTTGCATTTCTCAAACACAGCCTGTAAAAGAAATTTGAGTCTAGGACAGATGACATGAAAACCTGGGAGAGCCAAGAGCTGACAGTCTCCAGTCTAGTACAGTCTGTCATAGCCAGTCTGCTTCCCAAGCTCAGAGTTTTCTGTTCTAGTTTTTTTGTCTCTGTACAAGAGAGCCTGTTCACAAAGTGTGCATGCTCATCATCCAGGCAGGTTCTGAGAGGAAAAAAAGTGGGTAGACTGCACACCCTCAGTCTAGGCCATAGTGTGCTTTGGCCTCAGTGAGAAGGAGCTGTTGGATTGTTCCTTCATCCCACAGAGGACAAGGATTTCAGGACAGCCAATCTCACATAACTCTGCTCCTACACTGTCTGGGGACATGCAGTGTCATGTCAACAGGATATCACAGTGGTTTTCTGTAACTGGAGAGATCTCCAAAGCATCCCTGGTTTAATAATTACTATTTTTGAAGCACTCTACCTAAATATTCCTAATAAAAAGAAATGTTTCCTCCGTGCTTAGAAAGATCTACTTTGGAGGCACTAGGAATGGAGCAGGTTACTCATTAGCTGCAGGGTGCAAAGGAAGGAAGGAGGTTGTCTGTTCTAATCCAGCTGCTCAGAGCTCTCTTACTGGGTGCAGAAATGCTGATTTAAGAGTGATTTTTGTATCCAAGGTAGAGGCCAAGTGCCTAAGAGGGGCACTGAGATTGTTCTCTTGTTCTTTACTGAAAATGGTTGCAGTATGTGGTAAGCAGGACCAATGCTCTAAATTAAATTTGAGAGCAGTGTTCTTTTAGTTTTAAACCCAACTTGTCATGCATGTGACTGTTTCCTTGAAGGCAGTGATAGAGCCACAGTATAGATCATACACCTTGAGTCTGACCCTTGATAAAACACCAATCACTCCATTAATTAGTGTGTGAGACATACTTAGTGACATTTAGGTGAGTTTCAAGAAACCCCCGCCAAATTGTGGAATAGAGGACTGAGAAAATATGAAGCCTTTTGTTTCTGATACGAGCAAGTGGTTGGAAAACAAAGGTATGAAGGTTTGAAATTGCTTCTGAAGCATTCTGACTGTGAGTGCTTTTGCATAAATGTATTATTGAAAGGCTTCTTCAGGCACAGTTGATCTTCAGTAGCACAGGCATAGAGCTCTTATTACCCCCAAATTACTGTATTTTATTTGACAAAATAGTTCTAATCTATGTGATGCTTTGCCACGTTCTAGATGTGCACCACATCTTTTCTAACATGTTATTTAAACTGTGTGCACTGAAACACAAAATCAGTGTGAGGTGTTGTTCCTACAGTATCTGTGTCTCAGGTGCTCCCCAGGTACAGGCAGTTCTATCAAACATCACCAGCCACTTTCTGAGTCCTCAGCCTCAGCCTGCAAGGGGTCTGCAGGGCCTCAGCTGAGATGTTTTACAGCTCCTCCAGGCTCCAGGTAGCCCACTCTCCCCCAGCAGTCTAGAGCTGCCTGTTGACACAGGTCATAAGATATTTTTCTGAGAGACTGTCAGTGCTGAATCCTTACCAGCAAACCATTGTGATGGCAAGGGATACTGGCTGGAGGCTTGGTTGCATGGCCAGATGGATCTGTACAAGTTGCTCTGAGCTGTGAATGGAAGCATGGGAATCACAGTTCAGCTACTTTATTGCTATTTCCTCCTGTGTCTTCCTTTTTTGAATGTTTTTTTTTCCTCAGCAAAACATGCAGTGTACCCTGTTGCTCAGAATAACTTTTCTGTCTCCAAAGCTGTAAACAGTGTTTGAATATGAAGTACATAAAAGCTGCTCTCTCCAAGTCTCTGGGATATTCTAGAAGCAGCTGGAGCCCCTGGAGCTGTCTGTGTTCATGTCCCCTCTCCTGGGGCTGTGCTTTGTTTCAGTACGTGGTGACACCGAGGCGCCAGTCCACAGCCATTGCCCTGCAGATCCTGGGGAGCCATCTGCTGGGAGATGCAGGCAGCCCATACCTCATCGGGCTTGTAAGTGAATTCTCTCTTTACTGAGCTTTCCTTAGGGGAAAACCTCTCGAAACTCAAAGACAGACACTCACAGTATCATAGGCACTACCTGGTCCAAACCCAGAAATTACTCAAGTAATTTCTAGCCCTGAGTCTAGGATCCAGAGACATTTTGCTGATTGTTTTTACTTTCATGAAGCATTTGGTCCTGTGACACTGCTTGTAGGTGTGAGTAGTTCTATGCAGCATGTAGAAATTTACTTTTATTTTAAATGTGCAGGCTCATTTATTTTTAGAGGCATATATTTTTGCAAAGACAGTGTCATGGGATTTCTGCTAAGTTCATGAGGAGTTTCATGGAAATTAATTCAATGTGTTAAAATCCAAGACTTAGTTCAAATCATGAAGTTTGATATCTTGAAATTAGTCAATGGTCTCTTGAAAATCAGAACAAAAGTGGTGCAATGGTTGTCTTTAGATACTACTTGACCTGGTGTCAAATCACCTTAACCCTGAATTCCCACATTCCTTGAGACCTGATTTCTCTGCCTTTGCTACATTTACTTGATCTTAGGTGCTTCTGCACAAATCAGCCTCACACTGCTTTCTCTGTACAGTTCATTAATTTTTGTTCCAGTGGACTATATCTGTCAGTCTCATTGCCTTCATTCATTCATTTTAAGTCACAGTAGCTAATAAAGCACCCATTTTGAGTTTTCTGCTTTACTTGACATGGGAGATTGAGTTCTTGTTGTTGTTTTAAAGTTTTCTTTGTATGAAAGGTTATTTAGAGAAGTTCACCCTATGTTAACAGTGCCAGTGTTAGACAGGGCCAGCTATGCCTGCACAGCTGCTGCTGGCCCAGCCACACAGCAGGTCCCCCTTGTCCTCAGCTGGGTGAAACCCAGAGTCTCAGCTGTATAATCCATCTGGCAGAGAAGAGAGCCTCTCTCCCTGAGGAATTACACCTGCTGACTTCCTTTTTTTGGCAAATGAAGAGACCACTCTGCTGGCTGGTGTTAGGAAACTCCTGCTCTATCTGACTGTGTGTGTATGGGAGCACAACCAACATCCCTGTGGGCATGGCTGAAATGGGATGCAAAAATGGGAGGTACCCCAAAAGCTGAGATGTGTCTCATTCATTCCCCATTTGACCAATCTATTGATTTAAGCTTTCTACCTGAAAGATGAAACTGATTGTGCCTCTTGCCCCCTGTCCTTTGCCCTCTTTGGGGCAGGACAGAAGCCTGGTGCTGCATCCTGCCTGTCACTGTGTGCAGGACCTGCAGAAGTCACCTTAAAGAGCAGCTCACCAAAAAGAGTGAAGACAAAAAGTGCTTATCCATATGAGATTAATCTCAGGTAACCTTGTAACTTCTCTCAGAACAGAGGCAATAAACACAGGAATAGAACTGCTAAGTGTCCAAGTGGGTTCCTGTGTATTGAGCACCCACATTGTCCTCTGGAATGTTCTGTGAACCCATACACCAACAGTTCCCATGACTGCTGTTGGTTAAACACCAAATTGTCTGCTTTCAACTCCTGAGACTTTCCTAACCTGCTTCAGCCAAACTTTTAGCTTTAAATCTGGCTGAAGAATCAGGGAATTTTCTTTTTCAGAGCCTGTTTTTCTTCCCTCTGCACTCCAGAGATTTTTTCACTAAGCATTTTCAAATTAAATGCTTTAGATTTGTATCATGGCCATTATGCTTGCTGTAGTCCCTAGGTACCCATTTAGAGTTGATCTTCCTCTTATCTTCCTAAACTGTCATAAATAATCATAGAAACCCAGCAAAGGTTGAAGAGTCTCGTATTTATGCATTTCAAATCACACAGTGTATTCTAAGCATCAAGAAGAAATTTGGGAATAAAAGTGACTGCTTTCACCATTTATCTTTTTGTTTATGCTAAGAAGAGATTTCAAGTTCCTGAGTTAAGTGTTGAATCTTACTGAGTTTCTGGAAATCAGATTTTCTTTCTGTCTATAAAAATAAAATTCATGTGTATCATTTACATCCTTTACAAGCTCATTCTCCCACCAGTGCAAAAAGCACCTGCTTGGTATTTTCTTCCTCCCACTTACAATGTCACTCCACAACTCCTCAAATACCTTTTGGCTCAAAAGCAGACCCTATCCTTGTCCTAGGTTAATTTCCATCTTTTCCCTGTCTTCTGAGTGCTGTTGCTCGTGCCTGCATTGTTGCTTGACCCCCTCTTTCTATCCACTGGATGCCAGTTAGGGGGGCAGAAAGTTACTGAATAGGATCAAGAAATGCTAGAGGTCACTGCCAAATGCCCACCCTGTGCTGGCAATCTGGAGATGGGCTAGGAAATGGTAAAATATGTTCCCTGCCCTTGTGACTGGAGGCACTGAAGGTGTAAAAACATGAGATTCCTTGGCCATTTGGAAGCTGGAGAGCAGGTGTGCTGAGTACTGGGTTGGACAACCTTTGGGAGTAGCCTCTCATCCCTGTCTGCCTCTTTTATTCTTTCCAAGGCCCACACTGCCAGCAGTCTGTTTGAAGCAGGAGAGGATGAGGTGGTATTCCATTAATGGCAGCCTTGTTCCCTCCCCAGATCTCCAACACCCTCCAGGCCAGGAGGGTGCCCTCGCTGCAGTGGAGTTTCTGGAGCCTGCAGTACAGCCTGGCCAGCTGTGCTTTTGTTGGGGTTTTGGGTGGAGGCTTTTTCCTCCTGACATCTTTCTACATCGAGGAAGATCGGCAGGAAGCCCGGAGGCTCTGAGGTGTCTGTGTCTCTGTCACTTGGAAAGCTGCTGTGTGACCTGTTTGGACACCAGCACGGTATGGTCTCTGTAACGTTAAACCATGTTCATGTCTGCCTTGGTGATGCCACGTCACATTCTGTAAAAAAGGTAAGGGCAAAATCCCAGTGAAGTCTCAGATAAAACAAACCTTCCACATGGAGCAAAACAGACCACAGAGCCCACAGCAAAATTGCTGTTAGTGCAAAATGCTGCAGTACATGGACATAACATCCTTTACTGTAATGCACCCCTGCAGACTTCATGGAACATGAGGTTGTTTTTCTACTCTGATCTGCCTCAGCCCTGCAGGACCAGTCCCGTCTCTGTGTAGCACCTCTCCCTCTTCCCTCAAAGAAATCATGTTCAAAGGGTAAAAGACTTGGGAAAAAGCTTTTGAATTGGACAGAGCCCTGTCCTCCAGCACCTGGATTCCTACAGCCTCCTGCTCTGCCTTGGTTTTCCAGGTACCAGCAGTGAAGGATGATGAACTCTGGGGCGAGATTTGCACAGAAGAAAAGAACGTCCTCCCTTTTTTCTTTCCTTTTTGCTTAATGAGATACAGCTGGGGAAAAGGCCAAATCACAATTCCTCCATATGGCAGAAAATCCTGCATACTGGCTTTTTGGGATGCTTTTGACTGTGAGTCAAAAATTGCTCATGCATTGGCATATGGCAACTCTCCTCCTACATCCCCTGTCCTGTGTGGGGCTGGGGAGCTCCAGAGGGTGATCCACAGAGCTGGCACCAGTGACTGCTGACCTCAGCAAGGCAGAGCTTTTGAGGAACAACATCTCCTGGAGATTAGGGAGGCCTATGAATGCTCAGCAGGATGATATTTGCCTGTAGAATTCAGAACATGTAGATGGTAAGAATGGTTTAAGTTGTCTAAAATGACCAAGAGAAACAAAAGCTATGAAAGTCATGCCAGATTCAAGACTGGAGGGTTGTGATAATTTTATATGTAACATCTTAATGGTATGCCTCTTCCTAATACTTTGAGGCTCTTCACTATCCTCAGGCCTTGGCTATCTCCTCTCATGAGTGAGCAGTAGTACCTGTAAAACTGCTTAAATATAACTGTCCATTTGAACCCTATCTCCAAAGTGAAGGGGATTTGGGATGTGCTATCTATTGCCACAATATCATGCCAGGTACCAAACAGGACATGACCAGTGAGGCCAACTTCCATTGTTTGTCCTGGCTTAGTTCCCAGTAGCACCTGAAAGCCAATGCCTGAGGAAGATAGTGGCAGTTGAATTGTAAAGTGTTGTGAATTTTGCACGATTCTCCCAGTAAATCAGAAGGGTCATAAAGCACAATATTCCTGTAATGACTGTGAATGTCTAATGTCACTGTAAACAGCATAATTTAGCTACTGCAGGTTTTTGTTCTTCCCTCTGTCTACCTAATGTTTAAAAAAATCTGTTTTGAAATATGACTTAAACCTACGTAGTGAAATGTGACCATTGTGGGAAATAATAGAGAAACTTTGTGATACTCAGTAAGAGTGTAATAAAATGTTTAACACTCAGTAGGAGTGTTAAAATAAAAGTTTATATTCTGTAGGATTGAGCAGCTTTTTTGGTTATAAAAAACTAGCCATGGCCATTATACCACTGGTCTTTTGGAAACTCCTGTGCTGCCAGAGAGCCCATATCCAAGAAAGGATTTTTGCTCTTGGGTATAAATGCATAAGCTTGCAAAGGTCCTAAGTGCTTCAGCCATGGCAGGATTTCAGCAGCTCCATGTGCTTCTCTATTGGTACATTCAGGATTTGCCCTGCAAACAGTTGAGCAATTTATCACTTTTGTTATGTCAGCATTAAATTCCCTTAAAAAAATTCATCAGAAGCTGCACCTGGCTCAGTGTGCAGGCACGTATTTGACATATGAGCAAGAGATGCCAAATGCTGTTCTGTAAATGGTACAAGCAGCAAACTCCTTCCTACTCCTACTGCAATCTCTGAAAGTCAGTGCCTAGAAATGAGCAGGCTTAGTCATCCCATCTTTCTGAATGCCTCTCTCTTTTCACTGCAATTAATGGGCAAAGGATGTGTATTTTGGAGGTTTTTTCCCTGCATTTGGCAGGACTAACAGCTGGATAATCTGAGCTGTGCCTGAAGCTGCCCTGTCTCACTGAGAGCTGCTGGCAGAGCCAAGGGAGGTGCAGCACCTGCCTGGGACAGCCCAGGGAGCCTCTGCAGGTTTCCATCACCTGCTTAAGATGGAACTTCCTCACCAGGACTTGTATGAGGAGTAGAATTTCCTAACATTTTCTGCATATCTTGATTTTGCTTCTTAGTGGGTGTCACAAATCCTGCTTGGAGGGGTTGTCTTTGTGCTGGAGGGGGCTGTGCTGCACTGTAGCTGTTTCAGACATTGCAGACTTTTCATGCCACAACAGCCTGTGGCAGGGAAAGTCACAGGGCCACAGAAGGAACTGATGTTTTCAGGCCTCAACTGAAATACCAGTTGTTTTCTATGGTTCCATTTAAGTACAAGTAAGAGAAAAATGGAGGTCTTTATTTAAAGTTGTTAAATGAACTGTTCTGTCTACACTGGAAAGAGCTGCTGCTGGAAGCTGTTGGTTATTGAGATTGTTTGTTTTGCAGCATTCCTGCTGCAGGGAATCTGTCCCTTGCAGCAACTGAATGATAAATCAAACAAGTTGTCAAAATTGTGTATTTTCTGTAATTGTTTGTATATTCTTCTCCTACGCTTAATATTTGTTCTTTGCTCTTTCCAATCAAAAAAGTGAGTAAGAGGCACTTTGAAACAGCTCCAAGACGTGGAATTTTATAACTCCATTCAGGTAATCCTTCTGATCTTTTCCTCCCCTTCCCTCATTTCCAAAGCAGGGACAGGTGACCTTTATTGCTGTTTATGTGGATATTTTTGTAATAAGTTTTAGAGCTCTGCTTTGCATAAAAATTGCCTTCAGATCTGTGATTATTTCTAGGTTCTGCCAAATGCCTGTAAAGGTGTCCAGAGGGCAGGACATGTCTAAGTCACAGTACCAGGCTGTGTAACCACTTCTCCAGAGGGTTCACTTCTTCCACTGGTGATGTGGTGTGGCACTGCTCTCAGGACAATTTTAATTGCCAAAGATATTTCTTGTAACTGTTTCTCTTCTTCCCAAGCCAGAACCCCTGGGCTCTGCTCTGGACAGGGATTTCACAGCCCCTCAGGGGCTCCCTGTGCTGTGGCTGAAGGTGCAGATGGCAGAGCTTGGCCTCCCAGGCAGCAGATCTGGAGATCCTGTCTGGGTCACTCTCTCCTAAGAACATTTTGTGGGTTATTCCTTTTTGTCCTCATTACTTCTGCAGCTGAAATGTTTTTTTGCAAACTGTTTTGCAGACCAGCTGTGAACTTTATAATGCTGCTGATGTAGCCAAGGGTGTCAAAAGTGGGGGGAAAAGGCTCAGGGGAAGTGAGCCAAGGGCCTGTGCTGAGCCTGGGTCACTTGTCACTACTCAAGAGTTGTACCAACCCTGGCTGGGTTTTTATTAACTCATTCCTAACTGCCACTGAGAAACTCAGCAGCTGCACAGGTGCCCTGGGTCAGTACTCCAGCAATGAAAATTGGTGTTTTCCCCCATATTCTCTTTCAGAATAGTTGGCTGAATTCTGTCTTGCTCCTCTCCCCTGGCCCTGCAGCCCTGCACTGCCTAGTGACTGGAGCTCACCTGGTGCCTTTACCATTAGGTACATGTGTCCTCTTGGCTTACAATCTGTAGAATTCCTTTATGGAAAGTAATCTAAAGGAGATACACACTCTCCACCTGAGGATAGCATCATATGAGTGCAGAAAGGCCCAGTCAGCCATTTGAAGCTGTGGCTGTTCTTAGTTTTTTCTTAGCAGTAGATCCATCACCTCTGCACTTTCTTCCCCTTCCCCACAATGCAATGTGCATGTGCAGTGTCTACTGAAATAAATTCTGAAATAACTAAGGAGGCTAAAAGTCCTCCATTATCCCCAAACTTCTATGGCAAAAGTTTTCTTGAGAGATCCTTCTGCTGGTTTGCCAACACTGTTCATCCTTCAGGCTCCTTTGAGCACTGGGTCCTCCCATTCTGCCTGTGAGGGTGCCTGGGGCTGGGGAGCAATCCCCTCATCCCTTGGAACAGGCAAAAAAACCCTGAAGAAGAAAGAGTGTCTGTGGGGCCCTGCCAAGTCAGGCTGGCATTCAAGCAGCTGGACCTGGCTGTGCTCCATTACAAGAGAGCCACTGGATTCATCTCAGTGCTATACTTACCCTCTGTGTAATCCAATAAAGCCTTGGAAAGGCTCTTAGAAAGCTTTTGGCTTATAATGGAAACAAAGGTTAATATGAGGAGGCTCTTGATCCTGATGCTGTGTAGCTGATCAAAATTGTGTGTGTGTGACTTTGTGTAATTTCATGTTTCCTAATGCTTTTGTCATTAGCATGTGAATTGCCTAGGTACCCTGCAAGAGTCAAATGGCTGTAACTGGAGAGATTCCTGCACATGCTGGCAGATCCCCTTGCAGGAAGGGGCTTTGTAAATGCCCTGCTAGAAGTGCCCACATTTGGAATGTGTCTGTATCCCAGCAGGCCTGCCCCTGCCCTGGGAAACACACCCTGCCCTAGAGCCAGGAGTCTGTGCAGAGGACAAACCCAGCCTGCCCAGGGCTCAGCTCACACTCTGGCACCAAGGGCTGACTTTATCTGCTCAGACACTCTGGTGGGGCTTTCCCTACAGTTAATATTTTTCCATATTACTATGAAAAAATCTTTTGAATTGAATTCAGAAGTAAATTTATGCATTCATGTGTGCAGGTATAATTTGCTTTTCAGTATCAAATGTGTTAGGCAGTAGACTTGAAACTGATGTAAAAGGATGGAGGGAATAATTTTTGAAAGTGCTGACTTCAAGCTACCTGTTTAATTCTACCAGCATGTACCCTAGGAAGGGGCTTGACTTTTTTCATTCCTGTTTTCCCAACAGCCTTGCATCCCTCAGTTCCTAATGAAGATGGGCTAAGTCACTGTGTGAGCAACACTGAAGAAGATCAGACCATTTGCTTAAAGATTTAATTATGGTTTAGGAGCCTAATCTTAGGCACATACATTTGAAATCTTGGTTGCAGGCATTTTCTTCAGGAAAAGAAAGGAAAATACCCTGCTTAATGAAAACATCACTTTAAGAAATGAGTGTTGCTTAATCTTCAGTCTGGTAAATAGGGCAGCTGTTACCTTCTGCACATCCTGTTGTCTTGGCAGGTTACAGTTTCAGTGCATGAACTTCATTTTTGTGTGTATTGACAACCCAGGGCAGAGAAGATGTCACTGGAACTGGTATGACAGAGGTGGGAGCAGGCAGAGCTCTAAGGAAGGACACAAACTGAAAAAAAGAATCCTGAGTTCTTGCTGAGAATATTTCTGCAGTAAACCAGGTGAAAAAAAATTTCTTCAACCCATTTGGAGATTGGATTCATCCAGAAGTGGAATAAAATGTGGAACACAGTAGAATAGAGCAGAGTCCCCATTGCTGATTTTTAGAATCATTGCAAGGAGACAGCAGGTGTCAGAGGGGTGTGTGGGTGTGAGCACAGCAGGGGAGAGGTGAAAAGTGCTGGTTACCAATCCAGTTCTTTTTGTAATAAACATATTATCTGGGTTTTGTACTAGGAATGACAAGATGTTCACCAAGGGGTTGCTCAATGGCAGCTGGATAGTGTTTAGGCAATGTTTTATCCAAGAAAACCATGTTTATGATCTGATTTTTGCCATAAAAGCCCCTGTAAACCAGTAATGTCCTTCCAATTAATTAGTAACAACAATTGAATGGGAATTGCAAGGAAAGAGGAAAGATTCCCATTTTCTGAGGTTCCATAAAATGCAAATGTTTGACCAAAAAAGAATAGCTTGTTTAGTTGAAGAGAGTAGTAGAGACCTTAGAGAAGAGGTGTAGGAATGGGATGGGTCTACTTTAACAAGTGATTGGCTTTACTGTTATCCCAACAATTCCACAGCAGCCTTTAACTACAAAAAAGTACCTGTTGCTTCTTGAGACAAACCTGACTTAAACCCAAGCTGAGCTTCCTACTCCTTCCCCCTTTTATTTCCCGATGTGACAAACATCTGCCCTCCAGTGATGCTGGGGAGGTGAAAAAAATCCAAATGCATCCTCCTGCTCCTCTTCCTCCTTACCTCTGGACTTTACTCCAGATGGCCCTGGAAAGCCAGGGTTAAAACTCCTTTGTTCAGAGGCAGCATCTGTCCGAGGGGCTGTGACAGCTGAGCTCCAGCAGGAGTGTGTGTGTCAGACAGGGATGTGCTGAAGGCAGTGGAGTTGCCAGAGGGGCAGGCTGAGCTGTTTGCATTTGCTTCCCAGTCAGGCTTTGTTGCACCCTGTTCTCCACCAGCCAAAGAGAGACCAGGGTAAGGAGGGATAATGTTATTCTGTATCTTCAGGCTTCTTCCCAGTGGGAGCTGCCTCTCTGTTGTGGTGTCAGCTGTGGCCAGGAGCACCCAGGGCCACCAGCCTGTGCTGCTGCTCTGCCTTCTCTCTCGGCTGCTGGCCCTGGGGAGCGTGTCCCAGCAGGCAGGGAGTGCCGCGAGCCCCGGGTGAAGCAGGGCTGGCTGTGAGCCAGAGCAGAGGGGCTGCCAGGTGTGCCCAGGCAGACAGGAGGCAGGGAGCAGCTGGAGGGGCAGGCAGGAGTGAGCAGTGATGGGAACAAATGGGAGGAGGAGTGGGGAATGAGAAATGTCCTCCCTCCTGCACTGACATCCAGCACCCAATTCAGCCACAGTCTCATTAGGATTTCAAAGAAATGTCCAAATAAATTTGTTCCTTGAAGGGATTTGTTTTAATTCTTTATTAAAATAGGAGTTATTATATGTGCATTTCCCCTTCAGCCCACTGTTTTAATAGGATTACTTTTAGCATCAACCCCATGGACTCTAATTTTTCATTCCAGATCTTCTGTGTGCAGCTGTCTCAGCAGATCCAATCAGGTGCATTTCATTGCTCAACAGACAGAGCAAGTACAGAGGAAATGAATTTTTCTGGTGAGGGGAAAGCACAATGAATAGCTGGATTCCCCTCCCCAAATACCATCTGCAGTCAGTTTTGTGCTGCAAATGAAGTCAATGTTTTCCTGGGTCAGAGGTGCCTGATTATTCATAGCACTTTCATTTCTAGCAGCAGTGTCATCCCATCCCTGCCAATCATCTTTCTGTTTTGTGTTGGGTTTATTCTACAGTGCCCTGAGGTTTGCAAGTCTAGCTGCTCTCCAAACTCCCCCTGTTCTTTGTTGCTTTTCCTGGGCTAGTGCCAGCAGTTCTCAGCTTCTGAAGGGACCAACAGGAAGACTTTGGCACCAGTATTGCAGTTTTTCTCCCATCTTTTGAAATTTTTTCTCTTGAAAAGAGAATGAAATGGGAGGGAAGGGAGAGAATAATACTCAATTCACTTATAAGTAACTTAAAAAAAACCCAACTGAGCAGTATTTTACTGAGAGGGAACAGTGTCATCTGTAGGGTTGTTTTTAATGGTAGCAAAGCCCAGAGAAGTGTCTTGGTCAGGCAAAGCTGGGATTTGAACCTGACTGAACTCTAAGGCTGCTTGTTCCCTGCAGTGCTTCCCTGTGAGGAGTGTCCAGAGCTCCCTGTGGCAGCAGCCACAGACAGGTTCACAGTGTCCCTTAGGCTTGTCCCTGGCAGGGGCGCCCTTGGATTTACAGCCCTTTTCCTAACAGAGATTAGAGGAGGGAGATAGATAGATAGATAGATAGATAGATAAGATAGAGATAAAGATAGATAGATAGATAGAGATAAAGATAGATAGATAAATAAAGATAGATAGATAGAGATAGAGATAGATAAAGATAGATAGATAGATAAAGATAGATAGATAGATAAAGATAGATAGATAGATAAAGATAGATAGATAAAGATAGATATAGATAGATAGATAGATATAGATAAAGATAGATAGATAAATAAAGATAGATAGATAGATAGAGATAGATATAGATAAAGATAGATAGATAGATAAAGATAGATAGATATAGATAGAGATAGATAGATAGATAGATAGATAAAGATAGATAGATATAGATAGAGAATAGATAGATAGATAGATAGATAGATAGATAGATAGATAGATAGATAGATAGATAGATAGATAGATAGATAGCCTGGTAGGGAGGGGAACTCATGGAACTGTGATCCAGCCTTGCATCATCATGTACTTTTAAGGTGCTCTGCACAGAGCTGTTTAGAAAGGTTTTAAGAGGGTTCCAGAGTAGATGCTGATAATTAAAATGCTAATTAAAAATATTCCCAGTGGTATCCACTGATAATGTTGTTGGAACAGGTGAGATTTCAATTCTCTTGCCATTCCTTTTAGAGCTAGAGGAGTGTCCTGCAATGAGCTGAACTACCTGAGCCATGACTCTTTCATGGCATTTAAGTGCCAGATTTCTTCAGTTTCTCTTTTTCATCTTCTCAAGACTGTTCTGGAAGTCCTTGAGGTAACAGCCACCAGTGCAAGGATGTGTCAGTGCAGGGCCCTCAGACAGTGCCATCTCCAAGGTCAGACCTGCATGGACACCAAAGTAAAGATTTCAAATGCTCAGTTCTTGCTCAATTAAAGCAGCAGAAATCAAGTGAGTGTTCTCAGGAGAGCTCCCTGCTCTGCAGGGTTGATTGGCAGGAATTTAAAATGCTTAGAGTGCTATAACCTCAAAGTAGGAAATGGCACAGGAAGTTGGGACTGTAACAAGAAGAAAGCTGAAGATGGGAAAGTCAAAGGGGAGGAATTTGGGTTAGAAGGATCCACAGAAAGAAGCAAAGGGGCTGCCACATGTCTGAGTAAAAGATGTGCTCTAGTGAGGTGGGCACCTATTGGCTCCCACACGGGAATGCCAGGACAAAGGTTTGGTGGCCTCTGTCCCTGGAGTGTGTGACCTCTGGGACTGCAGGACATGGAGGATTCACCCAGTTTTCTTGACTAGATCCTGTGTCATGAGGGATGTGGACAGCAACTCTCTCCAGAATGGCAATTACATTTAAACTTTAGAAAAATCGATTTTCTGTAGCCAAGAGGAATGCTGCCTTCAGCCTTCCCTTGGAAGGCTTTAGTGCCAGCTGAAGTGTTTCCAGAGCCAGCATGTGGTCCCAGAGCAGTGTCCAGAAGTGGTGCTGGAAGGTGCTGCTGGTGAAAAGCAAAGCACTCAGGAACTGCCTGACAGAGGAGGAAGGAGTGCAGAAGTGGAAGAAGGTGAACATATGCTAAATCAGAATGTCTGAAGCTAATGAGATGTAAAACAATTCAGGTTAATGAAGCTTTTAATGAAATAAATTTATGCTAAACTCTTCCTGGAATCCTGCACTGCCTCTTCCTTAGATCAAAGCACTTTGTATTCCTCTGATGCTTACAGGTAAGAATGAGGAATGTTATAATTGCTGCCCAAACACTGCTTTCCTTCACACCTTGTGATAACCACGGCTGGGTTTGGTTGTAAAAAGGGATGACTGTGACACTGCTTTTTGAGGTGAGGTAGGAAGTTTGGAGACCATTTTGGTCTGTTCATAAAATCAGGATATTGTTCAGTATCTGTTACTGGTTGCATTATAATTTTTTGGGTCCAGAAAACATTGCAGTCTGAGATTTAACATGTACACACACAAAATACAGTCCTGAGCAGATACTGGGACTCCATCTTGACTTGAGCCAGTGGAACAGCTGTAAAATCATAATAAAATACTGTAAATACATAATAAAATACTGTAAAATACAGCTGTACCTGCTGTACCCACGGGACAACTTCCTACAGCCCAGCAGTGCTGGGTTCACTGCAAGTAAACATTTCCAAAGGTTTTTGGTGGGCAACAGAAAAAAAATAAATCACTGACATGAATGGAAGTTACTTTAAATATCCTCAGGGAAGTGTTTTAATCTAAAATTAGGCAGTGGCTTTAAACCCTGTACAGTTTCTTTCATTTTTTCCTGAATTAACTCAAGCTGGTCCCTGATTTAGGCAAGAGGCTACTTTTTCTGTGATCTGATAAAACTACTCCTTCATTTCCCCTGCATGAAGATGCTGGAAAATTTCAGTGAAAACAGGATTTTTTGTTAATATCTGCAAAAACTGCTGGTACACAGCAATGATGTTCAGTTTGAGACTAACTTTGAGTTATTTTTATATTGTCATGGTCTGGTTGAACAAGGTGCAAGATCTCACTTTAAATGACTCTGACACATAGAAGAAGAATATGGATTTAACCAGTGGAAAATTCATTGAACAATCCCCGGGAGCTACCTAAAGACATCCTGAGTGTTCCAGAATATTCTGTCTTTTCAGAGGAAGGGAAGGCCAGCATTCCTACAGGATGGAGGGACTGAGCAGAGGAGTTGGGAAAATCTCATCCCATTACCAGGTTGGTGGAACTGACTCTTGACTGCTGCTTCCAAACAGCTGGAGCTGGAGCAAAGCAAACTCTTGCTTCTTGGTGGGGCTCAGATGGGCCACGTATCCCTCTGGGACAGCAGCAGGGACACAGGGAGCACAGAGAAGGCTCCATTGGCCCAGCACAGCTCCTGCTCCTGAAAAGTCTCATCTGGTGAAAATCAGCTTTAGGAGTATTTCCTAGAGCAGCTTCAGTGGCAACAAGCCCATTTTCTGAATTACAGGATAAAATACACAATAAAGGACATGTGTGGATTAATTTTAGTAATACATTTAGAGGTCTGAAGGAGAAAGTGAATTACTTAACTGGAAACAGGAATGAAAAGCCTTTTCCAAAGGTGCTGGAGTGTGTCTCAGTCTGTCAAGAGCAAACAACCCTTGCGTCTGCTGGGAGACTGGCCAAGCCCAGGGTCACTCAGCACCCTGCTCTAAAAAATAAAGTCTTGCTCTGTTTTGTGGTTAAAAGGCTTGAAATGACACAAGGCAAATACATCCACCTGCTTTTAAAGACCCTGACCTGGCTGTAAGGGAGGGAAAGAGCTGCACTCTCCCAGCAGGCCAAGGGCAGTGGTATTTTAACATCTCTGTGTGAGACTCTTGTCTGGGGCTCTCCAGGGTCAGAATTCTTCACCTGGCTGACAAAGGCCTGGTGGAGCTCCTGGCCTAGCCCTGCTGGAGTGGCAGGTCTGGATTCTCTGTGTCACCAAGAAGCTCCCATTGAGAGACTCACTGTGTTTATTACAGTGCATTTAGCACAGGACATTCACCTTAAAACAGTTTCTCAGAGTGCTGCCAGACAGAGACATTAAATATATCATTTAATTGCACGTCACCTCCAAAACGTTCCACAAAAATAATGCTACATTTTTGCTTGTACAGCAGAAACCAGAAAAGGGATGTTAAACTGGTCACTGACATCCACACCCAACCATTGCAGCATCCCAGTCTCCTTGATTTAGTAGAGAGGTAGCAGGAATATTCAGGGTATTCAGCAGTGAATTTGCAGAAAAACTGCTGAAATCAGAAGTGCAGCTTTTTAAAACATACATTACATATTTTATATACTTGTAAACCTGGGCAATATACTTTGCCTGTATTTAGTACATCAATCACTTTATGTTACACTTGCATTACTCCTGTTTTAAAATTCTATCAAACACTCTGTCCTATCAAATGCTAACTTTGGAATGGATTATAAAGGCACAGGTGCTCAAACAGCCTTATTTACTACTTTATAGGTGCTCTAAATGCTACAGGTGACTAATGATGCTGATGATGCCTTTAATAACAACCAGATGTTCTCTCATTTTAAATTAGAACACTGCAACTTTATTTTTGTCTTGTCTCAAGTACAGGCAGTTCTCTAAGTCTTGTAAGAGGTCACAGTGTTTTAGCTGGGCTTTTTGTTATTTCCTGTGGGCATGTCTGCCTTGGCAGTAAGGGGTTTATTGTAAATCACAAATACTCTACTGCAGCTGACCCACTCTGGAAACATTTCTGGGTGGGCACACTCAGGATCTCACTAACCTGAGCCTCCAGCAGTAGGTGTGTCTTGGGATGTTCAGGGCTGGTTTTAAATATACCCTGAAGCATCAGATTTGAGGATCCATAGAGAAGTAGGAAATGGAAGGGCTTTGAGCTTTTGGCCCACTGTGTGAGACAGAAGGTGGAAGAAGTGTCCTGGAACAAAGAACAATCCTGGGAAAGAAGAGAAACAAGTCTCTGTCAGGAAATGCATTTCCAGCTATGAGAAGACACTGAAGGGGCTCAGTGGTGGTGCCGCTAAGTTTCTGGTTGTTAACTGTGCTTTGAAAGTTGTTGGTCTGTGGGTGCTTCATCTGGAATACAAAACCCGTGGATGAAATGTCTGTCGTGGTGGGTGCTTAGGAGAGAGCACTGCTTCCTGTTAACCCCCAGCCCCGGGGTTTCTGCCCCTTGCCTCTGGTGTTTGTCCCTGCTTGCAGGGGCTCAGAGGAGCTCCCCTTCAGCCAGGGGGTTGGACATGGCTGGCATTTAGTCCTGTGCTCTGTGTCCTGCACAAGTGATCCCTAAGGAGCAGGATGATGCAGAGGACAGCTGGTATGGCCCCAGAATGGCACAAAGTCAGTTTGTTATCTGCAGCTGAGAGAGGGACCTCTGGGAGGGGCAGTTTTTGTCATCTCTGTGCTGTAAGTGGTGGGATCCCCTCCTGTAACTGCTCAGTCGGGACATGCTGGGGGTTTTGCAGAGCACCTGAGTGTCCCTGGGCTGGGCCAATCCCCTGCAAGAGGTGTCAAAGCAGAGCTGCTGTGCCAGGGAGGGGCTGCCTGCACAGGCACAGTGGTACCTGGGCTGTGCCCTGAGCAGCACACTGATGTGGGGGTCACCTACGGCACAGTGGCTGCTCCAGTCCTCCTCCCACTGGCACCTGTGGAAATTGGAGTATGAGTCCCTAAGGGACACAACCAAATGCTGACTGAGGACACAAGTTTTAATATCCCATGAAATCATGATGGCAATGCTGAATTGGGAGACCTAAAAATGCAAAACCCAACTAAGTGTGGTGGTGGCTAAGCAGGATTGTGTGTGTGTATTGGATCCATGGTTTGCAGTGCATCCTTTGTGAGACTTACTCATGAAACATATATTGGACCAATTTATTCTTTGCTGATGCCAGGCTCTTTCCTATAATTTTTTTTCCTTAAATGGAATGTCAGCTTATAGCTTTTAAGTATCTGAGTTCAGTATATCAGGAGCATTAGTAAGCAGCCTTGTGGATTTCCCCCTAAATTTATTCTTTATCTGATACTCATCCCTCCTAATGTTGTCATACAAATCCCACGTGTTAGCCTAAATATTTCCACATATACCTTTTAAGGCCTTCTCGTTCTCCCTTCCTAACCAATCCCTCCTGTCCTCTTAATTACATTTACAGTTTGCACATTTAGTTTGTCTCTGCTCTATAGAACTGTTGGAGCATTGAGTGGCAGTCTTCCTTGGACTGCAGCTATCCAAACAGCCTGCCAGCTTCCCATCTGCTCGGGAGCCTTCCTGTCACATGTAAATCACTGTCAATAGACTGTTTTGGGGAATTGAGATATTGCCTGGAATCCCTGCTTGGCTCCCAGGCCCCCTTTCTGTAACATGTTGAACTTGTGCTGTAAGTGAGAGCAGGCACATGCTGCAGCCTTTATTTCATTCTGTTTCCTCCCCAAACTAGCTGCAGGGCTGGCTGGGGTGCTTTGGAATCTTTTCTCCTGCAGATAATTTTTCTTCCATGTGGTTTACCACAGACCTGCTCTGAGTATGATTTTCTGTAATGAAGCACACACACATCAAAATGTGTTTGTTTCTGAATGACAGCAAGGTCCTTCAAGTGTGGCAGGGCATGAACTGGGCAATATAGAAAAAGAATAGGACTTTTCCCAGTCCCATGAGCTCTGTGTCCCTTGTGCACCTGGACAAGGAGCTGGGATGTGCTTTCCCATTGTGCAGCACCACGAAGGGGCTGGTGCACGTGCTGGGCTCTGCTGAGAGAGTCAACCCTGTCAGTTCTGTTACACCTTGCTGTGTAACTCATCACTGGGAGGCTCTTCTTTCTCTAATAAGGAATAATAACACATAACTGGAGATTACATGGCATTCTACTTCAGCCTGAAACTGCCCTTGAAAGATCTTTTCCCAGTAATTCCCCATGCACTGGCTGATGGATGTGCTCAGTGTGTGCTGCCCACTGAACAGCAGGAGGGAAGATGCTGCTGGCTGGGGAAATGTGCTAGAATCCAGCATTCCTGGATTTATTTTTTGTTTTAAAAAGCTGCCACTTTTCTTGCTTAGTGGAGACAGACAATGCTTCAAATCCTTGCACTTGTCTAGAGTTTGCAAATGGGTGTGATAGTGCTTTGGTAGAAAGGGTTTCAGCTGTGGAGTCTCCTATGGTTTGTGTGAGGCAGGTCCTCTCCAGATAGAATTACCAGGAATGAATTTTCAGTTTTGGTTCTGTGCAGACAACCTGTGTGAATATTCTACCATTGCCCAGGCTGTTGAAGGGAAGGATCGTGCTGAGTCCAACAGGAGCCCAGAGAACTGTGGAGCTCTGACTCTGCAGCTCTGTTCAGCTGGCTGGGTACAACAACCCCAAACTTCTAAAACTTATGACAGGTAATTGCTGAAAAGTGAATTTTAACGACTGTGCAGATTAAAACAGAAGACTGAAAGCTGCTGCTGTTATCAGGCAGTGGGTACAGGCAGCAGGGCTGTTCCGAGCAGGAGGGGATGTGAACACCTGGGAATAGATTACAAACTGTCACTGCACCCATGCTCACCTCATTTGCGTTCCTAGCGATAATCCCTGCAGTGAATGCCATCAGGATGAACAAAAAGATTCCCTCTGGCATTCGTGTAGCTTTTGCAACTTCAAAGTCTCTAATCTTTGCTGCTGAGGAGGGCGGCTCGCACCCGGAGCCCGCAGGGAGGGCGCTGACGTGCTCTCGCAGCAGATTAAGGTGCCTGAGGCAGGTGCGAGTAGGACCATTCCCCAGTCATGCTTTTAATTACTTTGCCCTGGATCCAGCTTAATTTTGAGTTTTATCATAATGCCTCAAATTAAATACTGAAGGTCTGACAACTCCCAACTGGTCACATTCGCATTGGTTTCAAAACCAAAGACCACTACTGAATTACAGAGAATGACTTCTGCAGACTTCCTCTAAGGTTATTCCAAAGACAAAAGAAATATTGAATTTGCATTCCAGACTTTGGTTAAAAAGTCAAGAACTGTTACACATCACACACGAGCTTTTGCTAGCAAACAGTGAAATGGGAATTGGATTAATGTCAATTTAATTTTGATGCAGTTGTATAATCTCCCTGAAAGATTGCAGGGCAGTTTTCTCTTTCTTTAATGGACTCATCCTCCCTGCAGCAGCTTTTCTTCACACAATCAGTGAGTGATGCTGCTACAGGAGTGAGCCAACTGCACTGCCTGGTTAATTAACGGGACTGCTCATCAGGGGGATGAGATCACAGGAAAGAACTGATTTCTGAGCTCTCACGTAGTACCTGTTACTGCTGACTGCCAAAATACTGGACTCAACTGCATGAGGCTGTTTTAGAAGCAATCCAAACAACTCCAGTGTCTGAAATCAGCTTTAAATGTTATTTCCTGGACAACATCTTAATAATTAAAAGAAATTAATTATATTTCAGGAGTCTTCATTATTATTGAAAAGCTCTGCTTGGGAAGGGAGAGGCTCATTGTACAGCACAGCTCAGCATATTGTTCTTGTGAATTTGGGGATTTGTCTGTTGGATTTAATCAAAAAATTTTTATATAGTTTTTTGGTTTAGCTTTCTGAGTTAGCTTATACCCCTGCATAAAGTGGATCTGGGTTCACATTCATCACCCATGGATATTTGAGACCTTAAAGAGAGCTAATGATCTAGAGTTGCTGGTAATTTGTCATGCTAACACCAATGATTGACTTCAGTGTCACAGAAGACTCAGCTGAACTAACTTTGCAGGGTTTTTTTTGTTTTTTGATCTTTGACTTCCACAGCTCTGGAACATCTGGAGAGTCCTGAGCTTTTCTGCCATTAAACTTCTGCCTTCCTCAGACTCTGTGGCTGTGATGCTGGGGTTTTGCCTGAGACTCTGGCAGTGATGGCCAGGACCCCTCTCCAGGCAGATGATGCCTGTGGGGCTGATGGGCTTAGGTCTGGACCCAGGGCTTGTGCTCATCACTCCCTCACTTCAGAGGGAATACTCTGAGTGCTGCCCTGGCAGGCTCAGGATCAGGGATGAATGGAGCAGACTGCCCAGCAGGAAGCAGGCTGAAAGCTGGAGAGGTACCAGGAGCTCTGGAGAGCTGCTGACTCCCTAAGGAACAGCTGCTTGTGGGACGGGAGGAACAGCTTCGTCCCCGAGAACAAGTGTTTATGTCTTCACACATATTTAAAGAACAAAGTGGAAGTACTCTTGTTTTCTTCTGAAACATGCTTATCTGAGCCTGTCTCTGCTCTCCTCTCTGTGGGAGAGGCTGTGCTCCAGGATTGCACCACAGTGATGGGAGCTCCATGAAATCACATTGCTGTGGTTTGTGCTGGACACCTCTCTCACACCTGGCCCTGCAAACAGGGGAAAGCCGTGGCCTGGTACAAGTTCAATACACCCTCATCTCTCATGTCATTCAGTATCAAGTGTTTAACTACTGAGAACCAATTTAGTGCTTCATTCATCATAAAGCATGCTGGAGGGTTAGGGAGTGTTTTGGCAATGGAATAGTGTACTGCCACACACAGGCTACAGTGTCAGACCCAGGCTGGATTGCTGGGCCAATTCACTTTGGGAGATAATGCTGCTGTTCTGGAAGAGAGAAGCAGCTCATTTGAGAATGTAAATCCTTCTAGTACCTGGCAGTGTTCAACCCTGGCAGTGGCTGGTCTGCTGAGTCAGCAGCTGCCAGAGAGTCCAAAGGGTGAGAAGGTCATGGAAAATGCAGAGGAGTCATAGTTCCTGGCCAGGCCTGCACCCAACACTGTGCTGCTTCTGCCTGCTCTGCTGCTCAGTGTGGGAGCAATGTGCATCAGAGACATGGATGCCCTTTGCTGGTACCAAATGTACTGGGCCAAATGCCATGGTGAATGTGAGGCTGTTTGCCTCAGCCATGGCCAGTGTTGGCTCCCTCAGACACAGTAGCAGTGAGCCATCCTGCACCCCTGCTTCCAGAACCTGGCTACACAAACCTCTATGTTAAGTTGGGCAAAAACAAACTTTTCCCTGTTTCTATAAAGGAAACATGTTGTTGTTGAATCCTTAATGGTAAATGGATTTTTAAAAAAATTGTTTGAAATTACTTCATTTCACCACTCTTCTGGTGATTTATAATTTTTTTAGCCACAACAATCTGGCGAGGTTCTGCCTCCCCTGTCACAGCAAAGGGTCACAGACAAAAAATGTGTCAGACAAGCTTGTTCCTGCTAATGGCAGCCGTCCGTCTTTGCCTACCAGCAAAGTGCTCTCTTTGCACAGTTTTAATTTAAATCCATGAGAAGCCTTTCTCTCCTGAGGGATGTCAAAGGCCTCTCTGTCTCTGATTTTCTAGCTTTGTCCTCATCCTTCACTCTCAGGTAGCACAGGTGCATCTCTTTCCTTTTTGCTGTAGAGTTTTGATGACTTTGACCTATGAATGACAAGGGTAATGGAAACTTGATCTTCCATTGAAAAACACATCCCATAGCTCATCATTTTTCCTCTTCAGACAGTAAAGTATTTCCTATACCTGTGGCCTCATCTGCCTCTATGGTAGAACAGCTTTGTGCTTTATAAGATTTCTTCAGTTTCTATTTTTTTCCAATTTTATCATTTAGATTGATTCGTTTGCTTAAGATGTGAAGCCTTGGCAAGTCTTGCTTGAAAAGTATGTTTTGGTGACAATGGAAAAAGCAGTTTAGAAATCTAAGCTCTGGACTCATTTTGGCACTGATTTGTCTTAGTGAGTTAATGAGAGACAGTCAAATTGACTGTCTGCCTTTGCTTGCCACAGGCTTCCCAGATGGGTCTGGATGGGGCACTCACTGAGGCAGATCTGCAGCTCTGGGACCAGCATGGAAGCTTGGAAGTGTTTCAGTTGTGGAGGGTGTTGCTTGTTCCTCTGCCTCTTGCACTGTGTGGTTCCCTAGTCATTAAATGTAACACAAACCCAGTTCTCCTCAGAGGGAGACACAGAAGGCTCCTGCTGGGATTGTTCTGAAGGGAAAGGTTTTTTCCCTTTTTCTTCTACCAGCATTTCCAAATGCTTCTTGACAGTCATTGAGTCAGGGAGTGAAGGAAAGGCGCTCTGTGCCAGCTCAGTTACACCAGGGAAGGGCTGTGCTGGAGCGACACTGGGGCAGTCCTGGGCAGTAAAGACACAAGGGGTGCATTCAAACACAGGCAGCTTCAGCCCTTCTTTGTCATTCCTCTTAAATTCCGGCTTTTTTGTCCTGTTGTGCTGACCAGAAGTTTTAAAACAGACCAAAGCAGAAATTGCAAGGGTGTCCTTAGCTATTGAGTGTTTAAAGTCCTTGATAGCTTAAAAAATGTTATCAGGCACGACTACAAAGGATGTGTCCATGCTATTGTGCCTTAATCCCAGAAGACTGGGACTGCAACAAGAAACACCAAACACTCTGGCTGTGCTCAGCACTACTTGACCAGCTGTGCTGCCCTTTGAAGAAGTTTGTAAATAATTCTAACTCAAAAGGATAAAGGACAGCATTTTTAAAATACTGCAGCATTTTGCCCTAAGATTGCCAGTTGCAAAACTGACTTAAGAAATATAAAGTTTTAAATGGGAAAAAGATTATGTAAGACTTGCATAATTCAAAGGCAAAGTAAAGTACATCATTTGGGGCTGGAAAGATCTTCAGTCAAAAGCTACAGACTTTTTCTACGCACCTGAAAAAACTCATTTATCCCCAAGCAAATCTGTCTCTACACTGAAATCTCTCCTAACTCTGAAAATTTCTCCATCCCACCCAGAATTTCTCATGTGTATGTGCAGTTTCACTGTTGGCCTAAAAGAGAAATCTTTTATTTGCTCATTCTTGGGTCTGTAGAACCTGAAGAAGTTCATCAGTTTTCACATCATGCTGATAGACAGAACTGATCCCATTGCCAGGGCAGTGCTGTGGATGATTTGTCAAGTCCCTTCTCTGCCTGGTCCCATGTTCATTTGGAGAAGAACTACCAAGTCAGTGCTGCTTAAACACTCTGGCAGCCAAACAACCCCACTTTGCTCTTGTCCTTTGTTTTTTCTGACCCTGTGTAGAGAGGCAGAGCTGGAAGGTTGCCTTTCATTTGCTGTTGCCCAGTGTGAGGATATTATCACACTTCTGAACACTGCTGCCTTAAGGAAACTTCAGTGGTGGAATTTCAGAGCTTGTTATTTGCAAAGATCTCAGCAGTGCTGGGTTTTTTCACCTTAAGGTGATTTTATTAATCATCCTTGTCCTGGATTGTTGCCATGGTTTGGGTGGACTTGCTTTTCTCCTGTGATTTCTGCACTTATTTGGAGGAGGAAGTGTTGCCAAAGGATTCAGGCTAACCCTGATGTGAACCCTGAAACATTTATTTCACAGGTTGGAAGGTGCTGTCGTGCTGAATAACAACAAAGCTATTGCAGTTCAGGGAAAAGTGCGTTGAGTGCTCAGCCCAGATCCCAGAGTCCCTGTGGCCTTGTCTAGACTGGCCGAAGGGACAGTGGCTGTGCTGTGCCACTGAAGTGCATTAGCAGGGGCAGAGCAGACTCCAATGCTTGTGTTCAAATGCACTTTGCTTTTCCTGTGCTAACATCAATGGCCCAGCTACCACCCCAGCAGCCCTGTCTAGACAAGCTAATGGCCACAGCTTCATGTGCCAGAGGCAGTAGGAACCTGCAAAGGCTGGTGTATCCCACTGCTCCCTCAGCTCTAAAAGGGGAATTGGAGTGTTCTAAATGAAGGCAAACCCCTTGGTAAACTGGACAGCAGTGCCCATCCATGAGAGGAGGAGTGGGGGCTTAGGCTTGACTGGTTGCCTCAGGCTTGATCAGCCTCTGTCCTCTCTCCACACAGATTGGCACAGAAGTACAGAAGATCCCTCCTTGCTCTGGTGACAATGCTAAGGAGTTGTCTAGACTACTGTAAAAGATGTATTTAAAGCCCATTAGCTGAAGTGATGTAATTATCATATTAAACAGGTGAAGCAAGGCAGGATGATCTGTTTTCTGTGGCTGCAGCCAGAGAAGACTGGAGTGAGTGCTGGCTCTGGGGAATCTCGAGGCTCTGCTTCTGTGTCTAGTGGCCAGCAGTTCTGCACTGAGGCTGAAGTAGCCAAGTATCTGGGCTTCACACAAATCTTGGAAAAATCCAATGGTACAGGATGAGTGTGTGCAGCTCTCACTTCAGAGCATCAGTTAATAACAGAAATAGCTTTTTCTCTCTGTACTGTTGCAGTCTGTTAGGTCAACTGGCTTTTTATGGTGCTAATGCCTGTGAGTTTGCTTAATATGTCAGAATTGGTGGAACAGACTGTGTTTAAAATTCAAATAATCCATTTTCCTATGAAATCTGTGTGAGATTTGAGCAGTGGCCAAATTAATGCATGGCACATTTGAATACTGACTAATTAAACTTAACAAATGAGTAAGTATTGAACACTGGTGAGAATTAAACCTATTAAAAAAACAGAACATCAGTTTATTAAAAAAGAAAAAAAAAAGAGAGTTAAAAGCCCTGACACTTGATGCAGTGTTTCCCATTCATAGAGATTTAAAAATGTCCGTTAAAGCAATGACCTCTGGGCTATAAACCCTGGCTGTGATATGCAGAGCAGCAAGGTAAAGTCTGAGTGAGGAAACATCAGGATTAAAGTGCTTTGTGCTGACTGGTACAGCACAAAGCTCAGGTCCATCATTGCTGAAGGATTTATTTTCCAGAGAGTAGCAAGTGAAATTAAGTAATTGCTTAAATGACAGAGAGACTGTACTATTGATGTTTTAGAATGGCCCCATCCATCCTCCTAGGACACAGTGAATATTGGATTCCAAGGTGAACTAGGCTGTTCTAAACCTCTGAAAGATGTGGTCCAAAGAGTTCCTCCTGGGTTGTCTCAGTGATTTTTGCAGTGTTAAATGGTTGTCTAATAGGAAACACCTTGGGACTCAGGATAGAGTCTCACAGGGAGATACCAATGGAAAAAGACTTCAATAAAGCCTCATTTTCTGTCATCAATAATGGGGGCTTTAGAGCTTCTGTCAGAATATGTCTTGTACCCTGGGCAGGATGTGTCTGAGGCTGATTTGCTCAATGTTTCTTGGCAGCAGTTCTGTAGGAGGGGTTCTTTCTTTGGAACTGGGCTGTTCCAAACTGTGAGCAGGAAATTCATTATCTAGGTATCCTCACTTTGTACCACTGCCCTGACTTGCAAAGCCCATGAGCAGCCAAGCTCTTCCCTTTCAGCTGCTCCTTATCTGCCATATGGAGATATTTTGCTATGATGAGCAATCCCAAGCATTTGAGAATACCTGCATTCTGTGTGGAACTACAATGTGAGGCAATTCATGCTGCAGAAATTAACTGCCACTGTGCTTATTTTTAAGTTAGTCCTTGTTGTGTCCTAAGAGTGTCAGAGCATGAAGTGTGTCGTTAATCTGACAGATTAAATGTTGTGACACAGTAACACTTTGGATTTTACTGACAGCATTGCTGTCCTGGGAACCACATGTGAGGAGCTGTTCTTCAGAGCCCTGAGCAAGGCCTTTGTCTTCCTTGTGAGAGGAAGTTCTGTGACTTCCCACAAAGCCTCAGAATGGGGTGAGAGTAAAACATCTGTGCTGTCATAGGGGCATGCCTGAATCAGGCTTTCTGCTTTGCTTTCTGCTTACTGTTCCTTTAAATTTCGGCATCCCTGGAGAATCCCAACTGGCAGCAGCAAGGCAGGAGACTATTGGGTGTAATCCCATTTAAAGCAACACAACCTCAGTAGAGACACAAGGGCCTTCTGCCAGGGGCTCTCTGGGATGTCCCCCCGTGTAAATCTGCAGTGTTGGCTTTCAGCACTGCTCCTGTGAGGTGCAGCCCCACACGTGTGATGGTGTTTGCACCCCACAGCTTGTCCCAGGGTGGCAGGGAGCAGGGTCCCCCTGAACTCCACCCAAAGGATGGCTTCTCCCAGAGCCTCTTTCAGCCTGGTGATGGGTGTGCTCCCTCCTGGAGCCCTGATGGGGCACAAGAGCAGGTGCAAGAGCTGGGATCCAGACAGTGCTCCACATGCGAGGGAACCCTCGGTGGGAAGGGACTTGTTCAGCTCTTCTGCCAAAGAATCTAATTTTGTCCCAGTAAAAGGAAAACTATGGTGGGTTTGTCTGGCCTAGACACTGTTCTGGTTACTCAGGAGAGATTTACTTTAGCCTGTATAGATCCACTGTTTTTCCTTAATGGCTGTTAAGTCTTTTGCCACCCAGAATTCCCTTGGTGAGGCAGTTGATGTATAGAAGCATTTTATGTCAGCCCAAAGCACACTACTTTTCAGCTTCAGTAAGAAGACAAAGCTCCATCTAGTTTTCTGTCCTTGATTATTTCCCTGAAGGCTAAACACAAAGTATTATCAATCTGAGGTGTAATCCTAGTCTGTAATTGCATTTAAGGGGTCAGCACCCATAAGCAGCATTTGCAGTGAACATTTTCACAAACACAATCACATTACAAATGAGGCTTCTTTTCACAACCAGCCTCACTACCAATACACAGAGGCATTGCTCCTCCAGCCAGCCAAAGATGCTCTTCCCAGAGGTACCTTCCTTTGCTCTAAGTACAACTGAGCTTATTTCCAGAGGACAGTTGTGCAGGGTTTGCTTGCTGGCTTGTACAGGACTTGGAATTGGAGCAGTGAGGTTTGGAACACAGACTTGGAAAAGAAATGTCTCTGTTGCATTTAACTTCATGTAGTTGGCACTGCAGATGAGATTCTATATGATGTGCAGATCAAAAATTTTGATTTTGCCTTGGGTAAATTTGTTTCAATGTACATACCAACTACATGTTGGGACCCCAGATGCATTAGTGGTTTAGTATTAGGCAGGGGAAAATAGTTGGAGGATGAAAAATATTCCTGTACAAATTCAAATTATCTAAGAGAAGCAGAACAGATAACAGTCAAGACCATGAAGATGCAGTGGAGAAATTTCATATATTATGTATGCTAATAGCTTGTAATGGGTTTGTTTTTAATGGTTCATATGCAAATTATATTGTAATAGCAACAGTAAGAACTTGCCCACTTACAGAACTTGGCTTAGAAATACAGAGACCTTGGGGAAAAATCTGTGAGCTAAAGCAGGTGTGATACCTCCTCCTCCTCCCTCAAAGGCCACCTCCACGAATTCCCTGGGAGCACTGTGCCCTTTCTGGGCCTCTGTGACTGTCCCACACAGCTGCTGTGGGCTCCACTCGTGCCCCTCGTGCTCTGAAGCTGCCTCATCCCCAATGGCAGACCAGGAGTTGGAAGGAAGAGGTACCCTGTGCTCCTGCCTGCCCTCCCTGGCCTTGTGTCCCGTCTGGCACGGGCACAGCAGCTCTGCCCAGCCCCCAGATCTGCAGAGAAAGAGACATTTGGGCCACACTCTGCCTTGTACCAAGAAGGGATTGTGCCTTTGGTTACATGCACCTGGGTTTTAGTCAGTCTGCTTTGCCCTGAAGGGTATTTTTTCATAGCTGCAGCCCTAGAAACTCAGATGTTATCCAGCAGAGAATCTTGTTTTCTGGGTGATTCAAGCAGACATAAGGGCTGCTGCCTGTCCTGCCAGTGCAGGGTATTATGAGATGGGCACCAGTGTAGGAATCACCAGTGAGCTCTGTGGGCTGGAAAAGGAAAGCAACGCCCAGAGATTTCCCCTCCCTGCCTGGGCTGAGAGCAGCAGCTCCCCAAAGCAGTGTCACAGCAGAGGTGCTCCTGCTGCTTTCTGCCACAGACAGGGATCTCCACCTGAGCCTTCCTCAGGATGCTGATGGCATGCCAGGAAGGGGAAAGAGCTCTTGGCAGTATTTCCCAGTATTTCCTCAGCCATGTAATGTAATCTTTAGTGCACAATGCAGTATGTGCTTGATATTGTTCCCATTTTACATTTATTTTATCTTGACTGCTACACTAAAGCTTGTGGGTGTGTCTTTTTGGTTTTTGGGTTGGTTGGTTAAGTCAGTTGTTCCCCCCTCCTTTTTCCCTGCTGGTTTTTGCTCCAGAGTTTTGTCACCCAGACCTCTCAATTCAGTTTTCAATACTCATAAGCATTTAGCATCACATCCTCTTGACACTGCAGGACTATGATCCACATGGTGATATTTCTGTGTGTATTCTAGACTAAGTAGTATTTCTCAGTAGTAAAAACTTACAGACAACAGCACATAAATATTTTGGTAAAGAATTTTTCACTTAGAAGGTTATAATGTTCTATATGTGTACAATATGAGTTGCAAATGCCTTTATATTTCTATCCATTTATATAGTGTGTTAAAGCCTATTTGTTGTACACCCATAGGACTAGGGCAAAAATTTGGATAAAATATACAATTCTTAGTATTAAATAGGAAAATGAGTGACAGACATGCACACGTTCCTGGAGCCATTCCTGTTTAGTTTTCACTCAGTATTTTTTTACTTCCTGTTACAAGGAACTTACTCAGGCTACACCTGGGACTACTTAATTTCCCACTCTGTTCAGTTGCTCTGTAAATCTGAGCTATTTCCTCGGAGTTGTTGTTCCATGGTAATGTACCTCCTGCTGTACAATGGCTAATAGACCCTGGATAAAACCCTCTCAGGGGTTTCAGAAATTACCCTCAGAGCTCAGAAGAGGACTCAGCTGGGCAGCTGGTGGTGAGCTTGTGTTTAAATCTCCCCTAAAAGCCAGCTGGAGCCAGTACTGATGAACACGAGGTGCCTTTTCCATTCATGTCCTGCAGGTTGTGGCTCTGGGTTCACATGTTTAGGGACAAAAGTGCAAAGAAATAAAATACCCTCCCAGCTGGTTTTACTGGGGTGGGAGGGTGTAAGAGCTCAAAACACTCGGCATCAGCATCCATGGAAGTGCCAGGTGCCATCGATTCCATGGCTGCAGGACTTCCTAAGCTGAAGTGAAATTCTTCTGCTCCCTGTGCCCAGGTGCTGCTCAGCAATGACCAACTGACACCAGGCTGGCCACTTTGAGGCACTAGTGGGTCCTGCAGGCTGAATTTCTGAGTATTCCAGTCTTACAGCTGCAGTGGTAGGTCAGTAACAGGCCTCTGCTGTTAGCACAGTTCTGGCAAGGGTTGATCCAGACCCTGAAAATGCAGGTTTGTACACTGGGCTTGGAGGTGTTTGGGGGGAACTGTGCAGTGCCTTACAGCCCTTCCAGTCTCTCTGGCAGCACAGCATCAGTGAGACTGGCTGTGGGGTTAGCACAGTCCTAGGAGCTGAGCTGTCACTCTGGGTGGGTGCCTCTACCCTAACTTTGATATAGCCAGAAGCTGCTATAACAGCTGAGAGGAGTTGATTCGGAAATCAAGTCAATACAGATTCATCTTCATGCTTTAAAACATGGTAAGCAATTTGCAGGGCTCTAGAACTTGGTTACAATAACCAAAAGAGTTCAGATCATGCCTTCAGAGCTGCTTTACTACAAATGGCAGTTATTGCACAGGAATCCTTGGGATCTCAAATGTCCTTGCAACTTCCTTTTCTCTCAGGTGCTGGGCTGTGAGGATGATGATGGCTCTGAGGTATTTGTTCTTCATGTGCTCTGGAGCTGGGTAACCTGCAAAGTGTCCAACACTAGGCTCTATCACCCCTGCTTTCATAAATGGTCACTTGCAGGAGATTTTGCCTGGAACCTTGTAGGACTTGCCTTTGCCTTCATCTAATGAGTATGTCAAACTGCATGGGCACCATGCAAGAAAATAACTTCTTGACCATTTAATGGCCTTTTTCTTAGTTTTCCAGTCTTAAGCTTGCAGTTTATGTATAGCCTGGAGTCAATTTGCAGCTTATCCTGCATCACCTGCCTTGGAGAAGTCAGATGACAGTGCATCAAAGTGAATCAAAGCAGCCACTTCTCCTGGTGAATGATATTTCTGCAGATATTTAAGAACTGGGCTGTATTGTCCAAACTAACCCAGTGGAGTTACAGAAAAGTAACTTCCTAGCTTGAGAGTGATGTTCTTTCTGCCAGCTGTACTATTAGTCCTACAAACACTGACGCATTTCAGTGGGGTTTGGCTCTCTATACATTATTGATCCTATGGGCTTTAATCCTTCATACAGTAAAACTGACACAGTTCATAAATCATAAATAGGTGATGCCTTTTACTCTGGTCCTAGAATTATAAGCCAGACACAGGGTGATAAAAAGGGGTCACCTTTAAATAAGAATCCTTAGGTGAACAATATGTCAGGTGGAAAATATGGGAGATGCACCCCTGCATAATGTGTATATGATTTTTGTAGATCTTGCAAATTAGCAAGAGTCCCCAGTTAGAAGCATACTCAGTGAAGTCATGCCCCAGTTCTAATACCTTCTAAATCCTCCCCCCTCAGATGAGGACTCAACTTGGATTATAAAAAATACATCTTGAAGAGCTGGTCTCAACCTTGGGTTCTAAGGAGAACCAGGATAGGATAAGGGTCTTGGAATGTGTTTTGTCTTTCTGCCTAGGAAAATACTGAAGCTAAGATACAATAATAAAGTACAGTGCTACAAATATATGTGTAAAGAAAAAGGCAAAAATCAACAGGGCATCATGGGCTCTGACAGCAATTTCTAGCAAGAAAGAGCTGAGTCCTCTTCCTCTGAACTCAGCTCCTTTCCCCTCCTCCTGCAAGGACAGACACTCTGGGAGGTGCTTCACAGGCATGGAGCTTACATGAAAGTGGTCAGAAGCTGCCATTCTGCCCCAACATGTTTATGAAAACATGCCTAAGCTTCACTCTGCATGGGCAGAAGTCTGTTGGGCCTAAGGGATAGATGGTGGCCAGTGCTAGAACATCATGACAGAGATCTCTGGACTTTGCAGGAATCTCAAGCATGCCAAAGAAGGCATAGCATCAGAGAAAGAGGACAGTGTGTGCTGAGGATGCAGTTCAGCCCAGATCTTTCCAGACAACATAAAAGAAACTAAATAATAATTGTTTTAGAACCCTAAAATATTCTGTGTTTGAAAATTCTGAAGGATCCTGGTGGAAGTGAACTGTTAAGTCACAATGCCTTCCATCCTGGGGAAAGGGCAAGGAGAGCTTTCTGCAGAAAGGACAGATTAGCACTTGTGTTTCCTGCCTGGCAATGAGAGAGAGCTGCCCCCAGGCAGGGCACAGAAAGTGCCCTGAGGAGGCCAGAGAAGGGGAAGGGACTGTAAAAGGCTGGACATGTGGCAGCTGTGTCCAGGAGGGACCTGTAAGAGCTGCTTTAGCCTTGCTTTGGCCCCTCTTTATGAGTGGGGACTGCAAGAACTGGTGTGATGTGTCAGTAGCTGTGGCTCCCAGTAGCTGCTTGTCAGACTGCACAGGGAGGTGAATGGGGTGTGCATGGGGACTGTGGGGGCACAAGCCTTGGTACAGAGCAGCTGGACATTTGCACCTGCTGTTACTTAATGTGTATTGACCCTCAGCTGGTCAGAGACCAAATGAACCCTGCATCACTGAATGAACTTACTTCTGTAAGTTCCACTACATGGAAACCAGAGAACTGAAGAGATTTTTACTGTTAGAGTCTGCATGCTAGGCTCACAATGGTGAATTAAAAAGCAAATAGCTCCAAAATCGTATAAACCCAGAAGCAATCATAGGACTTGAACAGGGACAGATGTGCAAAGAAACCCCAGAATGTGATTGATGTCTGACATGTGCCTGTCAGAAGTCAAAGAGCTGAGGCTGAAGTCCAGTGCCATGCAGAAGAAACCCCTTGTGAAGCTGTACAGACTGTGGTGCTTCCCTGACAGGGCAGAATGAACTGGGACAGAGATGTATTTATACCACTTGATATTTTATTTAGTGCACATACATATTTTAACAAAGCCCTGATTAGCTCCCACAGCATGTCTTCTGTAAATCTTTGCATTGTGCCTGGTTGAGGAACTCTTGCTAGCCCTGTGCTCCTTTTGTGGCAAAAGAGGATCATTCCTGCTTCAGTCTTCAGAGCAAACTGTCGTTTCCCTTTCTGCTTTTTTCCTAATTCACTTCTCCTGTGGAGGGCAGAGTCCTTCACCAGGGAACCACACACATAACCCAGCCCAGGCTCTGGAGCTTTTATCTGCCAGGCAGTTCCTGTTCATTGACATTTTTCCCTACTGCCCACTCCTCTTTCCATTTGAACAGCAAAAACACAACAACTGTCCTCATACTGTTCTTATCTCCAGTCCCAGGCAGGAATTCTCTGCTCTCCCAGTGCAGACTACTACTTCTGCCTTCCCTCTGCCTGTCTGATTAAATGTCATTTACTAGACTTGAAGGATTTTCCCAAGAAATCAATATCAATATTTCTTGCTGTGTAAATTGTGCTTTTCACTTTATAGGAAAACTGCATGGATGTTAAGAGAATCCTATTGCTGGGCAGTGGTGAGGGATTTGGAAGTCAGGAATGCTCTGGCTATGGAGGGTTTGGTATCATTGTCACACATACAAGGTAGCTGCACCCTCACTGTGACTTCCCATGCAAGAATTAAGAGCCTTGCAATACTAACTGCTTTTTGGAGTTAAATGCATGGGCTTTATGGCTTGCAACTGGCTTTGCTAAATAGCTTATTGTCAGCAGAAAAAAAGCCAAAGAAAACAAAAAAAAAAACACCCCAGAACAAACAAACCCCCAAACAGAAATCCATAACAAACAGTAAATTTTACTCTTTCTTTTTGCATTTTTATGTGGAAACTTCATGAGGACAAGCTGTCAGATCTGTCACTAAGTACACAGAAGATATCAAAACAAAATGCCAGGAGAAATCTGCTGTCACACCGGCAGCTCTCTGCACACTCTTTCAGAGTAAAGCTCTGTGATGGCAATGTTTCTGTTTATCTTTAGTGGGTGAAAATGGGCTTGTAGACTACCAGTGAAGAGAAGCTGGAATTGAATTGCTATATGGGCTGTTTTCACCCAGTAAATGTAACCATGCTTCTTCCTTTTATTTCTTTCCACTTTTTATTTTCTATTAAATGTCACAGCTCCACTGGCTGTCTGCACACTAGTTTAGCTGAAAGATGAAGATTTCTGTTGTGGCGTCAGCAGCAGCTTCTTCAGAAGATGAAACTCTGCTTTTTGATCTCAAGGTCTTGCTGAAGTTCCATCACATCTAAATCTGAGGGGCATTTCTTGCTCTGCCTTGGAGTGTTCCTTCCCTCTGGGAGCAGGAGGAGCAGGAGTCCAGACACTCATTGGGCCAGCTCTGCTCTGTAACTCTGGCAGCAAGGTTACATAGAGGATGAAACTTTTCATGTATTTCTTTTGCCTTTATTTTTCTAAGTTAATCCCTGGTACCCCTGACTGGCCCTCTTTTTCCAGCCAGCACAAAGATATGAACAGCTCTGTAGATTCCTTCCTTAGTGTTAAAACAAAGCTGCCAAACGTGCACTGCCTGTGAGGTCACCCTCAGTGGCTGATGTTCCATCTGTGAGTGGGATATCCCAGCCTTTTTTCAGCACTGTGTTCATCCAGTAGCCTTGTTTCACATAATTTTCTTTTTTTTATATATTTTATTTTTCTCTTGCCCTAATAATTGTTTGGGTCCTTGTAACCTTCCTTCCCTAGTACAGAAAATCATGCCATGGAGTTGGTTTCTGTCTCAAAGATATCCTGGCTTAAGTACAGTAAAAAAGGAACATTTCTTTAGGTCTCTTCTGTGTTGATGAGGATGATTCCACTTTATGCATCTCCTGTAAATGCAAAGAAGCTCCTGTGTTGTGGGAAGGTTGTGGACTATGACTGTGAGCAACAAAATTGAGGGGCAATCAAAAGTACTTCATGAACAGGTAGACTTGTGGAAATGCAACCATTGTGTTGATAACTGCTGCTATAGTAGATCAGGATGTGTGGATGCAGACTCTGTTAACTAAGTGATGGTAAGTCAAGGCATCCTGTGGATAACAGCATCATTCTTCTCTCCCTTTCCACTACCACTTGATCAGGACAGAAAGAAAGGGGAGAAAAGGCAAGGAGAGGCTCCCAGTTGCATTAACTATGGGTGATAAAAATTCAAATTGTCTGGCACACACAAAAGTTACCAGAAACAGATGGTAAAAGAGAAATGAACGGGAGCTGGCAGCATACCTGGAGTAACCCGTCATATCAAAACAGAAAGAAAAATAATCACTATGTACCACTTCAAAGGGACCACAGGGAATCTCTTCATTTGCTGGAAGACATCCCAAATCCAGTATTTGGAAGCCTGGAATGTAAATTAACACTACTGAGGATGCAATCTAGTCCAGGGTCTTCTGGTATAGAATGAGCACCTCTTTGGAGCATGAATTATCAACACCAGTGTATGCATGGTGCTTCCTTCATTGGCTCTTTAATGGGAAAGTGCAGTGGAAAAGATTATTCCCTTCAAATTATTTACATGTATCCGTTATGATATCAGAGGGAACATCAAGATTCCAATTGATTTTATTCTTACTAGCATTAAACTCCAAAACAATGATGACAAAATGAATCTAAACAAGAATCCCCCAGAAGAAAGACAAGTGAGGAGAAAATCGTTTCTACATTAACTCCATGTGTTGGTCTCCTGTGTTTCTGTGGTGAGGGGCTGTATATGTGTAAGAACAGCAGTATCCCCACAATGGCATCCAGGCTGACAGCAATCTCCTCCTGGAAAACTCCCCAACAGACTCAGTAGGCTTTCCACCAAGATGTTTTTGTTGTTTTTTGAGGATTTATGGCAGAAAAATAATAAAGGTGGTCACTTTTCTAGGACTTGGAGAAACCCTGTCCGCCACCCCCGTTCCTATGGGATAGTGTTGAGTCTCTCCAACCCTGTTCTAAGTTACCAAGGCACCTCAGCCCCTCCCCAGTACAGCAGAGATGTGCTCAACATGGGCCTCACTGCTACCAGAGGGGACACCAGTGTCACTGGGTGCTTGTGAAGGGAAGCACAGCCCAAAGTATGAGCTGGAGAGCAGCTAGGGGAGAATCACAGAATGCTCTGAGTCACAAGCGACTCACAAGGTTCAGCAAAGCCCAACTCCTGGCCCTGCAAAGCACAGCCTCAAGAATCACACCATGGGCTGTGGCAAAGGTATGGAACCCTGTGTAAATAACAGGAGGAAAATAAGACTGAGGTTTAGTAACAAAATGCAATGGCATGTGAGAAGTCATATTTGCTAAAGCATTAATGACTGACTTATGTGCTCCCATTAGGAGCACTTAGGAAAATCCCTAGCTAAAGTCTCAGGGAACCTCTCTGATTTTAAAGAGTGAGACCAGTGGGAGTCTTTTTGTAGATGTGATGATTGGATCAGACTCAGGGTCTCTGTAGTAATTTGTAGTGATGAAATCTTACTGGCAGCATTAACTGATCTAATTCTATAGATCCTCTTTGTGAAATCAAGATATCTTCTCCTAGTTCAATGTGTAGAGACACCCCCTAAATCTCCTGCAAAGGCCACTGCTGTGAGTGATGCTAAACTCTAGTAGGTGAGGGTGATGAATTCTGAATATTCAAGGTCAAACTGATTATCAGTTTCAAGTTAGAAACAAATTTTCAATGTTCCCATTAACTAGTACCATTGAAGCTGGTCTCCCCCATAGCACAAAATGTCCTTGGACTGTCCTAGGACTGCTTGTTCAGCAGTGCCTCCTCAGAGAGCAAGGCCCCTGCAGTGACCTGACTCCTTCTGTGTCCTTGGGGACACGTGCTGTGTGTCACCTGGAGGGGTGTGTGATGAGTACTGTGGGTCAGCAAGGAATGGATCTGGCAGCTGGGCCACGTGTCAGTGAGGGGCCCTTAGAGTGGTGACATTCCTATCCATCCTCACTAGAATCACAGATACCTAAAAAGAAATATAATCAACTGATGTTCCCTTTAACCCAAACAAATAATTTTAGTTGCTTCGAAGCAACTAAACTAACTTGAGAAAAAAAAAAAGTAGCAGAGAACTGACACATGTCGAAATCTCGTTTTGTCTTAAATATGAGTTTTTCCTTTTCAGAAAGCACATATGGCCAAACCAGCCCTGCAACAACAAACTGGAGCAGGGTAAGTTTTAGGAACAGGCAAGTGAATCTCAGAATTTCTGCATGTGATACAGAGCAGTTCTGAGAGGGAATAGGGACTAATGGGCAGTTGCCAATTTCTGTAGCTCTGAATCCAAGAGGCAGGGAAAGTTCTGAGATGGTCACAGCATAAAGAGATCTGAACAGGCTGGAAATGCCTCAACAGCTCTGGCTTGGTTCCCACTCTGCAAACCTGGGCTGAGGATCAATTTGTGAGGAAGAAGCTTCAGCTTGGAGGAGAGTATAGTGGCTCTCACCCATCTCAGTGGGCTGGGTAGAAGAAAGTTGAAAATAACAGTCTGTTCTGTGAAAGTTTATGGATGAAGGCAAACTAATAAAATGTATTGCTGTAAAACCAACAGTTTTAACCAACACTTCTATTTTTATAATTTCTGTAGGAAAGCTGGAATACTTTGTACTCCTCCATGCACCCTCTGCCCTCTCCTTGGATAATTTATTTTTTACATTTGTGATGTTCAATGCTACCTGCCAAGTCCTGTGTGTCACCTGGATGTTCTGCAGGTGTGGGACTAACGTGCAGCTCAAAGCAAACTGTATGTCTGTTGCATCAGCTTCCACCCATGTATCTTTTATTCTGACATCAGAAAATGTATTTTGTAGTGGAGTTACCTCAAGGAACCCTGTGTGATGCCAGGAACATGGAGAGTTTGAAAAACTGATTGCGAAGAAATTCAGGGGAAAATTTTGTTCTCTTTCTGTGCACAAGCAGATCTCAACCCTGCAAATGGTTTTATTCTTAGCATTGCCGACAAGTGCATGCAGGGACTCCTGCTGATCTCTTGGTGTTTTAGACATCACCTGGAAGGGCTCTGAGGGTAGTCTGGGATCTGCTTTTTTGGCTGAAATTCCAGACTTGAGGCTGGGAAGGAGAGCAGGTCCTTGGAGTTAAAAATACAGGGAGGACCTCCTTTGTCTTCTACTGAACAGTAACACATCTTTTCCAGATTCCTTGTCCCACTTTTCCCTTGCTATTTACTACATCCTCTGTACAAGGAGATTATGGGAAATCCATTTCTAAGTCAATAGCAACTTATGAGCCATTGACTACCTGGAGTTATCCCTGGTTAGAAAATGCAGAATCAATTTTTTTTTGTAATCTTTCCCACACATGTCCGTATTTGTGCCATGGTTTTGATTGATAAGACACAATGACCTTGTAGTTATCTTTGTAAGCAGTGCATTAATTCAGCAGAGAAACTGGATATTGGGCATGTTCTGGTTTGAGTCTTAGTACTTCAAAAAGTACCCAGACTTCATAAAATGTCCTACACACCCCTACAGAAGCCAACAGGACTTCTATGGCACCCTCCACCCAAAGCCCAAAATCAAAGCATGCCATTTTTTCACCCATGTCCTGTGCTAGAAAATTTCCTAGGCAGCCACGTCTGGGCTCCAGGAGCATGGATGTTTTAACTGGCCATTGCTGTGCTGGTGCATGTCTCTGGGGAGACTGAACCAGCTTCTCCTGCCCCTGTGTTACCTGCCTTTGTAAGGCACCTTGTCTATTCTTTCCCTCCCATGTTTAGTCTGCAGGAGGAACAGACAAATCCTTTAGAAACTTGCACATGCTCGAGCTTAGGAAGGGCTAAGCCAAGGTTAATATTTCCTCTGAAAAACATCCTTTGCTTTCTACAGGAACAAGCTTACAAACAGTAAGGCTTACAAACAAACCAGGCTTGTCTAGTTCAAACTCTGCAATTTCCAAATGTCATTTGGAGGTGGTTAGGATTCAGTTCCTATTTATACATTTCTTCTCAGTAGGGAAAGACTGCATTTTACTGGGCCAGAACTAGCAGAGTCACTTGTCACTTCAGCTTAGAAGTCTTCTCTTTGAACAGAGCCTAAGCCACTAGAGGTCAGGGGAGGGATGGACAGGGAGAGCTTCTGAAAAATAGAGGTAGGGATAGAATTTGCCAGGGAATGTGTTTTCATCCGTGCCCATATCACCTAGGTGACTTTTTATAGCCTTGGTTTTTAGATAGTCCCCTGAGGAAAACACAGGAGTGTCACTGGTATTTGACATCTTTATTCAGTCCTTGGCTGTGCTACAGACTTACAGTGACACCTTTAGGATGTCATCTAATTGCTCTGTGTCACAGCCCCCATCTGCCATGTGAGGATTCCTGTTGCACCTCGTGTTTTCTCAGTTCACACAGAGCCACATGTGGCAGTGAGAGCTTTTCACTCTGTGTGTGATTGGGGCTCCACCAGCCAGCAGGGCTGACTGAAATGCAGATAACTCAGCACCTCTTGAATCTCCAAACATTTCCTTCACCCAGAAGGAATATTTGTAAACTAACCTGGCCTGATTGAACTGCAGGGTGAGGGCTATCTGGTTTTGATGAAAGATTTACTACATGCTGTTTTCTAACTTTTTCCTACTTTTGCTTTTCGTCTGGAGATTGTTGGTTGTATGCACAGAAGTCAGTGTGTGCTTGTCAGATGAGCTCCCACGGGGTTGGGAAAGTTGGTCCTCATGGGAGTGTGGGTGAGCTGGAGATGCAGGTAACCCTTCACCAGGAGAGGGGGCTGCCTGCCCTCAGAAGGAGCAGGTGCTGTGGTTAGAGAGACCTGGCTGTGCCCTGCCCACCGCTCCCTGCTGAAGGTCAGCTTGTCACCTGAGCCTGCAAAGGCTGGAAGGAGGCAAAGAGGGAAGGGAAGCAGAGAAAATGAACAGGTCTTGCATTGGCCTTTCTCAAGGCCAGACAGGTGTTTGTTTGCACCATTTTCTTTAGAGACAATGAGGCTGGAATGGAAGGGATTGATATTCTGTTTGCCTGGTTGGTTGGGATGGCCACAACAGAATCAGTGGGTCCAGAAAACTGCAGGGTATTAGCTTTGGGAACCCAGTAAACATAGGAAAGGAATGCCAACGTTCACCAGGATATGCATTTAAACTGCTGTGACTGAGCTGGTGTAATAGGCTTCACTGTACAAATACTTTCAAGTTTCTTTGTGTACTTCTCCCCTTGTATTTGTTCCAACAGAAGCAATTTGGTCTGATGCAGGAAAGCTTTACTTGTGTTCCAGGCTGAGCACAGCCATGAGGGCAGTGCTGGGCCACACCCAGTGGAACATTCCCCATGAAGGTGTGCTCTGCACCTGCTGCTGCCCTCCCAGGCTGAGCACACAGCTCCTGGATCGTGCACAGGGCATGTGCTCTCGGCCTCCTGGGAGCTGAGACACAAAAGGGGAGGAAGCATCACAGGGGATTTGTGAGATCTGTGACTTCTAATTCATCTGCTTCTGTTCTGCAAGAAACAAAGCATTTCCTTTGTCCTATGAGGTGGTTTGATTACAATACTCAAAGCCTTCCCCCCCCCCCCCCTTCTTTTGCTTCATGCTAATAGGACTGTGACCTGTCCCCTGGGGGTGCAGGAAAATACTTCACATATTTTTCCTCATCACTGCTCCTGTGTTGTAACTCTCAGCCCTGGCCTCTCTGAGCTCGTGGCAGCAAGGAGCCCCTTCCCAGGGAGCACTTGGGAACAGTATTTTGTGGATTGCTGAGCAAGGGCTCTGGCTCTTGTAGTGGTGATGGCAAGCACACTTTTCTGTACTGCAAGTAGTGATTGCTACTCAGAGGAGTATTAGGCATGTGTGAATGATTGCACCCACAGCTCAGCCTTAGTGCTGCTCATTCTCCATCTGCTTCATGGAAGATCTAGGAAAGATGCCAGGAAAATATAGTGGTAAATAATGTTTCTATTGCACCTGCTATCGGAAACATGCAAAGTGTTTTGCAAGCTATGCCAAAGTCCTGCTGCCACTAGGAAACGGGAGCACATTCTTGGGCTTTCTTGCAATGTTCTTAATGGGAGGTGTGAGGAGAAGACTGAACCCTGGGCAGCACAGATCTGGTGGAGTCTAGCTCTATTTCCAGACTTGCAGTATGAACTTGGTTATGAGAGATGCATAAAAAATTAGTTGGATGCCTCACGGCAATTTGAAGAATCTGGAAGTGCTACCAGACTGTTCAGTGAGGTAAAAATGCTGCAATGACAGAAATATTTGTGCTCCTGGGCTTGTCCTACCTCCAACACCCACGGGGTGGGACCTTGCCCCTTCCTCCACATGCCAGGATGATGGCACTCCTCCACTGGGACCCCAGAGCAGCTCTCATGGATCATTTCCTGAGGGGATACTGCTTCATCCAAAACATGGTGTGACTCTCCTGCAATTTCTTTTATGAAGCATTCAAATATTTTAACTAAAACTCCTGTCTACTTCTTTGTTCCTACATATAAATCTGTAGCTATTAAATGTTTTGTCCTTGAAACAAGTCCCATGGAAGTAGCTTGCTTTGATTTGTTCCCAGTGTTTTGCCTCCTCACAGAGCAGACCATGTCATTGTAGCTGTGTTTGTTTGAGGTCTGACACTTGATGAGTAGATACATGTCCCTTGCAGAACACCTGACCTGAAGCTCTTTTGCACTCTCAAGGACCAGAAGGACAAGTCAGGTTACTGGTATGCCCTTTCTGAAGGAATCCCTTCTTTTTGCATCTACAAACCTAGATGAAGATTCTGGAAGAAATTATCCTCTAGCCTTCTTGGACTTCCTATGTAAGGAATTAAAATGCACTGGAATGCCTCCATAGCCATTATTCAGTACTCATGGGAACTCCTGTTGTATCCATTTGTGGCAGGAGCTTTCCTAGTCACTTGCTGTCCAGCTGCCCAGACTCACTGGAGCCCAGCAGAGTAACCCACTCCCACCTAGACTCCTGTTGGGACTGACTGGATGCCCGAGCACTTCTGCTCACTTGAAGATGATTACAGACATTGAGTTCCCTTTGGAAATGCTCACAGGTAAGATGAAGACTGTCAACATGAGAAAGTTGTACAAGTATAACCTACAGATGTTTGTTTGGACCTTGAAAGGGACACTACTAATTTATATTTTTAGTGCCTATGAACAAGAGAGCCTTTCAGTGGGTTTATCTGTGCCTCATTTTGTGACTTGTTTCCACCAAAATGGTCAGCCTGATCTCTTGGAGGACACCTTGGTTGGGTGCCTGTTGATTGGAGGAACAAAGGAAGGGAAGCAGCTTGTCCAGGGACAGGAATGGAATCTGTCAGAACTGCATTTATTTATCTGCTATAATTTTTCCCAATGCTGTGCCAAAACCACACCTCTCCGGTGAGCTGCTTAGATGGAGCAGAGCATTCTTACAGGCTGGAGTCAGCTCGGGTTTTGCCTCCTATACAACTAGTTTTTCTCACCCTCTTGCTGATAACTGACAAAGGTAAATCATCTCCTACCTGTGAGATCCAAACAAGCTGTAAATCAGCTCTACCATGTTTCCAAGTGCTGGGGAGGAAAGCTGCAATTTAAGTCAGTTACTTAGCAATGTTGTTTTTATGGCACACTTCTCCATGGGCTGGATGCAGAGGGCAGAGCTATTCCCACAGTGCTCAGATGTGAGAAAGTTCATTTCATTCCACCACCTATTCCTCAGAGAGTGCAGTCCACCAAAAATCAGGGAAAACCCCCAATGCTAAAAATATTTGTATGAAAGAGAAAACCCACAACACATTCATGTGGTATCAAGGGCCAGCTGCTTTGTGGTGATAAAAGTGCTGTGGCTTGTATATTGTGAAGGACTTCACAGTTCAACAAATTGTGGCTTCTTCAGAGAGACAGATGTGGCAGCTTTTTACAACAGTAATATTTCCAAGGCCTTGGTTTTGCTTTTATAAGCAAAAGCTGGAGATTGAGATTCAAGGGTATCACTGAGACTAGTTTTTCATAATGGTAGAAAATGTTTTGTGAATGAATAATAAAATCAGCTTTCCCAGATATTCCCTTCTGGCTGGTGTCTGGCTGAGGCACAGTCACCACTTGTGCAAACAGAACTAATGGCAGGTGCCCTGTTATTTGTTTGTTCTAGCATAAAATGTTGACTCTGTGGTGAGGTTTCAAACTTCTCAATCTTCCTTGTAACCCGGATTTTGTCTAAATTACTTCTCTGAAATCCATCTGTATTATCCAGAAAGTTCAAAACATGACAACTGGTCCCCCTTCTATCTTTTGCTCAGGACAAGGCAGGTGGTAAGAAACCACAGAGGACTGCATGGATAAAGTGTTCTGCCTGTTGCTGCTAGAAGGCTTCTCTCTTTAATCAGAATGATCTGGGTAAAATCTTTGTGGTGTTATTAAAGAGCCATATATTCCTGGGGTCTATTGCACAAAGACAAACCTCCCAGATAATAGACTGGAGAGCAAATGCTCATCAATGTGAGGTCAGATAGCCCTGGATATAATGTCTAATAGATCTTCCTCATCAAAATATGCCTGAATCAACAAGGGATGATATAACTTCAAATAGGATTCTTCCAAGTGTTAATGATATGATAAAGAGGTTGCTGAAAAATATGCTAGCTGGGGTGATCACAGATTGATTCTATTTAAATTAACTTAAGGATAAACAAAAGTAGGTTTGCAATTCAGATTTTCTGTTTCAAAGGGAGAACTGATTAGGAAAACCAACATACTTGAATATGGATAAAGGTTTGGAATTTCTTTGTCAGCTGTTGTATAATTATTACCAGGATCTTACCCAAATATAGGACTTTTCACTCCAGCATTCTGAAAGAACTGCAATATAGCAGCAAAAAGGGTCTGAACAGACTTGTCCTCTGAGAATAGGACTGTACAGGTGGAGCAGACAAACCAGGCAGAGTGGAAATCAGATGAGGGTAGAGAGTAATAATGTTCCTAACAATACATGTGATATCATTTAATATTTGTATTGGTTTATTTTCATGGAGAATTTTAAAATGTAATGGAATTGAAATGGGTACAATTCAGCAAGACAAAACGTGATTATGAGTTCACAGATCAAGAGAGATTTCTGCTGTACATGGCACGTAAGTGTAATCAGATGGGGGAGAAGGATGGGAGGGCCAGTCACAGTCTGGATCTGACCTGCCAGGTGGGAAAAATGCAATTGCAGTCCTGGAAATCAGGGAAGGATGAGCGGTTATTAATACATTACACAAAGCAGGAATGAAGCTTTAACTAGCTTTGCAGGTACTTAGCTCTGAAACAAGTGCAGAAAAAGGTTATTAATTTCCCAGTAACCCTAGAACCCCCCTTGATGAGAGAAGGAAGGAGTCTACCACCTATAAATACACTGCAGGAATGAACACCAGGAAGAGAAACATAGTTAAACCAAAGGATAGCATTAGTCATAGAGCAAAAGGGTATGACTGGGCAAGGCATAAACTTGGTCTTGAAACAAGATAACACCTATAACCCTCAGAACAGGGAGACTTTAAAGAGTCTCCAAACTGGTGCTGTGAAGACAAAAATCTGATTCTAGAGAATGGGGGTCTGGAAGGCCTTTTCAGCCCATGTTTTATGGAAAGGATAATGCAGATACAGCTGAACAAGCTGACATTAAAAGCACCAGGTGCCATCAGGAGATAATAATTTTGTTCTAGGTGGCAGGAAACTGGGCTATGTTTTTAGGAGTGGCATTCATGTGAAGTCTGGTTATCTCCTCCAGTGTTGGCCAAAGGCCATTCACCCTAGTTTTTTGGGACAACAGGGCAAGTTTCAGGTCAACACACATTTTGTTACAATGCTTTCAGACCTGCCTGGGAACCAATGCTGAACATATGCATTCTAAAAGAACGTGTGCCTACATCGTCATCCCCTTGGAGTAGAGAATATGTTTTCTGATTCTACCGCTTGGCTTTAATTCAACTAAAGGAACTGCTGATGGCAGTTTGTGCAGTTTATGAATGGCAGGAAAACATGAGCTACAGGTGCATTGAACCAGATCCTCCATTGCAAGACATGGACCTTGCTTGCAAAGGTTTTATTTTTAATGTTCTTTACAACTGTACTGATGAATGTGTGGAATTTGTAAATTAAGCTATAGGATACATCTGTGTGAATATTGCTGCTTGAGTCATTTTAGGAAATGATGCAGGTGGGAAACTTTACAATATTCTTCCTGCTGAGGTGGGTATTTCCCAGCAAACAGCCCAGCCCTCTTTCCAGTGAAGTTGTCTGCCAGTCAGTGCCCAGTAGTAAACTGCAACATGGCAGGAACTGATCTGTTGGGGGCTACAATACCTTCACTGTGTCTGGGATCTGTGCTTGGAAGGGAAGGAGGGCTCTCCAGGTGTTCAGGCAGATGGCCCTGAACAGCAGCAGAGTGACAGTTTCCAGTGCTCCACGTGCAGATACAGTTTACCTTGATCCTTTTACCTGGCTTGCATGGTTGTGTGACTGGTCTTGCTGCAGGTTACATTCCAGGATGAGGTTTGAGCTGCTCCAGCAGCTCAAATGAGCAGTAGCTACACTGATACACATCTTAGAAGAATTAGCTGCTAAAAAGTGCTAGTTGGAAACTGCAATCCTGAGAGGTTTGTTCTATTCTTCAGAATTAAGCACTTAAGCAATGCCCTCTAGCTTTGTTCTGACTTTATAATTCTCTGTAATTTAGCAAAGCTTACAAACCTTGCCCTCTTGCCACATATCAATTGTGGTTCATTAGGCATTGCAGCAATGAGCATAGAAATAGACAAGTGAAAAGAAGAGTTGGCATTTATGCTCTTCAGTAGCACCACTTGCCACTGCAGTTAAAGCCATTTTTTCCATCTTTGCACTTGCTCAGAAAGAAAAAAGCATTTGAACAAACAGAAATACTTGCCCTAAGATTTATTCTTATTTTGTATATATATATATAATATGTGTGCGTGTATGTACATATGCATATATACTTGAATTTGTCTCTATCTAAAACCAGATTATCAGAGCAGATGAGACCATTTCTGCCTATTTAATCTGATAACCTCTGTGTTTTAGCTTTAGACTTTTGTAAATTTTTTTCTGTTTGAACTACACATGTTTTCAGAGAAATATCTAATTTTGACTTGAATAATTTTTGGTAAAGTAGAATTGCTACAATTGCTGGTGAATTGCTCCAGCTAATTATCCTTGTTACTATTAAACACGTGCCTTGTTTGCTGTTTGTATCCAGCTGGTCAGGGCCTTTTTACAGTTTTGTCACACAGACAACTGTAACAATTGAATTAGTCTTTCTACATACTCACACAAAACCCTGTGCAAATTAGCCGTTGGCCTAAAAATCCCAACCCGTGTGTGCTTCTTGAATCTGTTGTTATCAAACATCATTCCCAGCCCCTTCGTTTTTCTTGCAGCTGTTTCCTGAGTGCTCTTCTGTTTATCAACAGCCTTCCTGAGTGGCAGTCAACAAAGCTGCACTTGCCGTGTCTGGGGTAGATGTGACACTGCAATTGAACAGTGACAGCACTCGCTGCCTGTTCAGAGCTGAGAGCCATTTCCCTACAGTGCTGGGAACTCCTGAAGTCTGGGCTTCTTGCTGTCAGCCTTTCCAAAGGGATTGCTTTCCAAAGCAGGATCCTTTGGCTGTAAGACTCAGATCTCTGTTCTTAGACACTAAAACATTCCAACTTGTCAAGCAACCCATGTCATTCCAGCAGTGAGCTCTGCTGTCCTCAGTTACTATAAAGCTATAGCATTAGGATGTGGTTGTTAATTATGCCCTCTCTTGTTGATAACAATGTATTAAAGAAAACAGAGCTGAAATTCCTAAGGAACTCTTACAGAATTATGCTTAGTAAAATATCCCCACTTCTATTGTGTGACTTGTTGCACAGCCAGGTTTAATTCATTTAATGTGTTGTGATAAATCTCAGCTGCCATAGTTCCCTGATCAGCATGTCACATAATATCAAGTGAAGTGTGCAAGAGTCTAATTCAGTGACACTGATACCTTTCAGCAGGCAAAGAAACTTTTGATCCCTTTAAAATAAAAATCAAATTAAATCAGCAAATTCCATCTTCTGATAAACACTTGTTTGTTGGTATTAATTATATGATCCCCCTGTTTTTCTAGTAATCTAGTCAGCTCTTATACTACCTTACTCAGGACTATGCCTGGCTGGCAGGCCAGCATTTGTTTAAAATAGTGGCACAACATGAGCATCCTTCCAGGCTCCTGGAAGTCCTCTCTGTGAACAGTTATCAGCAAGTCTCATGTCAGCAGATCAGAGCACCCTCATCCAGCTCTTTTTACAACCTGTGAAGTTCTGTCCAGGCCTCTGGAGCTTCAGCCTGCAGCCTGGTCTACTGCTGACAGCCCTGACCCATCAGCTAATGAGGAGGCAATATGCTGTCAGCACTGCTCTGATGTTAAAACAGACTGGAAAACAAAAATACTCCTTACAGAATATTCTGTGTCTTTTGCTTTGTTATCAACTTGTTTTATTTTTATATTCCAAGTTATCAAAATTTGTCCTTTCTATGGTAATAGTATGTTTTTTGTAGCCTCTTTCTCAGTAGGTGGCTTTCTAGACTGTTACTGTTCTCTAACCCTTCTCTTGACTAACTGGACTGGTGGTTGTCTCAGATTTCTGAAACAGTCCCTGTTAAAACTCCAAGCACTCAGTGGCTGCGTTCTGTTTGCATACAAGAAAGATGACCCAAGTCCAAGCACACCTACAGGAATCACCACCAGCATTTAGTTTTGTGGTCAGTTCCCTCCAGTGTCACAAATGAAGCCTAATTTAAAGCTTCCCTTATTAGGATACAGAGTTATTTGCATTAAGAAATAGAAACTGCTAATAATGTCCAGGGTTGCAGGTAACTTTGTAACTGGCAGAACACATCCCTTTAATTAGTATCTACCTAATTTTTTTCCTTTCCCTTATCTCTCCATTCTATAAGAGGTAAGTTCAAGTGTACCTACCCCTTACCCTACTTTACCTAGGCAGTGGATTGAGAACCTCATTCTTTCTCTTTCATTTTCAGGCATGAATGATCTGAGAATAATTTGAATGTTCTTTCTCAAATTGTTCTAAATTCCCTGATCTTGACTACATTCAAACTGTGATCCCTTCAAAGCATCTCAGTAGTACCTGCAACCACTGCTACCTTGGGTAGAATCCTAGATCAGCTTTCTAAATTTGGAGTAGCACTTTGGCTTTGAAGAAGGACTGCCTTTCTTTTTCTTTCTTTTTTTTATTTTAATGCCCATGGTATAGAATTTGCTGTGATGCACAGAGCTCTTCGACAGATGTTCTTGGTCTCTTTACAAGCTGGGCAGGGCAACCCACCAGTAAAGTAACCCCTGCATGTCCTGTTCTGTTTGATCAAGTGAATCAGTCAGCAGTGTGGACTTCAGAGCTTGAAACTGTTGAACTAAGTGTTGAACCACTAGGAACAACTGCTGGTTCCTTCCATCCTATCTGCCTGACTGTCAAATCCTGTCCCACAGAATTGTAGAAAACCATTCAGTCCTAGGATGTAACTGCTGCTAGTCTAGAAGACTGCATTCCCAATATCCTATTGTAAACCAAATGGCTGCACTGGAAATGCTGAAAAGGCATGAAAATTACTAAGTGGGAAATAAAATAATCCCCTCTTCACAAAGCCCAGATTGACCCTTTGAGTGATGAGGTTATACATGTATTTCGTTTAACTGAAAATGCTTCAGTCTGCTTAGAGCCCTATAAATTCAAGTGACCCTGATGATGTACTAACTTAAAGCACATGATGTTATTTCATGACAATGTCTGGGGCAATGAATGCTCAGTCCTAATTAGAGCTGCTAGTATTAATCCAGAATTTTCACAGTTGCTTGAGGAGATTTGGTCTTGAAATGAGTTAAGTCAACTCGATGAGCAAACCACACAGTAAGAGCTTTACAGTTCCAGCCTATTCCTCTGTGTGCATCTTTTACCTGTCCTCGTGGGCAAAATCAAACAGTGGAACCATTTCTGTTAATGTTTTTGCAAGAATCCCCTTCTCATGCCTTGAGCCCTTTTGTAAGATGCCAGGAAGATGTTTATGTATTGGTAACTGCTGGGTCTGTCCTTATTGTTTTAAGATTCCTCTGCTCCCACATGGATCTGGCAGCCTCTCCCAAAAATGCTGGGGTAGTGCAAGAATGCTATTTCTGTAGCTATCCATTCCACACTGGGTTCTTAAATGCTAGTTAATCAGACCTCAAGTATTTGGCTGTTCTGAGAAATGGGACTAAAGGCAAAGATGCATCTTATCATCTGCAGAATCCGACTCCTGCAGTGGGCGGAGGCAGAAGTTCAGAGTCGACATCCTTCATTCAAATGGAACAAACCTTGCCAAAAATGTGGCATACTAGTAATTGTAGTCCCTGCTGGGACTTGAGGTGACACCACAAACTCCATTTATTTGGAGCATTAAGATTCCTCTGAGTATAATGAAGGCCAGGACTCCTAGAGATGGATCATGGCATTCAACAAACCTGAACATCAAAGGCCACTTGCTAAGAAATCACAAAGGACAGTAGCAGTGTTTGCCTTCTGTACCAACTGCCTCTGGGAGTGGAGAGAACAGGGTTGTTTGGAGTGCTTGGGGTTTTTTTGGTGTGGGGCTTTTTTTGGATTTTTTTCCCTTTAATTTGGTTTTGGTTGGCATGAGCTATTCTGTGCAAGGCAGCCTGGAACACTACACAAATGTTGTAACTGAAAAATTCACAAACAAATATTCTAGCATTTATGTAGGATTGTAGTGGAGGGTGAGAGCAGCTGCTTGTATTGTTGCAAAAGCTAAATGTTTTCATGGAAATACAGCTTCTTCTGCATCCAGTTTATCTTTTCAAGCACAGTGTGAGGATCAGAAAAGAACTGGGCCTGGGGATGCCAGTTTCTGTTCATGGATTTTTCTTTTGATTCATTGTCTTTGCCTCCATCATGTTTCTTTTGAATTCAAGGAATTAAAACACTGCTACACTTTCAATATTAACTCTAATTTGACTTCTGAGAGATTTTAAAACTTCTGTGCATCCTGGGGCACTGTTTGTATCTTCCTTGCTTAATCAAATTGTTCTGCAGGTGCCATGGTCAGTGTCCAGAGCTCTCTCTCCTCAGTGAGATGTGTCATATGTGAATGTGGAGGGAAATGGATGATGACCAGAAGATTATTCACATCAATGAGCAATGAATGCATTAAATAGCAAGATCCAGAGGCTGCTCTCCAGAGGTGGTTTAGAGAAGAGAGCCTGTCTGAGAGAGTGATTGCTGGAAAACATGGAGATATGTGCTAATGTATCCCCACCCCCTGCAGTGCTCTGGGAGAGCAGTTTGATCCTTGTCATGTCTCCCTGGTACAGCATCTCACAGGAAACCTCTGAGCTGGATGAGCTTGTAAATGCTGCTGTGTAATATCAAGTGTCAGTAACACAGGTTAATTCAGCTGAGAAATTTGTGAAGAAAAAAGAAGCCATGAGATAACCAAGGGCATAATGGGAATGTAGGTGTGTAATTGCAGGGTTGTGATTCTTGCTCTGCAGAACTGCAATCTGTTTGAAGCCCAAGAATGCACAGTGCTGGAGACAGTTGTGTCATTGTCCTGTGTTTTGCCCTTACAGCCTTGATGACCACCTAATGATATAACTTTTCATGGAATTTGGTCAGTTTAAGGCTTATATCTGGATAACCCAAAATCTGGGGTTTGTGATCCTGTAGTGTGGTATTCTGTGTAGTTTGTTTTTCTTAAGTGAGAAGCCATGTGTCTCTGTGTGTCTGTGTTTGAGTCCTGGTTTTGAATCAGATAAAGCAAAACACAGGAAAGGGACAATAATAGCATTGGGTCATAATTATTTACAGTTGAACATGTTAGACTGTCGTATGCAGTTACTGCTCCTGATAATGGTAGTGGCTTCACTGGTGTACATTTTGGCAAAGCATTACTTTAGGGAGACTCCAGCCCTTTGACAGTTCTGCTTTAGAGAGTGTTGTGACTTTCTGAAGACAAAAAAGTGGGTCTTTTTCCCAAGATTTTTATTAACTGAAGAAAACTGGATTTGAAACAAGCTAGGCTAATTTCCATTATTTCCAAAAGGGCAATGTGATGCTCTCTTGATGGTCCAGTTCCTCAGCCTGTAGTAACTGCTTAAACTAGGTAAGATCCAGCCTGGTTATCAACAGAGATCACACCTGGGTTTTGCCTTCCACAGGTGGTCCAACTCCCCATTCTTCTCTGCAAACAGCCGTGTTCCCTTGGGAGAGAAGGTGGGAGTCTGGTCATAAGCTTCCTGCAGGCCAGGAACAGCCCCTGGGTCAGCTACTGGACTATGTCACTGAAGTTAATATTGGTGCACTGGCAAATGTGGGTTTGTTTCCTCTAAGATAAGTTCTGTTGTCAAACAGAAGCACTTCTGCTCATACTGACCCTCTCTAGAACTCCGGAGATGAGGAAAAATCAATAAGTGCACACTAGGATAAACTAAAATAAACATTTCCAAGCTTTTAAGATACTAACAAAATACTGAAAGGAAGAAAATAATCCCTGAAGGGATACACTCTGTTGGCTGTCCTGGGAGAGAGCAGAGCTACTAACAAGTGAGCCTGTTCTTTCCTCACTGAATATCCAGCCAGATGCCTGCAAGTTCCCTCAGCACAGGACTAGTCCTGGTTTGCTTTGGTGTCACCCAGACAGCGATGTGTTTGTGGACACTGGGACCAGATGGGGGCTTTCAGAGACCAAAAATGCTGCTAATTCTCTCAGTCCTACTAAAGCCTGTTAGTTTGACTCTGCAGGAACTGCCAGGGCTCATTCTGGAGCAGAGATGACGTGCATAATGTGGAAGAAGCAGGAAGATGAGCTAGCTGAGTTCAGACTTGCTTTTCAATGTATTCACACAGCTGTTGGTAGTGATCCCAGTATGAAGGAGATTCCTAGCTTTTAGACAAAGCATAGCATCCCCAGTACCTAGGAGGATGCTGGCCATCTTTACCACCTGGGCTAGGTGGACACTCCTGTTTCCCAGTCACCATTTCAAGACTAGGTTTTTGCCATGTGCTTTCCTAGGGGCTGTTCTCAGATCAATCTAATGGCTGAGGTAGGTGCAGAAAATGTGTGCTTGGTAAGCAGAGTAAGAACTGGTATCTTCAGGGCTAGGACTTTAACCCACCTGTATCATCAAATTACAGCCCATTCTCTCTGCAGGGAGTGCAATAGCTCATGTTGAATTCAATAATGCACCTTCTAGAAAGGCAATCAAACCCGGGTCAGAGGACATAAAGGGAAAGAGAATACACTCCTTTTTTAGTATTTTGTTCCAGAGGATAATCACTCTGTAACAAATGTGAACCAGATGATTCATTAGAATTTTTCTAACTCCAGCTCTCAGCATTGTTCTGGTTCTTGCTATGCCTTCTCCCTCTTGATTAGAGCTCTTAAAACTGGCATTTTTCTCCCCATGTTAGAACTTGCACAGTGTAATCAACCTGCCTCTCAACACCCTGTAATAGCCAAGCCCAGCAATGCCTGAGCTAGAATCTATGCTGTTCCTCTTAAAAGCAGTTCAGTTATATGATTCATCCTGCCAGTAAAGACCATTCTATTACACTTTTTCCAGTTCCCTGTGCTTTCCCTTTACATAAATCTCGTGACATGGATGCACAGGCATCTTCTGTGTCTGTGAGTTTTCCATGTACAGGTGAAGGCACTAGGGTTGGCTGCAACACCCAGTGTATCCATGTAGCTCCCTGCCCAGCCAATGTCTTTGTGCTGTTATCTGTGGTTGTCTCTGAGCTGAAACCTCTCTCTTCATCAGAAATGAAAGGATGCTCTTGCATGCTCCTTCACCTTGGTCCTGTTCAGCTCCATGTTCAATGGCCATCAGAATTCTGCCTGAACTTTAGAATATATATGTTGACCTTTAGTAGTAAGCTGGTGTTTGGGATGATTTTTTCTTTTCTTGGGGATTTGCTGGATTGAGGAGATGTGGAGAAGTCACTCCCTAGTCTTTTAGGCAGTTATTCTAATGTGCATTAAGCCACCATAGCTCCAGTGTTAGCTGTGTTTGTGTGCCTGATACTAGTTAAATGAAAAGAAGAAATGAAATTAAACACCTGTCCCTTAATAAAACTGTGCTTTCTTAGCTGCTTTCAGGAGAACCATCTGACTCAAAAGACTAAGGTCTTTAATTTTAGCCTATCTTTTAATCTCATTGACATTTTCTGAATGTTTTCTGTGTGCAGAGCCTGGGGTAGACCAAGCAGTGAGGAAATAGACTGTGAGAGGCTAATAGCAGAGAGTAGAATAGACTGTGGAGCAGACCATTTGTATCTGAGAGCTGCTGGACACTTAAGCTGCTCTCTGTGGAACTCCTTGAACCTTGCAGTTCAGCTGTGCTGAGTGCCTGATATATCTGATATATTAAAAACCCATGAGTTTTGCCTCTACTGCTGGGCAAGCCAAATGGTCCTTGGGAAGCCATTTCACTTCTTTTTTCCTTTTTCTTATTTTTTTTTTCTTTTCAGTTCTACCATTTTCTGTTGGTTTTGGTTGGTTTGGGTTTTGTTTGTTTGGTTGGTTGGTTTTTTGTATTTCCTTTTGGGCTATATAAGATGTGAGCACTGTCACTTAACCAATTAAATACACCACTAGAATTCTGAAATTAGTGAGGACATGAATAAGCACTTTTGTCAATATAACTGTTCCCATATAGTCACATCTGAACTGCAGATGCTGCTATGGAGCAAAAAATGATCCCCTAGATTTTAATAAGTCAACCTGAACATTATCATTAAACCAGATATGTTGTTTCTGTTACTGAAATGAACTCTGGAACATCTGTGCAGACCCATTCCCATGTTCAAATGTCACCTCTTGCTATCTGGGAGTGCCACATACCACCAGAAATAGTGTTTGCTCCTCTCCTCGGCAGTGTTGCACAAACAGCCCTAAATTGCAGCTGACTCACCAAAAAGTGCCCTTTTCTCTGGTAGTATCCTGGTTGGTGGTATCTTACCAGATTTCTGGCGTAGTCTGAATCTGGTGTCACTGGTGGGCAGGGTGTGACACAGCCAGGTCTGCTGAGCACACACACACGGGCTGTGCAGCCAGCAGCTCTGCGTTCCTCAGAGAAAGGCAGTGGGGATTTGTTTAAATACCTGAGAGACAAAGACTTTAATCACTACACATTTTCTTAGGTAAGATCAACAAACTGAGAGAAATCTGAAATTGTAACATGCTGTTCTTGGACATGCATTGGCTCTCCAGCAGTCTTTTTATTTCTCTGGTTTTAGTTACCTTTTGTAGTTTTATGACAGGTATGACAGGCTGGAGCCACTCTGGTTGTGAACACTTTTATCTCTTTGAAGATTCTCCTTTTGAAATGAAATGTTTCTTGGCCGTTCTTAGCTCAAAGGTGGAACTTTATAGGGAGCGGGATGGAACCGTTTGCAGTGGAGGGAACTCCAGAGCAATTTTACTTCCTTTGAAGATGTGTGGTGTTCCTGAAGCTATTTCTGTGCAGTAGGAAAATCATCTGGGGCCAAGCAGGAAGTTGTGGCACATCTCAGCGAGCCCTCGCCCTGCCTCACACTGTCCCTTCCCTGCCACCCGTGTGACTGCAGACAGCTCTGGGCACTCAGCATAGGCCAAGAGAACTTTTGTACAGATTTATTCTTAAAACCCACATCTGAGGGTGGGCCTGCAGAACCCACATGGAGTTCATTGCTGGGCACAAGCCGGTAGTGCTGGAGCCATTAGTTTTGTTTGGTGGGGTTTTTTTTTCCGGCTACCTCTACACTTCCACCCACCCGTGTGTTTGAAGCTCATTGCGCAGTGCAGAAGAATTATAAAAGCAGATAAAGGAAATTCGTTACATACCCACTGCGCTGGTGATGCGGGGTAGGTAAGACCCGGCCTCCGCCGGGCTGAGGGGCGCGGCTGAGGTGATGAGGGGGAACCTTCCCATGGCGGGGCTGAGGTGAGCTGAGGGGGAATCCTCTCATGGCGGGGCTGAGGTGAGCTGAGGGGGAATCCTCTCCTAGCCGGGCTGAGGTGATGAGGGGGAACCTTCTCATGGCGGGGCTGAGGTGAGCTGAGGGGGAATCCTCTCCTAGCCGGGCTAAGGTGAGCTGAAGGGGAACTTATTAATGGCGGGGCTGAGGGGGAACCTTCTCATGGCGCGGCTGAGGTGAGCTGAGGGAGAATCCCCTCATGGCGGGGCTGAGGTGAACTGAGCGGGAATCCCCTCATAGCCGGGCTGAGGTGAGCTGAGCGGGAACCTTCCCATGGCGGGGCTGAGAGGACCACCTGAGGGCCAAGCTGAGACAGGCAGAGGGGAAACCTCCTCATGCCCGGGCTGGGCAGGGCTGGGCTGCGGGGGGATCCCCTGAGGCCGAGCTGAGGTTTCTGAGGAACCGCCTATCATGGCCAGGCTGAGGCGGGCTGAGGGAGCACCCGCTCCGGGCTGGGCTGAAGGATTCCCTCAGGGCACCCGAGGGTGTTGAAGGGACACCCTCAGGGCCACACTGAAAACAGCTGAGGTGCCGACCTGAAGCGGCTGACGGACCTCTCGGGGCCGCGCTGAGGAGGCGGGCTGAGGGGACACCCCTACGGGACGGGCTGGTCCGTGGGCGGCTGAAGGGCCGGTGCAGAGCAGAGCCGAAGGGACACCCGCAAGGGACATCCGCAAGGGCCGCTTCGGGCGGCGACGGGCCGCCTTTGGGCCGCCCCGGGCCGGGCGCGCTGACCCCCGAGGCCGGCGGGGCGGGGCGGGCGCGGGCAGGGGGCGGAGCTTTTCCCGGGCCCCGCCCCGCCAGCCGCGGCCCCGCCCGGGCTGTCAGAGCCGGCCTGTCCCGGGCAGGCTCGGGGCGACGGCGGGATGCGGCGCTGAGCGCGCTCCGCTCGCTTCCTCCGTCCGCCTGTCCGTCCGTCCGTCGGTGTCCCCGCCCGGGCTCCTGCACGCCGAGATTCCCTCCCGCAGCTCATGATGTGCCTGGAAAGCGACGGCTCCTCCGGCAGCAGCCCGGGCTGCGGCGGGCGGCTCCGAGCTGGCGACGAGGAGGAGGAGGAGGACGGCGAGCGGAGCTGCTGCGGCCGGGGTGCCGAGGGCGAGGTGCAGACACTGTCGGGCAGGATGAACCCCCCGGCGGCCGGCAAGCACCTCGACCGCCCCGCCGCCCTCCGCAAGGCGCCGACCCTCGGCCGGGCCCGGGTAGCGGCCGCCGGCATCCTCAGTGTGGGCAACGTGCTCAACTACCTGGACCGGTACACGGTGGCAGGTGAGCGCACCCCGCGGCTGGGAGGGCATCCCCCGCTGCCCGCGGACAGCCCTTGCCGGGCACGGTGCAGCTGCCGCCGTCCCCAGGGCTGTCCCGGGCTGGGGTCGGCGGCACTCGCCCGCCGTGCCGGGGCTGGAGAGCGCGGATGGCGTGAGCCATGCGGCGCGGCCGGTGCCCATTGTGCGGCCCCTCCGGTATTGTTCTCTAGTTTGTCTGAATTTTATCGAAAATAAGAGGAGCGCCCTTTGTTTGTGTGGGCTCGATGGCGGAATCGGCGCTGGATGGGGTTCGGGGGGGAGCGGCGGCCGCGGCGCGGTCGGAGCGGAGGGCGCCCGGCGCGGTTCGGGGCGATGGCAGCAGACGCGGTATCGATCCCGGCACGGGCTGAGCGCTGCGGGCGACAGGTGCAGCTGCGGCCGAGAGACCCGGGCTGCCCAACGCGGGGAGACGGGGCGAGCGCCCCGCGTCCTTGCTGAAAATCGCAGCGAGGCGAATGCCCTTCGCTTTGTTTCTGCGGAGCGCGTCCAGCCTGGAACGCCCGGCTGCCCTTCAGCCCTGTGCCAAGGAGGGTCCCTTCCCTGCAGAACTCCCGACAGCAGAGCTGGCAGGAGCGGGCGCAGGAGGAGCGGCTAGGCAGCTGCAGTGCACTTTGCAAAGCTCGGTTTTCTTGAGGTAAACACTTAAAATCATGCGCTGGTGGATGCGTGAGCAGCCGTACTGTGTGAACCACTGTGTTCCTCAGTACTTACTACTACTGTGAAGCTCAGCTCCCAAGCAAATGTCTGTTTGGATGTTTACTGTGCCATCCCTAGAGAGGACTCCTTGTTTATCCTTGTCAGGCAATAACAGCGGGGAAGAAGATCATCACTGAACTTTTTCTAATTAGAAGTGAAGTAGGCTTGTTGGTAATCAACTGTCTCATGTCATTAGAATATAATACATATTCTCTGTTTGGCAATACTGATAATTTTATTTTCAGAGCTTACAAAGGGGTTTGTGCATGTATAAATTTTTCTCTATGCATATATATGTTTTATTCACTAGGGCTCAACGTGGTGTTAAGCAAATCTGATATTTGTTTATACTACATTAAAATAATATATGTTTGTAGGGCAGTGATAGAGAGCAAGGGACATAAATCTAAGTCACTGTTGTCAGAATAAGTTGGCCAGATTGTATTTATTTTGTCTGGAGTAAGGGAGATGGGGAGGATTAGAAGGAAAATGTAGCTGGCACCATTGTGGCTTTTTTGTTTTTCTTTTTAGATGTGGTTTGTTCCTCCAGGAAATGTAAAGGCCGGTATTGGGAGATACTGAGTACTGGTAGTCAGTCTGTTACAGAAGGAAGCTTGAAGATACAAAGTTAACCTGTTATTATTGAAGAAAATTGTAGTGTTCTCCCTTGCCCTCAAATAGGGACCTCTCTAAATAGAGTTTTACTACAAAGTACCTTTAATGCATGGGAAGTTTCCTTTTTAGGAAGCTATTCCCCCCATCATGCATTCTTTAAAAAAAAAAAACAAAAACAAACCCACATCTAGTTCACTTATTTGCTCTAGCACTTCCACTGAGACCTTTGCCATCTGATTTTTCTGCCTGCAAGAACTGAAAGCATCTTCTTTCTTTCTTTTTTCTTTTCTTTTTTATTCTTTCTTTTCTGGAAAGGCTGGAAGGTGCCTGAGCAAGCAGAAGATAAAAATGTCTGCCTGCTGTAATGTGGCATTGCCAAACCCAGTGCTGTGAGTGCTGGCTGTTTCTAGGACAAGCTCTGGTATTACTGTGCTCAGTAACTGCCCTGTGGAACTTATCTATTAACATCCAGCTTGATATCAAAGGTTTACAATCTCAGACATCAGACTTGCCTTTGGGGACAGAATCAAACTTTGCATGGGCTTTTTTGTCTTCTGTCAATTGGTATTTACTTTTCAAACTGGTGTTATATAAAGTGCTAATCTAAAACATGAACTAATTTAAATCCAGTGTAATGGAAGAGTTGTGGTAATAAAAATTATATGTTTTGAGCTCAAAACTGACTTGATTATAAAGTCTTCTCTAAAAGTAATCTTTACTTTTGTATTTTGAGTCTTAGTGCATACCACATGCTTATGTGATGTGCACTTGCAGATGAATCAAGCTAGCTCTTTGAATATTCAGCTCATGTCTCAAGACAGGTAATAATTAGTAAATACAACTCTCCAGACCTTCAAAGTACATTTCGAATATGAATTGTTGCAGCAACGTAATAAGGGATTTTAACACCAGCCACGTTATGGCAGGGGAAGTAGCATCAGAAGTTATGATTTACCTAAGGCCAGTGGACTGTTGTGAGAACTGGAATTAATTTTTGGTTCCAGCTCTATTTGAAACAAGTGTTAGCAGAGCAGCAGTACCAATGGAAACTGGTTCCTGAGGATTTGTCTCTAGGCTGATCCCTGCTGTGGATTCTCTGATGTCAAATAGTAGTTGACCTTTGTCATTAGCCTTTCTCTTCTTGGCTTGTAAGAGTCTTGCATCTGCCCAACCATTTTTTAAAAATTAAAGTGTTGGAAGCTTTGGGACTTCTTCCTGCTATCAAATTTAGTCAAAGGCAGGTCAGTGGCCTCAAAAGCAATTAGCAGGCAGCAGACAGACTGACATAAACAAACAGAGTATCCAGCTGTATCGGCACAATACTCCAAGTACATCTCTCTTACTTGAGAGCTTGGATGCAATCATTTTGGTCTTTCAAAAAGTATAAGAAAAAGCAAGTATATACTTAGTGTATATATATATATATATATATATATATATATATATATATATATATATATATGCAAAGATGTATTTATTTACTTGGGGGAAAAAATCCTATACAGGGTTATTTCTAGATGTAATTTCCTGGGTATTTTCCACTATTTTCTAACATATCCTCACAGAAGCAGGAGAGTGTGTATCCAATAATGCAAGAGCATCTTATGTAATAGAATGAAATACACTGACCTGACCTATAGCACATCTTGCCCTTAAAAGTAAAAGCTTTTGCATGCTACAAAGCAAGCAGCAAATGTGTTGCTTCTTGGTGTTTACACTCTGGACACATAAACATTGTGTATAATGAGTTAGTTGTGGGTAATCTTTTTTTTCAAGTGTAACACACAAGGAAGTAGCTGCCTGTTTTCCTGGTTTTGGTTTAATGACTTCCCAGTATGGACTAAATGAGTTTTGGATGGGATGTGCCTTTTTGGTATCTGGGACAGAGCTGGAGTGCAGTTTCCAAGATACAGGGCATACACAGCTTCACACTTCACAGCTGACACTGAGTTTGCATCTTTTTTGGGAATACATGATGAAAATGGGCCTCCACTGAGCTCTGGCCTGTTTCTTAACGTTTAAGAGTAAGTTTCTTCCAGTACTTCAAATGTCTGCACAGCACTAGTGGGTATTTCAATAAGGTCCTTATGTTTACAAAAAGTTGGAAATTTCCAGTGCATGTGGAGTAAGTTGGAATATACGGTTATTTGGGAGAAGCTGTTCCAGACAAAAAGTGTGAGTGCCTCTACTGTGGCTCTTTTGAAAGATTTTAAAGATTTTTCTTGTAAAAACTCAATCAATGCTGAGCATTACCAACTTGAAGGGAAATGATCTCTGCAATTTTCTTAATAGGTCTTTGATCATACTGAAAACAGTTGCCTGTGGAAAAAGCATTCTTTCCAAAGCTGTGATATTTCGCTGCTATTAGGATAGCAAACAAGTAAAGACAAGGGGAAAACAAAAGTAATGAACCCATTGTAGATTTCCTGTGAAACTGCAGGTTTTCAGCCATCCTGTGATGCTGGGACATATCTTCTTCCTTAATGAAGTTTTGGGAAAAGTCATCTTGCCTTCAGAAGCTTGGAATGTGGTTTCACAATTATACCATGGGTGACCTTTTACTGTGCCTGCTGTTGACAATGAAAATAGTCTTGCTTCATTAGGGTGTCACCTCCACCTTCTAATTCAGATGCTGCTTCCTGGCATTTCTGTAGTGCTTTAATTTAAAGGTAACGATTTAATTAAGCCAGAGAACTCCTCAGCAAAGTAAATGAGTCTCACTGTCCCACTACAGAAGGGGAAACCAAGCTGCAGAATGTTGGTGATTTGCCTGTGGTAATGGAGTTAGTGGCAGAGCCTTGGCTGGTATCAGTTCATCCTTGGGGTTCTCCATCCCTGTCACACAGTATGTCACAGACTTTGGTCTGCTGGTTTTGTCCTTTCAACGTCTGCAACTTGCTAATAACTGTATTTGTGTTAATTAGACTCTCATTATAACACATAGTTGCAAATCAAATGCCATTCTTTGAAGATACATACATGCAAATGATCACTGAAAGTTGAAAGTCGAGTTTACAACTACGTAGTACAGACTCCAGCTGAAGGGTTAGGAAAGGTTCAGCCCTAACTCTCAAGTGCAAAGACATTCGAGAGGTTGTGAGCCAAAACTTACTTACTTATGAGCTCTCATTTCTGATGGTAACATAGTGCCCCATTGAGTGTCAGTGAATGGAGTCAGAGAATTCACATGGAATGGGATAAAAAGAGCCCCTTCTCCCCTTGTAGCAAGCCTATGCCCAGTGCTTATAGCTTCAGGGAGGGAAGTACTAACAGACAGTGCAAGCACCCAGGACACAGCTCTGGAAGGGTAATGCTGGAAAATATTAGAAAATAATACTGACAGAATGCACTTGAGGCAGCAGTGGTGCCAGCTCACACGTGAGAGTTTGTGAAAGGATGACAGTGTTTCACTTGAGCAGGAGGGACCTGCTAGGGACTCACAATTCAACAAGTCCTGCTCTGGGAGCAGAAGTTAGACTTGAACCTCGTGCACTTCAAAAGCTGGAGACAGAAAGTGCTCTGCAGCACAGTGACTGTGCTGCAGCATCTTATTCTCCAGTGTTCTGTTTTCCCCCTGTGATGGGCTTTATTGCAAAGGCTGCTGCTTCCTGTTTGCTGATTCTTATGCAAGTTGGCAGGATTTGTTCCAGAGTGTTTTACATTTCAAGTGAAGTCTTATTATGTTTAATCATAGTATTTTTTTCTTCCTTGTGCTGTAGGTTTGCCAGATACTAACTATCTTTGTTATTATGTGCAGATTTTCCTGTTTGACTCTGAGATCCTCTTTCATGCATGTTGATTAATTTTATCCCCAAAGCATCCAAGTCATCACAGCCAGAGAATGTGGCCTTTATTACATGGAGTTAATATACTCATAAATATTGAGTGTGTTCTTAAGAATAATGTAATGATCTTATTAGTCCCTTGATGTCTGTGACTGTCAATACCAGAAGCTTTGTGATAAAGCTTCTCTGGTCAGAAGTGTGAGAAATCTGTAATCATTCTTCCAGACTTTTCAAATACCATACCAAGCTGCAATAGGGTTAAATTCTCTCACTCAGCTTGTATAATAAATGGGAATAACTGAGAACATTTACTCTTCATTTTTTCTGGTACACTGTGCATGAGAAGCAAATAAGCTGCTGCTGACGTAGCATGGTGGGTTATAAATCTGAACAGATATTGTTAAAAACTGGTGACATTTCCCCTAATACAAAATCCCATAGCTCTCGCTTGGTATTTCAATTGCTGAGGAACTTGTGGTTGGAAGGTGTTTTAATGTATCACCTACATCAAATAAGGTTTGTACAAGTCTTGAGGTTTCTTATAACTATGGGGGAAAAGCTCCTGGTACCTCTTCAGGAGATTCAGTGGGAAACCATGATTTTATTTGACAGATAAAAATTAGGAACTCCAGAGATCAGAACTCTTCTGAGTTGCTTGTTTGCATCATCATTTCTTGATGTTTATTATAGACCAGGACACTGTTGTGCACATTCTATGGAATAAGGTGGTGCATCCAAAGTACTTATAATCCATGTCAATCTCCATATCTCCAAGATATATCAGAGAGCTGTAGGCCAAGGATGGAGAGTCAGAGGGACACAAGAGCCAGCACTGGTCAATGTGAGGGGCCCAGAAGATGAGCAGGTGGGGCTTTTTGGTGGGCAGTAAGGGGTGAGGAGGGGTTTGAGGGAAGGAAAGGGCAGCTTTCAACCAGAGTTTACAAACAGCATCTGCCAAACATGATGAGCCTCACAGGAAAAAGGATGAAGATGTCTGTTGGAAATGCATAAAGGAGCCCTTCTGGCTGAGAGAGTTTGGTGGAAACTGGCACTGTGGATGTAAGGTGATGAGTGGTCTAGAAAAAATAATGTGTGTGCAAAATGAGTTCTGCAAAGAACCTGTGAGGTGCCTAAGGGGCCACGGAAGTTAATGGGAGCTGAGAAAAATGGGCTTGGGCTCAGAGCCCAGAGAGGTGTAAGTGAGGTGAACAACACCTCATGGTTTCCAGAGAAGTTTGAGTACAGCTCTTGGCATGGACCTCTCCTGAAAACTGCATTTTTGGTGAACTGGTCCAAAATTCTTGGCCTGAAAATCAAGAGGCAGATCTGAGACAGGTAGGGAAAAATAAGAGAAAGAAACCCCCAAACAACCCAAACCAAAAACAATCCCCAAGTCATTACTACTGAGTTCTTAACTGCTGGGTGTCCCCTTTGACTTTGGTGCTGTCAAACATCCCACCCTACAATTCATGGACTGGATGAGTACCCTGCCTTGAGCTGCTGAGCACAGCAGGCATCTCCTGCATGGCTTTTCTTCTCTTGACACATCTGTTTTCATTGTTATTTGGTGTGTGTTTTTGTCTGATGTAACCCAGCTATTTCTGTAGGGTTGCAGGGAAAGGAAATGAAAGGAAGGGAGCACTATTATGCGTGCTCCTGGCTTTACAACAGTATATAAAAAATCAGGAGGATGAGAGGGTAAGGGATCCTGGCTGACTGAAGGGGTGTAAAATCCTTCCTGCTTGCAGACATGGCTTTGGACATGTCTGCAGTCAGGGGTGACTGAGGGTTTCTTTTGGAGGACTTTCAAATGAGCTGTTCAGGATGCTCTGGTGGCTCTTTCCACTCTTCCTGGTGCTGTGTGCTTCATGGAAGCCTCTGCACAAGGCATGGCTGGAAGCACCACGTTATCTGTCCCTGTGTAAAATGACAGAGGAAGGAATGGAATTCTTCTGTCAGGCTGAACCTTCAGGAGAGCAGTGGAGATGTCATGAGAGCAACGTCGCTGCTCCCACCCCTTCTGTACTTTGGGTTTGGAGGGGATAAGTACCAGTCCTCCTCCAGAACTGATCTCCTGCCACAGCTGAAATCACAGAGCAATGTTAGCTTTGGAGAAAGGAGAGAAATACAGAAAAAAACCTAGGCTTTATGCCTTACCTGTCCTAAGTTCAGCAACATGAACATACCAGGGTTATGTTGTTGGTGAACAGTATTATCTCCTATAGAGATTTTTGTTTGTTTCTTTGTTTTTGTTTTTTTTTGATACATTTCTTGTGCTTCTGCTAGTGGCCAACAACTGCAGTAGCTGAACAGAAGAGCAGGAGGAAAAGATCAGTGTTTATCTGGAGAATGGCTGCAGTAACAGCTTGGAGCTTGGCTGGCAGAGTGAGAGGACCCCATGCTGGAATGAAAATCCTTTCAGCCTTGGCATGTGATGATTTTTTGGTCTAATTTTTTTTTAGTTTAAGGCTGCATTGAACCAAAACTGCAGTAATCCATCTTACTCCTTGTTCAGGCTTCTGCCAATAATTATGTAAATAACAGATCCCAGTTAATTATTTGTTTCAGAGCTTCCTATTTTCTCTATTTGTATTGGTAACATGTCATTATTGTCTTAGAATACAGCTCTGCATTCTTGGCAATATGGAAAACAACAAAAATGGGTGAACTGACAGTGGCAACAGGACTCATGTCTGTGTGAAGTCCTCAGGGCCTGAATTAAACCTGCCTGAAGGTTGACTCTGATTCCTGTGGCTGCCCTGGGATTTGCTGATCTGTGCTCTCTGCATATTCTCATTTCAGAGAAGTGATGCTTCAGGAGGGTTTGCCAACAAAGCAGTATGGATCTGAAAGGGGGTGTGTGTGTGTCTTGCCCTGTTGTTGATTTACAATTTTCTCTTCTCTCTGCCTGTCATGTTTGCATTTCATGATTTGTCCCTGTGTGGTGGTGATGACCTTGGAAGTTGTGCTTTTAGTCCTGGCTTAGGCAGCTTTAGTACAGCTTTCCTACTAGGCGGGCACTTTGGGAAGTTCACAGATCACTGTGTGCTCATGCTCTGCTCCTCTTCAGTGAGACTTTTCATTTGAAAATGGCAGACTGTGACAGGATTGCTTTTCTAATACTTTTGCATAAGATACTGTATTCTCATTTTCACATTGCCTTTAGTGTTGGGTGTTTTTTTCCAGCAGACTGGTGCTTGTAAACTTTGCCCCAGCCAGACCCACTGGGGCTTGGCTGTCCCAGGCTGTAGGATGTAAATAATTTGATGTGACATCAGCTGACCAAGTGCCACTGCTGCCCAGGCTTTAGGCCCTGAGCAGGTTGGTGGATGAAATGTTACTTATGGGATGCTGAATCAGAGCTGCTAAAGCACTTTGGGTCAGGCACTAATTTTGTGCAGTTTCAGGCATGTTCTCAGTGCTAAATAATAATTAATACAGAATTGCAACATTATTAATAAATACCAACTGTGCAAACTATGCAATAAGGAGAAATTATTTCTGTTGCACCAGTGTGGCTCATAAAGAGGGGTCATTGCCTGTGTTGGTGTGCTGAGCTATTAGAACTCAAAAACTGCTGCAGTTATACCAGTGTTAAAACATTTCTAATAGTCTTGTTATTTCCGTCTAGCAGCCAGAATTGCTGACTAACTTTCAGGATAACAATCTTTTATATATTCAGGAAACAAAATACCCAAGGGCCACTGGTGACTGACAGCTACAGTGCTCTGATTAAAACTGACAGTTCCTGATCAGCTCCATCTTGGATGTGTTAGTTCCTTTTCTCATGGGAAAGAGAAGACAGAGGACAAAAAAATGATTTAATGTAGAAGTATTAGGATATGAGATTTTTTTTTTTTCTTTGCAATTTTTCAGGAATTTGGAACTCAGAAGTTCCAAAGTACCTGAGTAACAGTGCTTGGAAGGACAAATACTAATCTCTCCCTGATGACTTTCCTATAACAAGGTACAGAAAATGCCCAGTGTTGGCTTCTAGTCATTGAGCTTTGACTGTAAGAACAATGTGCTGAGGTTCCCAAGCTTCTGGTGATCAGTTAATATGTGGTGTTGGCATGTTTTATTCCCAACTGGTATTAAGACAAGGAAGATCTTTTTTCTCTCTAAATGAGAGGAATCTGGTGCTTTTGCTCATCTGCACTCACATTCAGATGTAAGTACATACATAAATGCACATGCAATTACTCAATCTCTATTGAAAAACGTTGACTCACTGGTCAAAAAATGAGGTTTTTGGGAGCCAATGGTGCCCCACAGAGTGAGGATATCTCCTGCTCTCCAACAGCATTTGTTAGTCATTGAGGAAATAACCAACTTTATTTCCTTTACCTCTGTGTTTATTTAATCTCCTTTTTATACACATAGACATGCTGGATGCTCAGGAGCAGTTAGCAACTCCTCCCCAGCATGTGTTGCTGTTTGCTTTTCAGCTCTGGGGTGTACCTTGAACTGCACAGAAGTGCTGCAAAAGCAATAAAATTATAAGTTCCCTTGACTGCTTCATTATAGCAGGGTCTTGGTAGATCTGCTAAAGTTTATGGTCATTGCCATTTCCTTCCTGAAACAAATTTTTAAGTAGTCGAAATTTTCACCTCTTACATGTTGGTAATTCCAGCTGGGCATAAATGAATGTTGCTCCGTTACTTTGTAAGCTGGGACCAGGTTTGGAAGGTGGTGCCCTGTTCTATATGTGTTCTATATGCTTTATATATATTCTATATGCTTTTATATTATTCTATATATGTTCTATATGCTTTAACACCCATGAAGGCAGACCTGCCATGAGTTCAGTTTGGGGTCCTGTTCTTGGGCTGCTGGAGTTGGGGGTGTTGGAGAAGTGGCACTCTTAGAAGCTAAAACACTTTTCAAAGTCAAGTTAAAATTATAGCTGTTCTTAAAGGTGTATTGAGATGCATGTGGTATTAAGGCACATTTTTGTCAGTTAGTTAAGGTGCAGTGGGAGTACTTTATGTCACTACAAAGCTACCAGAATTATCAAGTCGTTGGACTGTGAATCAAGAGAGTTGCAATGGTTGCTGGAGAAAAGAGAGGTAAACCACTCTTAGTCTGCATTTCATTGTGCTTTTTAAACTTCTGTCTGGAAGTGGCCAAAATTAGTAATGCTTCTGTCGTCATGTTCAAAAATATGTAATGGTTTAAATGTCAGCCTGCACCTTATTGCAAGCTTACATTTGCCTCTCAAGTGTGCATTTAAATCACTTGCATTGCTGAAAGCCACTTAACAAGAATAAATTAGAAGTGGAGCTGATGTTTGAATAAAACCAGAAGTTATGCGAGTGGCTGGAGAAAGGTCTCTGTCTGTAAGCACATGCAATAAAACCTGAATCAGGATTTAACATTTTTGATTTAAATATTTAGCCAAGCTCTATTATATAATCCCTTCTCATTTTCTACGTGAATGGGAAATACGTTCATCATCATTTAGAAGTTACTGGGCTTTGTAAGCTGATGATGTTTGGTTTTATTCACTCAGACTTGTGCAGTTGAAGCACAAACCACTTCAGTGCTGAGTGGGAGACATTTCCTGGGCCGTTGCTGCCTGCAGAGGAGGTTTGTGTGTACAGCAGGAGTCCAGCAGTGGGAGAGCTCAGACAGTCCAGGCAGTCACAGTTCCACCTGTGCCCTCTGTCCAAGGACTCCACAAAACGACAGGCAGGCTCAGCCATGCTGGGGACAGCTCCAGTCAGCACAATTGTATCACTGATCTGATAATTAAGATGTTTGTAAATTCCATTAATCACCCTTTTGGCTGGCAAGGCCTCTGTTTTTTAAATGCTCCAGTTCTCTTTGTGTCAAAACAAATGCTTAAAAGTTTTTGCTTCAGTGAAGGAAGTTGCTAAGAAGAAAATTCATTACTATTAATTATTTGGGTTTTATTTTATCTCTCCACTGTTTTCAGGAGTTTCTTTTATTCTGCAGGAGCAAGGTTCTGGTGGGTCTTTTTGTCAGTGCCTTTGACATAAAATAGAAGATCCCTGTTTGCAGCTTCCATTCAAACATGTGGACTCCAGTTGCCTCTATTAGTATTGAGTCATCAAGACAGGAGAACTAAAATACAGATCTTACAGTCATGCAGGAAGTTTCTATTTAAAAAAAAAAGTTTATAAGTATGGCATTTCTAAAATACATTGGCTCCTTTGTAATTACATACTTTAGATATTAATACATATAATTATGAAAGTATAATTAGTCTCTGGTAGGTAATGTCATAACAATTTTAAGGTAGATTTAAAAATATCTTGTATCTAAATATCCCAACAGGAGCAATTTTTCTTCTCTAGTGATATTCTTGGGCTTAGTCTGGAGGAGCTGATCCTAGACTCTTTTTTTGTTTTGGGTTTTTTTTTCCTTTCAACACAGAATTCAATAGAAACGGAACTGTTTTGTCTTTTAAAGAAACAGTCCATGGGTTCTTCTATAAGATTTCAGGGCTAGAGGGAAGCAAGAGCAGACTCTGGATAATTTTAGGTTAGAGATTATCGTTGGAGAAGAGTCTCTTGGCAGTTCTTAAGAGGCCAGGTGGTGAAAGGCTTGGCTGGTGGGAGGCTGAAGGAATGCAGCACCTGCAGGGGTTGGGGCCGGAGCGTCCCAGTGTGAGAGGGCTCTTCCACCCAGAGCCCCTGCCCGGGCACCTGCTTCTTTTAACGGATCTGTTTCCCTTTAAATCCAGAGCAGCATCTTTCCAGTCCCAATTGCTATGCAGCCTGTGGTTTGCTGAGGACAAGGCAGGTCGGGTTTTGTCTCGCAAGGCTCGTGCCCTGCCAGCTGCCGGTGCCCCTGTGATTTCAGGGAGCTCCTGCTCAGCACTGTGCCTTCTGCAGGGTGCCCAGAGGGTCCTGCCTGCTGCCTTGGCCTCCCTCCCCCCGGCTCTCACTCGGGGCTAATCAAATTAAGCAGCGGCAGCAGCCACAGCAGAGAAGAGCAGCTCTGTTTGAAGCTGTCCCTCCCGAATGTCCTCGCAGATTTCATCGCCTGCACCTGCCGGGTCTGGCTGCTGCTGTCACCTCGTGTGCCAGCAGCCTGCACTGATAAGCGTTCCCTGTTCCTTCCATCCCAATTAAGAGTTTTAAGGACACTTAATTCCTTGCCAGCCTTTGTCTGCAAACACTCGGCATTATTTTTTAAGGGTCCAGTAGAAGAGTGCTTTCAGAGCATGTAATGAAGGCTGGAGCAGGCAGTGTTAGGAGGGTTCTGTTAAACACACAAAGGCAGCACTTGCTGGGCAGTGATAACTGTGTGAGGATGCTGTGTCATTCGAGCTGGAGCAGTCACTCCTGCAACACTGCAGACTTCTCTTTGAAACCCTTTGGAGGTGGGTAAAGCCTTTCTTGGTGTTTTATTGAGATCCTTGGGCATTGTGCCTTCCCTGGAGCACAAGGCTGCTGCCCTTTCCCTGTGCAGGACCCTGTGCCAGCCACAGCAGCTGCTGTCTGGGCAGGGTGGAGATGCAGCAGCACAAGAGTGTGGAACAGGCACCAGGCTGTGAGACTTGCCAGGGCTGCACCAGCCCTTCCTCTGGGCTCTTCACTGCCTTATGAACTCCCTGGAGTCACAGTCCAAAAACACTGCCTCCATCACTGCCTAAGGGGCATTTCCTTATGTCACAAAGCCAGCTCATTGAAATATTTTGTGTTTCAAAGTACTGACTTGTTTCAATCCAGAATTCTTTGGTTCCATACACGTTGGTATCCACTCCCTTTCTACCACTGAAGACCAGTGAGACAGGATGAGCTCAGGGGATCTTTACAAGAGCCCTGCTTAGACTAAGCCCTAAACTGTGGTGTTTGCCTTCCTCTGGAGTTCCTTGCTGCAGCCCCTCACTGAGGCTAACTTTCCATGTGATGGATAATTTTCATTTGTGCAGCAGCTGATGCACATCCCGTGAGTGAGTGTTACAGGTAACAGTACCCATGGAAGGGTGGCTCTCTGCTGGAATTGGAGAACATCAGTGGAACTGAACAGGGTGCAGCCTCCCTCATTGATTCTGCTGCTGCATTGTTAAAAACGTTATAATCTCTTTAGCTGCTCAGTCTCTCCCATTGGTAATTGCTAAATGTAGTTGCCTATGTACAAGCAAGCTCAAACAATGGAAAATATATGAAATATGAACCCTTTCTTTGTGCTGGGGTGGGAACATTTATCTTGCTGTGGTGAGGAATGTTCACCTCACATTTCCGAACATTGTGTTCAGCAGATGAGCTGTTTCCTCCTTCTCCTTCAGGTTTTGGTCTCTCCATTGGGGACAGGGCTGAGGCCATGCTTAGATGGGCTGTTAGAGTAATTATCCAAATGAACAGGCATGGCTTTAGAGATGCTGTGTGTGATTTTATTGTTATTGAGTGGAATGGGTGGAAATTGGCTTGTTCTTGTTTTGTTTTTCTATAGTTCAGTCTATCGACATGTAGATGAGGGAGAGTCACATTGGGATAGAGCTGCCTTTTGACTCTAGTAGTGTCCCCAGTTGGGAGAATGAAGAATGCAAGGGAGCCTGAAAAAAAATAAATCCCAGAACTGACTGCCTTCACTCAAGCAGCATGTTTGCAAAGATTATGGACATTTTCATGTGGCTACTGAATTTTATCTCTGCTGGGTGACTCTGTCACTGTTCAATGGCCGAGAGAGAAACCTCCTTGTACAGGCATGGGCATAATTTTACACCTCCCAAGATAAAGAGAATAAATGATGGAGAAACATTGTTCTTAAAGAGTCTCAACCCAATGTCATGGAAACTTTAACAACAAAATGAATACAAACCCTCTTTTTTAAATAAAAAAAAAAAGCTCTTAAAATAGAGATGAGGTTAAAAGGAGACTGTGTCTAATTTTGTTAGCGTTGTGGTCCTAATTTGTCGCTTCTGGTGAATTGAATTCCTCACAAATTGCTGGTTTGTCTGCAGAGCTGTAATTCCCACATGCTGTAATTTTGCCTTCAGAAATGTTGGCCATGGGCAGCTCTCTCTTTCAGAGCTGGAATTTTGAATGCTTCAAACTCTTCAGTGTGGTTTTTCTGTGTTTGGTGGAGGTGGCGGCTCCTGCCTTGCAGGGAGGATGAGCAGCTCTGGGTCTGGTGGTTCAGAAAGCCCTGGGAAGGCAGTGAGGGTGAGCAGGGCTGCAGGAGGTGCCTGCTGTGAGTGTGCAGGCAGCTCCTGGGGCTGTGTGAGCTGTAAAGTGTGCACCCTTTGGAAAGCAGTGTACCCAGCCAGCAGGAGGGCGTGCTGGAGAAACAGGCTATCCTCTCTGCTCTACTTCAATATGTGAGATCAAGGTACTGTGGGAACGATGCTGAGGCATTTGTTATGGAAAATCCAAGAATTTTCCAAATAATGTGCCCTGCTCTTTAATTCCTATCAGCTTTGGAAAGATCAGCTATTGCTATGAGCCTTTGGCTGGTTTGAAATCATTAGCTACATGCTTTGAGGTTCAGCTAGCATTCAGTCTCTTCACTTTATGCCATATGTTTAAGTGTTATGTCATAAACTGAAAGAATATATCATTTTTTTATCAAATCTCAGAACTTGAAATGCTGAGATGAAAGGAGAGATGGATATGAGCTGCACTTTGATCTGGTTTTCATCATTTCAGTTGTGGGTTTCACGTTGGTTTTGTTTGGGGTGTTTTTTTTTTGTTGGGTTTGGGGTTTTTTTAGGAGTCCAAAGAAATTTAACCTTACTGTTGTTGGCTTTTTACATCAGTTTTATCCTCTTGGCATCTCCTGTTGCCTTAGTATGGCTCTCTCAAGTAGGAGGACATGACAAGTAAATGCAATGAACCAGCTCTTCAGATCTTCAGGCCTTAGGAGGTAACTGCACCTGGGGATAGAGGTCAGTCTCAAAGTACAAAGATACTTCCAGCTCTTCGTATTTTTACTTTTCTGCTCAGCTCTAAATTTACTGAAGTCTTGATGCTTACTAAAGTAGTCCTGGCTGCATCTTGACTCTGAAGTGCTGGGAAGGCTCTTTGCTTGCCCAGTGGTTATGTCCCGTTCCATTTGCACTTAGGAGCTGCAGTTAAGGGCACTGTGGGGCTGGTTATGCCAGGAGAGCTCTGCCTTGCACCTGCTCACCTGTGCCACAGCTACAGGCATGGATCCCCTCACTGGCTTCTCCTTCCCTCAATCCCTCTGCCCTTGGCAGCCCTCAGTGATAAGGCTGATCATCTTTATCTGCTCCTCAACAAACTTAATGGGGCTTTATGTTGATTAATATGAAGCAGAATGTGAGCCTGCAGTGTTCTCTTGTGCAGGTTCAGGGATGGAGAGAAGGCAAAGCCACATGCTGGAATTTCACAAAAGAAGAGTAATTCAAGCAAAATGTTTTACCTGGTAGGCTGCAAGCATCTATTTTTCAAATGTGAAATGTTGGTAGTATGTTGTTGTAAGATAACACATGACACAGCCTCTTTTTTGTGATTTTTTTCTTAAAGGTTGTGTGAAGATTCATTTTATTGAAAATGTCCTCTATATACTACTTTCTACAGATCAATGTGATTGGTAAGAGAAAGACAAATCTCTACCCACATTGGTCAAACTAGAGGGATATCAAGAGAGATCTTCTTCTTAGAAGGAATTCACAACATGGATACTGTTATGAAGACAGTTTTGTTGTTTATGTTCTTTCCTTGAGAAAAGAATTTCAGTAAACTAAAGCATTAGAAAACCAGAACTTTAGAAAATCAGAAACTTCAGGCCTGAAACCAGACTATAGGTAGTGGGTTTCTATAAAGACATTTAATTGTGAAAGAAGAATGTTTATTTTGGGTCAAAAAGTTTTGGAAAGGAAAGGCTATGCACATCTTGATCAAAGTTGAGTAGTGTCAAGTTTGGAAGGAAAATCTCTGGGCTCAAGTCTCTTCATGTTAGTGTGAATACAGGCAGTTGCAGAATGTTTATATTGTACAACTGAGATCTAGATTTTACTCCTTTTACATTTCCCTGTGTTGGGATAAATGGACAAAGGGACAGAGAGCTCGAGCTCGGGTTTGGGCTCTGCCTTGGAGTGTTCTGTTTGTATTACCACAGGTCCACAGGGGCACATCCAGCTGCAGAAGTCTCTGTGCTCTTCAGCTGCTGCAGCCTGGCAGGGCAGCAAGGATCAAAAGGAGAGAGGGGAGGCTCAGTCATGTCAGGGTCCTTCAGCAGGCACACATGGAATACACAGGTGGCCCTTCTTCCAGGAGGAACATTCTTCAGACCTGCTCTCTGTCCTGGGATAACCAAGCACAGCCTCTCTGGCTTTGCTTTTTCACCTAGCACAGCAAGGCTCTCTGGCACATAAAAACTCCTCCCAGATAATCCATACTCACAGTGGCCCTGTAAGTTAGTTGTTAATCATTAATATTGTGCTGATAATGATGCTGGTGTCTGCCTTGTGCTTGGAAACTGGGAACAGCAGCCAGGAGGAGTCAATCCTGACATGGCTTCTCAGAGAAATGGAGGTATCTGTCATCCACCTGCTCCAGTTGTTTCCAGGCTGCTAGAAAAGCACTGCTGCTCACCTCCTGTTATTTGGCAGGGCCTTCCAGTGCTCCTGCAAATGAATAGGCAGCTAATTTGTGAAGGAGCTGACTTGCATGCCTAATTTCCTTTCACACCTCTTGTTTGCAACGGATGGAAGTGTGCATTAAAACAGGAGGCTTTCCTGCGTCTTGTGAGTGTGTGTGTGTGAAAGAGAGAAAGGGCAAAGGCTGTAAGTAAAAATATGTTGATGGAGGGCTTCAAAATCACCTGTACTGTGACAGAAATGGATGTGTTTCATAATCAGTTGGTACAAAGGACTTGAAGAGGAAATTGATGAACTCAGAGCTCTTTAGGAGGCTCTGGAACCAGCCTGTATCTAGCTGTAGCAATGGAGGCGAGGATTAGGACATGCTTCAGCTGGAATAAAGTATTTGGTCATTTCTGAAGGTTTTCTGAAATATTTGTAGGCAGGGGCATTGTTAATTTTGTCTTATAAGGCAAAACAGTCATTGTTTTGTGCAGGGAGGGGAAGGTAATTTAATAACATCCATCCCCCTTTCTCTTCCCTTTCCCTTCCAGGTGATTTTGCTCCCTCTCTACTCTGGGCATGGCCACACAGGTAGCTGCTTTGGCAGGTGACTTGGGGAGCAGCAGTCAGAGGATCAGGGCAGGGCAGGTTTCTGGGAATAAGCAGCTGATAAGCAAAGTACTGGGACACTGTGCTGATTGGATAAGAAAGATTAGGCAATTAAATTTTTGTGGGGGCAAAACCCCAGACAACATCCTTAAGGCATGGTAGTATTTTGGTAACAAAGCAGAAGGCAGAGGATTTTATTTACTTGTAGATTTTATTTACTATGGACACAGAGTTTGTTTTGCAGCTGCTATATTATAAAAAAAGAGCCTTGAGTTGATCAGCATAGAATCACAGATTTCTTTAGGTTGGGAAAGAGCTCCAAGATTGAGTCCAAGTGATCCCCCAGCACTGCCAAGGCCACCCTAACCCGTGTCCCCAAGTGCTGTATCCTCACATCTGTTAAATCCCTCCAGGGATGGGGACTCCAGCACTGCCCTGGGCTGCTGTGCCAGGGCTGGACAACCTTTCAGTTCATATTTCCTAATATCCAACCTAAACCTCAGGATACCTGTCAGAGGGACAGAAATTGTGCATTGTTTTCTTCTGTTCTCCTTTCATTTGTGTCTCTATTAATCTGTGGGCTTCTCGTCTTATGTCTGAGCAAGATTTTTGTGTCAGGCATCATCATTTTTCTGTTTGCAAAGAAAGAAAAGATATGGTGCAGATGTCTGATGGCAATTTACACCCTGCAGGTAATGATTGCCACGACTGTGGCCACTATAATGAGCAGACCTTTCAATTTTGCTATGAAACTTAGAGATAAATAGCTTTTGGATGTGACACAGTTGTATTCTGGATTTGGAGCCTGGGTTTTTTCCCATTTAGGGGATTTTCTGTACAACATGTGGGTATGTAGACCTTAGACTTAAAGCATTCAGTAACAGCTGTTTTAAGGAGAGTGCCAAATCTCATGGGAGAAATCCTACTTCTCTAAAATCTGGGCTGGTTCTGTAAGTGTTTCCTTGGAAAGCCATGGCATGAGGCAGAGCGTGTGCTGCTGTCAGATGGAAACTAAAACACAACAAATGTTTGCTGGTGACTCAGGAAAGCTTTGCCTTATGTGGAACTTCTGTGAAGCTTCTGCTTTCCTTGCTGGAGTGGGGAGGTTTCTCAGGGAATCATAGAACAGTTTAGATCAGAAAAGACCTTTCAGATCATCAAGTCTAACTGCATTCCCTGCCAAGGTCACCATGTCCCCAAGTCCCCTATCTACAGATTACTCCATCTACCTTTATTAACCTCCTTCCTCCAGTTCTCCTTTCAGACTCCTCTTTCATTGAGTTGGCCCATTTTCCTATTATTTGCTGTAAAAGTAAGTACTTAAAAATTATATAAGCATGAAGTTTACTAGAAAATTTGTAGCAGGGAATCAGGAAATCCTTTGCATATGTTTAAATAATGCTTGCAGTGTGACTGCCATTAGGCTCAGACTATTCTGTTGCTGCTCTTGCTCCACCACGGCAGAAATCTCATTCCAGCTGTGCATGTGAAGGGTGTAAATACCAGAACTAGCAATTTTCCTCAAGCATTTTCTCTGCATTTGAATGGAGCATAGGAAAAAAGCATCCCATCTGACAAGCAAACCTGATGATAGCTCCAGGAAAGCAGTTTTTTGTTTTTGTTTTCCAAGCAATTTCTCTAGTTTTTCTGCACTTCTCTATTGCACCATTTAGCTGAATGGTGATATATTCTGCCTCCAGCACACAGCAGGAACCTTATGTCTATAGATGTTTTATGCAGTCTTTTCTTTTTGCAGTATCCTAGGGTGGTGTGCTTGAGGTAACTATTTTTCCTTCCTCTCTCCCCAAAAATGGCATTAATAACAATATAAAAAGGAGGAAATTATACAGAAAAGAAGGTAGGAGTAGGATGGAGTGTGTCTGCATTTGATAAATGTCTTTGCCATTTCTAACACTTGAATTTTTACCATCTGATGTCTATTGCCCCTCAATATCTGCAGTCCTCCTCTGGGCCCTTAGTGTATCAGAAGAGAGGGAAGAGCAGTTTGTCACCCCACGTGTAAGGAGATGAATTACTGATGTTCTCTGAAATTATAGGCCATTTCAAAGGCATTAATTGCAAGGGGTTTGTCAGTCTCTTCCATTGAAGATACCAGGCTGTATTTTCTTACCTGTAGCAGACACTGATAGGAACACAGATAAGTCAAGAAAGAAACTGAAAGTCTGTTCCAGCTTGGAAAAGGTTGTGTGTTTTTAAATAATGGCCATATAAAAGTCAAACTGATCATGTTTCTGAACACAGAAGGAAAACCTGCTTTATTTGGTTTCAGTTTCAGTGTGCAAGGAGCAGCTCTGATTCCTGTGTCAGTTCCATCACAAAGTGGGAGCAAAATGAGCAGGAGACAAAACAAAAATGAAATCCATTGCAGGGGAATTTGAGTTGACATGAAAGGCAAGTTTCTTCATTTTAGGAGGAGCAGCCCACATTCCTAGTAGCAGGGAAAGAAAAAAGTTAAACTGATTTAGGGTACAATTTTTCTGAATATATAACATATATCCTGCAGTCCTAGTAAATATAGGATTTTAGGATTTGATTATACTTACCTGTAGAAATTTCTCATGGTTAAAACAGTGTCTCAAGGAAAGATGGATAGTAACTTTTCCAGCCCAACTTCTGTACTAAATAAATGAGTGACTGATCCTTCTGGCCACTAGCAGTTATATATATTAGGAGACTGATAATTTTCCACGTGTTTGCTACATCTTGGATTTCATACAACAAGTGCAGCACCTTGATAAGTATTTAAAAGCAGTAGATACACGTTAGGCACTTCTCCAACCATTTTTGTTCTCTGTCCAACTTTTCCAGATCAACCAGCTCTATGACAGCTCCTCAGAATTGCATCAACTTCCTTGAGGATCACCAGGTGCCCTCCAAGCATTCCATGGGTATTTCAAGGGAGGTGTTAATAAGTCTCATTTCTTAGGCAGATTGCTGTTCCAGGTTTATATATGCATTAGCACAAATTATTTTCCCCTCGGTAACTTCTAGTTTTCTATACATATTTTTTGATCCTTATTAAATTTAAGTCCGTGGTTGGGGGATTGCAGGAGTCTGAAGAAGTATGAACAAGACTTTCAAGGTGATCTACTTGTGAGTTTGTGTTCCTTATTACCATTGCTGTAATGAATGAACAGGTGCCTCATAGAATGAGAAGCAGCACAAAGAGCAGTTTTTCATTTTTCTAAGATTGCATGGCAGATAAAGCAAGCCCTATTGGTTTGTTTCCTTTCCCAAACCACTTGCATTTGGTCCTTCCTCACTTCCACTTTCTCTTCCCTGCCAAACCAGGAGGAGCACAGGGAATGTGCAGCTTCTCAGTCATGCACAAAGCATTTCCAGGCTTGCCAGAGAGAGGAAGAAATTGGATGACATAGATGGAATTCTCTTTTGTTTGATTTCCTTCCTCTCATTGCTGCTGTCATGAACATGTGAAAATTACCTCTAGCAAAACACTTAAGCTGAGATATAATCTGCCAAGGGAATTTGGGCATACAGTACCTGCTTAAAATAACAATAAATTAGACAGTTGGATGCCTTATTCTCAGCGCAGCTTTGAAAGTCTCTGGCTTTAAGTATAATTACAAATAAGATTTAAACAATGTCATTATTTATACAAGCTGGCTATGAGTCATGAATTGCATCTTTCTAAATTAATAAAAAGATTAATTTTCTCTTGTTTTCATTTCCATCATCCCCAATACCTTGCGGGGGAGAGCTTACAGAATAAAGTGCTTCTGGGGCCCGGGCTGAAAATCCGTGCAGTGTGGAGGCTGGTGAGGAATGCTGCAGCTCCCTGGGCAGAGTGCATCTCTCCTGGGGGCACCTGGCTGCCTGTTCAGACCTGCACACCTATCTGCTGGCTTTGGGTGGCACTCACAGCAGGAGGTTGGACTGACTTGAAAGCAGCCTTGCTAGTTTGGCTCTGGCCTGTCTGAAGACAGCTTTCTGTGCTGGGGCAGCTCACCTGTCTACCTTGTCAGGTCCTCAGGGATTTACCTGCCACCCACGGGTGCTCAGACATGTTCAGTGGGAGCTGGAGCTGCTCCGTGCTGTGTTCTGCACTGCTCTCCAGAGCAGACTCCTCGTGCAGCAGAGGCACTGATGTGAGCTGTGCTCAGCAGGTGCTCTACGGCCCAGCAAACCCCTGATGCTCCATGAGGGTGCTTGGAGCATGATTCCAGCCAGTGTCAGGAGCAGGATAAATCGAATATTGGGTTGGTTAAGCTGTTTACCCTCCAGTAGAATCTCCCTGTTAACCCCCAATAGCTCGGTTTATCCCTGGCTGGCCACTCCCTGTCCCACTGTACCTGTCCCCTGATGGGAACACCCCCAGGACAACTCAGGATAAAGGCTTGGCCTTTGGGGTCCTGCCTCCTCTTTTGCACCCCCTTCAGAAGAATAAACTTCCATGCAAAAGTGCCTTCTCTGATCCTTACTTCAGACCAGAGGGAAGCAGAGAGCCCCTGCTCTCTACCATTCCTGGACTGTTCTCAGCCTGGGAATGGTTGCCCCTGGCCACAGGGCCAGTGGGCAGGGACAGCTGGGCTCCCTCCAGACCCCCAGCCACAGATAAATTCTGTGTAAAGCGTGGTGTCCACCCCACACTTGGGCAAGATCTTAAGCCTGCTCTCCAGCATGCATGCCCCACAGCAGAATGCTTGACTTAGAGTTTCTTCTGTCCAACAGTCACTTTATCTGGTGGTATCAATTTCAGTGCTCAGAGTTTGCAGTACTTCCTGAATCCTCATTTACTCTGAATTTACTGACCACATGAGCATTTTGCAATACTGTGCATTGCCTTCAGTACCCAAACAGCACTGAGGCTGGTTTTCCCTTCTGCTTCAGACTGGCACTGTTTTTATTTCCTCCCCTCTGTATTATGCAGCATTCTAATGGGCATACAACTCAGGTACTTTGTTTTCTGCTTAACATCTGTCTCAAGCATAAATGAACAAAAGGATTGATGTGTGTCCTGAGAGAAGTGCCTTTGGTACCAGTGACTGAAGTGCAGGACCAGGGTGTGGATTAGACTGTCCAGGTTTAGGACTGAGTTGCCTTTTACTTTTGATATGAATCTTTTCTTTTTCTTCTCTCAGTGAGAAAGGAAGTTCACAGGACACCAGCAGAATTCTTCATCAAAGCTCTGCCTTCTGTGTTCCATTTGGTGGCTAAGCATATAATTCTTGACCCCATCTCTTCAGCTTTTTGTGCAAAAGAAGGGTGTGGGTAGGCAGAGAAAGATTCTGTTTGCTTTATTTCAGTGTTAGTCCCTTGTGTGCAGCACCTGTGGCTGATCTTGATTATCTCTGAAGATTTAACAGCTTTCTGCTTCTTACTCCCAAGATAAGGAATGGGAGTTAGGGACTACCCCAAAAGCCAGCCACCACCAAAGTTGTGTGGTGTTTATCTTACTGAATGACTGACAGTGTTGAGTAACAGAAGAGAGAGTTGTAAGAGACAAGGGATAATGCACACATTTCCAAGTTTAGAGATGCAGTGGAATAATACTGCTTCTGTATGGAGAGGAGGAGCTGCTGTGGCTGACTCTGGACCTGTAATGCAGATGGCTGTTTTGAAACAGGAAAGTCACTATGGGAGAGAATGTGAAATAGAAATAAAAGAACTTGAGCAATTCCAGTAAATGGAGACATGAATTGCAATGGAAGCAGTTTCTTTTAAACAAAGAGTATTTTGTAAGTTGCTCTCTCTCTCTCTCTCTTATTTATTATTTCCCTCCTCCCTAATTGTTTTAATCCATTTGCAGTGAAGGAAGGAACACTTGAAGGAAGACTTCCTCCTGATACAGTACTGCTGGAGGTTTCAGAGCCATTCGGAGCCAGGGGAAGGAGGGAGTCCCTGTAACATGAGCTTAATGTTTATGAGATGTGAAAGAAACCACAAAGGCAAAAGATTTTGCATATCCACCACCTCTGAAAAAGCTTGGAGAGTGCTGTCTCAAGCATAAAGCCCTAGAAACCCAGGAATCATTAGTTCTACTTTTAGGAAATAACCTTTTGCTATAAAAATTGCTGTGAACTGGTTTGTGGGACCTTGCCAAGGCTTTCTTTGAAAAAGATGTGGGCTTTTCTGAGCCCTGTACTGTGGTTAACTCCTGATCTAGTGATTAGTTGTCCTGACTCCAAGGTGCACCTGTCATTAAGGAATTAATGCACATTTCATGAGCAGAAGCTGAACAAATTAGAGCCTTTTGCTGTTTATAGTTAAGGGGTGAAACTCCTTCTCTAGCTGTATTGCAGTGTCTCCTGAAACAAGTGGAGGCTGTGTCCTTTATTTCTTCTACTACATTGTTAATTATCACAAATTAAGGCGTAGGTGACTTGCTGACAGCAATTTTCAAAAATCTGACTGTTGAGAAATGAAGGGTTTAATACCACCCTATTTTTATAAAAACCTGAAAACTTTCTATGCAAGGTGAAAACAAGGAGTTTGTGTGTCCTGGAAAGAACATGCAATTATTATTTTTTTCCCAGGTTCCTGTACTCATCTATTTTTTAAGCAAATCATTACTGAATACCCCATGGGATATTTCATGAAGTTTGGTATCACAATGAAGTTAGAGTTGGAACTGTATTTGTGACTAGATGAGGTTGAATTTAAGTTTGGCATTCACTGAGGGATGTGTCCAGAGAAGGGCAACAGGGCTGGGGAAGGGTCTGGAGAGTGAGTTGTATGAGGAATGTCTGAGGGAGCCGGGCAGGGGCCGGAGCCCCAGCGGGGCTCAGGGAGCCGGGCGGGGCCGAGCCCCGGCGGGCTGGGGAGCCGGGCAGGGGCCGGAGCCCCGGGGGCTCAGGGAGCCGGGCAGGGCCGGAGCCCCGGCGGGGCTGAGGGAGCCGGGCGGGGGCCGGAGCCCGGCGGGGCTCAGGGAGCCGGGCAGGGGCCGGAGCCCAGGGGGCTCAGGGAGCCGGGCAGGGGCCGGAGCCCCGGCGGGGCTGAGGGAGCCGGGCGGGGGCCGGAGCCCCGGCGGGGCTCAGGGAGCCGGGCGGGGCCGGAGCCCGGCGGGGCTCAGGGAGCCGGGCAGGGGCCGGAGCCCAGGGGGGCTGAGGGAGCCGGGCAGGGGCCGAGCCAGGAGGGGCTAGGGAGCCGGCGGGGCCGAGCCCCGGCGGGGCTCAGGAGCCGGGCAGGGGCCGGTGTCCCGGGGGTGAGGGAGCCGGGCGGGGCCGGAGCCCAGGAGGGGCTGAGGAGCCGGGCAGGGGCCGGAGCCCCGGCGGGGCTCGGGGAGCCGGGCAGGGGCTCAGCCTGGAGCACAGGAGGCTCAGGGGGCCCTGCTGGCTCTGCACAGCTCCTGACAGCAGGGGACAGACGGGGGGGACAGGCTCTGCTCCCAGGAGGAGAGGGAACAGCCTCAAGTTGCACCAGGGGAGGTTCAGGTTGGACACCAGGAGGAATTTCCCCATGGAAAGGGTGCTCAGGCATTGGAAGGAGCTGCCCAGGGAGGTTTGGAGTGCCCAGCCCTGGAGGTGTCCCAGGAATGACTGGAGGTGGCACTCAGTGCTCTGGGCTGGGGCCAAGGTGGGAATCAGGCACAGGATTCCATGAGCTTTTCCATCCTCAGGGATTCTGGGGTCTCTGGGATGCTCCCAGCTGCTGCAGGAGGAGCAAGGGTTGGTCTCTGGCAGAGCAGGAAGGCAGCTCCAGGGGAGAGCAGCCCAGGATGGGCTTGAGGAAACTGAGCTGGGCTCTCTCTGGGCTGTGCTGCTCACTTAGCTGGGAGCTCAGATGTATCCCTGGGCCTTTTCCCGTGACCCTTTCCCCGTGCTGAAACAGGCAAAGATACTAACCTAAAGGAGAAATACTTGGTATTTCCTGAGACAAAAATCACTGTAGAGAAGATGTTTCCATTTGAACAAGTTTTTGTTAAATACCCAAGTTCTCGTTAATGTAATTTCAATGTGATGTTTCCCACTATGACTATGCTCACTATGGTGTGTTTAGCCACAGGAAACGTTTCCTTTTCTTCAATCCCGGTCTTTCCTTCAGAGTGGCAGTAAACTTTTGGTTCCTTGTTTTGCCTCACAACAGTAAAAACACAGGCAGGCCTGTCATATCACAGACAGTGGTTACTGTGAAATCAGGCCTTCAATCAAAGGCCTTTATGTCTGCGGTATCAGAAACTCAGAAGCCTTTATCACCTACCTACCATCTACAAATAAAATTTGAACATGGAAAGTGGTTAAAATGGGTCTGCTTTACCAACAGAGAAATAAAAGCTGGCCTAAATCAGACAGACTCTCCACTAATAACAGCAACAACAACGTTCCTGTCTGGTTTTTATTTGGGATGCACATCTTATAATTAATTTTCCTTCTCCTTTTTCCCTTTCATCTGGGGCTCTTCCAAGCACTTCATGAGAGCATAATAACCAAGCCCAGCTGTATCTGTGACACACATGATTATTGTTATTATCTTCATTAGGCTAATGCAGACTCTGAAATTCTGCATGATCAAGTAACATACCCAAGGTTAAATAGTGATGTAGTGTCAGGATTGAGAACAGAGCAGTCCTGTCTCCTAATTCAGGGTGGAATTCAGGTTTTGCTCTGTCAGCCAAGAGCGTGCATCACTGTCCTGTTACCACAGCCCTTCTCACAAGGGTCCTGTGGCAGTGCAGCAAAATCAAAAACCTTGCTGTGGAGGGTAGTTTAGCTCCAGGAACTGCTGCAACTTGCACTGAATAAAACACTCTATGAAAAACCAGGATAAGCCCTGTTTGTACTGTGAGACTTCCTCGTCTCACTGCAGCCACATACCCACACCACTGACTCCCTGCAGTTCTGGAGAAGCCCTCACTGTCACTTTTATTTTAGTGTCCCCTATTCTCATCTGAGTACACACTCTCATGCAGGTATAAGGTTTTATCCACAGATTTTTGCTGTATCAGCTGTGGACCTAGTGTAGAACATAGTAAATTCTTTACTGGATCAGTTTAAGAAGCTAGACTGATGCATTTAAATATCTCCTGTGACGACTCCAAAGCTGTTTTCTTTTCTCTAATAGTGCTGTGGGTAAGCTGTGGGTTCCTTAACAAGCTTTTGTGCCCTACACAAATAATATACCTGTGTGCTCTTACTAATTACCTGTACAAAGCCACTTGCCTTGTCTGTGAGATGAATTTAAAGACACTTTGCTTAGAATAACTAATGGACAGTTGGGCACCATACTCAGTTGTGACCTGACACAGCTTGACCAGGACCCAGAATGAAATAAAAACACTCAGTGTGTTTCTGTAGGAGATAAATGCATGTGAGGAGTGTCACATTGCTTTGTGCTCAGGGAAAGGTGTTTTAATCTGTGGGAGATGTTGGAGCAGGCAGTGACAGGAGGGCTTTTCCACTCATACATAAATTTTAAAATGCCCGTGGTCAGAGCTCTGCAATGCCTGCTTTAAACACTTGTGACAAAAAGCTCAAGGTGGTTCCAGGAACCAACATGGGCAGTGTTGGTTCTGTACCCACATTCAGCCTCATCTGTGGGAAAAACACCTCCCTCAGAGCATGTGAGGATAAAACAGGACCTCTTGATTTATTTACATCAGGTAGATAGTTGGATTCTTGCAGATCAGTGCCCTTGTGATGGGAGAGGTCTCAACTGAATACCAGAATGGAGAGAAGAAATAGGAGGGAGGGAGTGTGTGTTGGATGTGGGAGCTGCTGTAGGGATCCTGGTGCCCTCCAGATCAGGGTGGGGACCCCAGAAGTCCTAATCATGGTGCTCTAGAGAGAAGAGGGGAAAGAGGTGGATGAAAGGAAGCATTGTGTTACAGTGGCCTTGGATCCCCTCTTCTCCTCCCTGTTAGGAACACAGGCTGAGAGAGTTGGGCTTGTTCAGCCTGAAGAGGAGCAGGCTCTGAAGAGACCTCAGAGCCCCTTCCAGGGCCTAAAGGGGCTCCAAGAGAGCTGAAGAGGGGCTTTGGACAAGGGATGGAGGGACAGGACAAGAGGGAATGGCTTCCACTGCCAGAGGGCAGGGATAGATGGGATATTGGGAAGGAATTCTCAACTGTGAGGATGGCAGGGCCCCAGCACAGGCTGCCCAGAGCAGCTGTGGCTGCCCCATCCCTGGAAGGGTTCAAGGCCAGGTTGGACAGGGCTTGGAGCCACCTGGGATAGTGGAAGGTGTCCCTGCCCATGGCAGGGGATGGAACAGGATGAGCTTTAACATCCATTCCAGCCTAAACCATTCCATGATTCTTTATGCAGGATGAGATTCATGACCCTACCTGCCATGTTCAGCAGCAGAGTCCCAGGGGTGTGTAAAGCACATGTCTAAGAGTAAAGGCTATTCTGGGATTACTAAAGTTAGGGTAAGTATTTTTAGCTGAGTCCAAAAGCTTCTTCATCTGGAATTTTAAACAAGGTTTAGGTAGCTCAGTGAAACAGTGGGGCTTTGGGTCCTTTTACAGATTTCCTGTTTTCTTAAAAGTGGGTGGCAGGACCAAGTTTGTATCACTGTTTTATCTGTGGGGAAGATGCTATAGGCAATTCCAGCTTTTCCTGTTTGTGCACTTAAAGCCTCACAAGCCTGTCCAGACCTAGGTCACAGAGGGAGATTTGTGTAGTGGACATTAACACTGCACAGCCACTTGTGAAAATCAGTGTGCAGGAGCACTGAAGGAAGTGCTCTTCCACCCCTGCACTGGCATGAAGTTGATGACAAGAGCTCTTTGTTAGCCCAGGACCATGACAGTGGATGTTTGGTTCTTGACTGAGAAATCTGACAGCTGTGCACTGCAGAAACCTGCCTGGAATGTGCCTGGCATTCCCTGCTGGGCTGCCTTGCTTCTGGCTGCTGCTCTTCTGCAGATCCATCTGTACAAGGAACCTCTGCATCTGGCATCTCCCTTGCACTTTGTAAAACGTTCTTTGTGATAAAAAAGTATAGGAAGCTCCTTACAATTACATATTATATACCAATGTGCCTTGGACAGCTTGTGTTGTTCCAAAATAGCTCCGAGGCATTGCCAAGCAGAAGCCAAATGCAAATGAGAGATGAGATGCAGTCACTTGGAAGTATGTCCAATCTGCGTGCACATTTCTACAGACTTGATAGAAATCTTCTTAACTGGAGAAATTAGCTGTCATCTGCTGTAAATCATCAGTCACTAATTACCCCAGTTGTTCATTCAGGCTCCTGTGTCACAGAAATGTGCATGGTTGTAGGAGAAAAGGAAGTGGGTAAAAAACCCCTCATTTGCTAGAGTGTGGAACTAGAGAACATTGGGGCTTTCTTCCTTTCACCTTCACAACCTTGAAATTTGCATTTTTTTGTCTGATTTTTTTTTTTTTTAGTTTAACAATGTGAGTTTAATTTTATTATTGTGAAATAATATCAGGGAGCTCCAGAGACACAGCTGCTTGTACATAGAAGTGCACATAAAAGCCCAGGCTTTTTGGTGGGATTTGTGTTCCCAACCTGCCTGAAAACCTCAAATCCAACAGGTGGTGTGGCAGAAGGTGTAACAGAGCAAATTCTCATGGTGTGTGTGGGTGAGGTGGCAGCAAAGTGCTTGTGCCTGCATAGACTTGGGTTTAGAACTGTTACCCTCGTGCCATGCCCACTATTAGTTCTCAGTGCTGTGAAAATACTTGCATGTGCTTTGACTAGTTTCAAGTGATTAATACCCACCTGTTTACTTAAGAAGGCAGTATCAAGCATTCAGTGGAATATGGTAATATTCTTCAAATGTATTTGGTTAAAATATATACTTTTTTATAAAAGTAAAGGCATCCAACTGGCTCTGAGAACAAGGTCCCAATCATTATGTATTGTCTCTACAACCCATAAATGCCTCTTCCCTTTCTTGATTTTATCTGGACAGAAAGCCATGAGGTTAGAACTGTGAAGTCCATAACCACATCCATACAAACCAGCAAAACTCTCCCAAATCTCTCCAAAAGGAGATTTTGTAGATACTTACTTTAATTTCCTTGCAGTTTGTGGCTCATGCCAGTTTCCTGACTCATCCTCACCCCGGTATGGTGATAAGCCAAGTTTTCCAATAAGGAAAACATGGCAGCAGTGAGTCACTGACTGAATTCATATGCACTTGATTTGCTCTATCATTATCCATACTGCTTTTATTTATTTTAATTAGTTCATATACAGAGTCTCTGAGATATGTTTCACTGCATGAATTAGCTCAACTTGTTAGTCTTGTCTAAAGATTAGAAAGGCAGAAGACAAGTAGAGCTTTTGGTGGCAGGCCCAATTTTTTCTGCTACAGAGTCCACGAAGAGAATGTGAATTGGGGGAGTATCTGAATTTTCTGAGATTTGAATAATTGAAATAACAACATTATTTTTTGAGGCTCTCCTCTTTGATGTGAAAATCTGGTGAGGCTGTTGCTTAGATCTAAAATGTCCCAAGAGTAGGTTTTTTCCTCTGGTAAAGACTGTGTTTCATTTTGTGTTCGCATGTGATAAAAAACTGCAGGAATTGGTTCTAAACTGAGTCCTGAGCTGGAGATGCTGGCTGTGGGAGAAAGGTCTGGCCAGCATTGTCTGAAAGCTGTTAATGATTCCTCTGCTTTCAGATGACTAATATAAACCTCAGCTACTACTTCAGTTTCTCTTGGTTTTTCAGATTTGTAAGAGCTTCTGCTTTTTCCCATTCCACATAAAGGCACTGTTCCAAGTCTCAGTGAATAAGTTTGGTTTTAAGTTCAGGTCTAGGTGCCAATTCATTTTAGTCTGTCCTTTGAGCCAAATCCTGTCACTTATCTCTAATTGAAGTCTTCCCTTGGCTTGTGGGAGCTGCCAGGCTGATTAAGATAGGCTGAGCAGGAGTCTGCAAGTGAGATGAGGCAGGGGTGAAATTAGGGATCTCCTTGGAGGGAGCTGTGTCCCAGGGGGGAGCAGAGTGGAGACACTCTGAGCTGCTCCTCAGATTTGGCCCAGGCCGTTTTTAAGTCTTACTGCTGAGACCTGTTGTTGCAATAGGTCACAAATGGAAAATCTTCCATGTTTTGGAATTTATTTGAGCTCTTTGTGTCATGCTGGCCAAGTATGCCATGTTCCCTATTTGACAAGGCCATCCTTCCCAGCCACAGGCCTGGGAACAGACATACACTGTAATTAAGGAGATGAAGGATTTGATTAGGGTGTGGGTTTACCAGTGAGGTACCCAGCATTTGGCAGCCACGGTTGCATTCAAACTCCTCTTTGTTTTGGTTTGGTTTGTTTTTTAATCCCAACAGGACTGGCAATCCTGTGCTGCCTTCCCTGGATGCCCTGACCCTGTGGTAATGATGCCTTGTGCTAATCGATTCTACACCTGATGAACTTTTTTATCTCCTCCCAGTCTTGCAGGCAATTTTGTGCTCAGACTTTGCATACTACATTACAGTGAAGTTTGAGCTCTGTTAGAGAAACCACCATTTATTACTGCCAGAGTAAGAAGTTGCTTTTTTAATATACTCCTTCTCCATATTCTTGATTAATCACATTCCTTATATTTTTTTCCTGATGCTTAATTATTTGTTACATGCTATGCAAGCAAGCCAGTAGTAGCCTTTGGGAATGAATGAATAAACGAATAGCTCAGAAACTTCCCTACTGATACTATAATAATGACAAAAACACTGAATGGAAAAAGTGGGTGTGACAGTTGGTGTGAGTCTCCGAGGATAACACTGGGTTTGATTCAGAATAGGAATGTCACCTCAGACAGCCATTTCTATTTCATTTCCCAAGCAGCAGTGTGTGTTTTGCGAGCTCACAGCACCTGTCCTTTCAAAAACCCACTGCAAAGACTGCTTGGAGTGAACACAATTCCTCTGCTGTGTCCTGGCAATTCCTGATGCTGTGTCCAACACCATCCAAGGCTGAGAGAAGCCTTCATCACCTTCTGAAGGCAGTGGGAGGCTCCCAGGGCCTGTGAAGGCTTTGAACTCTCACACATCTCTAGGGTTTTATTAGGAAATGGCTGGAGCTTTGTCAGGGGACGTTTATTCTGGATATCAGGAGAACCTTCTTTCCCCAGAGGTGCTGGGCACTGCCCAGGCTCCCCAGGGAATGGGCACAGCCCGAGGTTGCCAGAGCTGCAGCAGTGTTTGGACAATGCTCTGGGGCACAAGGGGGATTATTGGGGTGTCTGTGAAGGGCCAGAAGCTGCACTCAGTGGTCCCTGTGGGTTCCTTCCAGCTCAGGATATTCTCTGATTCTATTCTGTGATTTTTAAGCAGCTGTTTAGTGTCCTGTGAATGACATCAGGACCCTGGCTCACTCTGACCTTCAGCTCCAGTTGCTGGGATTGTCTCTTCCCAGCACTGCGCTTCATTACTCAGGGAAACCCCTTCCTAAGGACGCTGCTGTGGGTGTTGGCAGTTGCTTTTCAGTGCTTTCTAGGTCACAAGTTTCATGCATTCCAGTGTGAGCAGATCTTAGGAAACCCTTGTTTTGATTTGTCTAATTGCTGCGTTTGTTTTGTTTGTTTCTTTTTAATCCTGCAACATTATTTCGAAACCAAAGAGTGTTTTGCCAGTGTATATTGTCATGTCATGCAACAGTGGAAACTAGTTTTGCAGAAAGAAAGTTGGTATTTATGTCCTAAGGAAGCTCCTGTCAATGTTTTCAAGCCAGATGTCACCAGGCATTTATCAGTGCTTGAAGAGCAGGCAGGGAATGCTTTCATGGCAATCCAAAGAAGGTAGTACTACATTTATATTCTAGACTTGCTAGTTCTGGCAGCAGTGGGAATTTATCTTGAGGTACAAATATCAGTAGGGCTACCACGGAGGTTTTCTGCAGCTGAATATTTAAATAGGGCTCCAATTGTGAGTGGTGTTTAATAGCTGGTGGGTGGCTGAGCTGAAGCAGCTCGTTTGAAGCTCAGGGATCAGTGTGTGAACTGCTGCTACACCTTGGGGTTGCAGTGAAGATATAATCACAGAGACTTCAGAATAAACTTCTCTCCACCTAATCTTTTCACAAGTCTCTGAAGAGACAGGTGTGTTGCACCACTCCTCTGCCTCCTTAATGCTTTATTTGAAGGAGGTTGAATATGACTGCAGGCATGAGGAAGAGCCTGATGGGAGGAAGGTGGCTTTAGTGGATAGAAGGCCAGGGCTTGGCTCTCCCTGCTTAGCTACCTCCCCCTGAGGAAGCTGGTCCTGGAAGTACCAGGGACCACAGTCTGGGAAGAAAATGCCTTTATAAGGAAGAGAGGTAGACAGCAAGAGGTAATAGAAGAAACAGTATTGGCAGTACAGAGCCTGTGCTGGCTCTCAGGGAGTTGAGAGTGAATCTGGGCTGCCTGAAGAAGTCCAGACCTGCAGTGGGGTAGGAGGGAGGGTGCTAGGGGTACACATCCCGTGAAAACCATGTGTTGGTTCCTTTCAAGCACCATCATTTTTCCCCATTAAAAAATGCCTTTAAAAATGAAAATTCTTTCTTAAGTAAGTAGTTATGTTGGCCAGTGATGTTGCAGCACACACACACAACATTTAAAGAATGTGAGCTGCAAACCTGTGCCTTTACTTCAGAAGCTCTGCATTCTGTGCACAGGCCAACTCTACATTTTGCACCTGCATTGGAAGCTGTTTGAAAGCAAACCATGATGTTTTGTTTTGGTGACTGGAAAATGGGGCTGTCCCAGGGAAGCTCTAATGTCTTTTTGCTTTGAAATTGTCATTTCACTGTGGTTTAGCTTATGGACACTGTTTCTTATTGTGGCGGTGTAAACAGGCAGCAGTATTTGGGGAAGAGCCCACATAGAATCCTGCAGCTTTTGATTTGTTGTAGCTCAGATCAGGGACACAAAACCCATCTAGGCAAGCAGCTTGCCTCATGCCTCATCTGTACCACCTACCTCCCTGTTTGAAGTGTGAACTGCACGCTTCCAGGAAAACGTGGCTTTCCTAAAGTATTTCCCCTAAAACAGAGATAACCCGGGCCATTAACCATGGATTTGCATTCCAAAAGCCTCAGAATTAGGTCTTTCACAATCGCTGTCTGTGAAATGGTCATTAAAATATCAGCAGTACCCTAGAAGCCCTCTGACCCTGCGAGTGGTTGAGGTCAGGCACATCCCTCCCTATCTGCAGCACTCCATAATATTCCTACAACTCCTCCAAATTGCTCCTAAAAGTCCTCTTCATGCCCAGTGCCCACAAAAGTCTGATAACTGCCTTGGTGTCTGTCAGGTGCTTAGACATGAGGCCTGTAGAAGTCCCCTAGAGATGGCTGCAGTAACCATTCTTTGCTCTTCTGTCTAGGTTCCCCTGTAAGTCCTGTCCCAGTGCCCATCTTGATAAGCACTCCTGGCTGGGTGCTGCCTGTGTTTCATCTCCTGGAGTTCCAAATCTACATCAGCATTAACAGTGTCTGGTTCAGCTGCTGAGATGCTCTGGGAGATTGGCACCATGTTTCCTGTATGTTTGCTCAGTCCTAAAAATACAGAATGTGCTTAAGAAATAATAGGTGGGAGCTCACAAGGTGCCATGTAGTCATACAAACATCCCAAATGGCCAGCAACCCTCCAGAGAGGTTCTCAGGAAGACTGGTGCCTGCTGGCTGCTCTTGGCTGTTTTGAGATCCTCCTGGGTCATAGGTGTGAGCTTCAATCCAAGAAAGACCTTGGCAGCCACGTGTGCTGGCTTCACCTCTTGGATTGAGACACAGCACTGCAAGCAATGTGGCCATTGTCTGGAGCCTGGCTCCAGCTCTCTCCCTTCCCACCATCTAGAAGCAGAAGAGAAAGTCAAAAGCTCTGTCATTTTCCTGTATTCTCCCCTGGTCTATCATTGCTTAATTGTATCCCTAAATCTTATTAAGTTCTGGGGTGAGTCACTGCCACGGGGAGGTGGAAACAGAGCTGAGTGAATTTAAGAGAGGAGGAGTGTCTTCCCAGCTGAGTGGCTGAGCAGGAAAACTCCCACAGCAGAGAACTACTATCACTGCACAGGGGTGTTGCATCATCTGCCTGCTGTTGCCTCTAATTTAGTGCCCTAAACCCAAATCAAAACACCTGTAGTCCAAAGAGAATATAAAATAACTTGGAGTAGGAAATCCATGCCAATTAGACATGCAGAGCTCTCTTAATCATCTGAGACCTTCTTCCAAGGTCACACAGGATTTATGATAGTGGTTCTGCATTGTCCTGTTGCACTGACTCTCCACAGAACCCACTTTCCTCCCCACCACCAGGATAAAATTGTGGGATTAATCCAGCTGTCTGCACATCTGTGTCTGAAATGTATTTCATTTGTGGCTACAGGAGTTTGAGCTTGTAAAACTCATTATGGTGTGTAGGACTGTGAAACCACTGTCACTGGACAAATAACTTGGCACAAACTGGAAACTGCTTTTTTGTGTAGGCACTATTATATTCCCCTCTCCTTTCTGTTCTGGTTTCTGATGCAAATCCATAAAAGCCTCTTTTCCATCACATCCCAGGCTCCTGCTTCCCATAACTTTTAGAAGTTCAAGGTGCCTCTTTGGCATTCTGTCCTGGCTGGGAATATGTTGCTGAAGGCAGGACAGCCACCTTTCAGGGTGCTGGCAGGAGCTCTTGAGGTGTGTGTGTACTCCCTGGTGGATACATCCCACCTAGTCCAACCCCTGCTCAGTGTAAGCAGTGAGTGGGATATTTCATTTCTCTGCAGCACCACTGAGTGATGATAGGAGAGCAGGAGAACATTTTCTACTCAGTATTCCCTCCCTTCTTCCACATTGTTCTTGATGGTGTTGATGAGTTTATTGTCCCTAAAATTGGGATTATAGTGCCCAGGAGTTGTTTTGACTTGTTGAGCTTTGCCTGATGTGGGCAATCAGGGACCAAGCAGTATGGACCACCAAGTGCTCAGAGCTGGTTGAGCTCAGGGAGGTTTCTCAGTGGGGTTGCATGAAAAACACTTCATTTTGTGGAAGGGTGGAACACCAAGGGGAGCAGGTAAGTCAGCTACACCACGGAGGAGTTTGCTAGGCAAATGCAAATTTATTTTTGTTCCTCAGTTGCTGCCTGGGTAATGGTATCTCAGTTGTTAATGGAGCAAACTAAGGAAGCACAGTCAAGAAATGCAAGGGCAATTTGTAAATGGAGTTAAATCTGCCATCCAAGAGGAAGCAAAGAAATCCCTGTTGAAATTGTAGTAGACAGCAATGTTCCAAAGGAAAAGAAAGGCCAGGGGAACACTATGTCAGGATGGATGTAATCAGGCACTTAATACTTCAGAAAATTATAGGATCACAGAAGAATTGAGGTCAGAAGGGACCTCTGGAGATCATCTAATCCGAGCCCCCTGCTAAAAGCAGGGTCAGCTAGAGCACGTTGCACAGGACTGTGTCCTGTTGGGTTTTGAATCTCTCCAGGGATGGGGAACCCACAACCTCTCTGAACATCTGTGCTTGACCTCCCTCACAGTAAAACTTCATTTTCTTATGTTTAAATGGAATTTCCCAGAATCAGTTGTTGTCCTTTGCCACTTTAACTGGGCACCAGTGAAGAGCCTGGCTGTGCATGTACCCCCTTTTATCAGTAATGACATCATTAATCAGGATCACACCCTGCCCCACCTTCAGCCTTCTTGTTTGGGGCTAAACAGTCTGAGGAGAGGGTAGGGAAGTGGCAGTTGTTGCAGGAGGTTGAACTAATGTTTCTGGGCAGATACTGAGGCCCAAAGCCCACCTGAATGGTGTCCTCAGTAAATGGTGTTGTACAAGTAGTACAGAATAGCTCAAATGAGCTTTCTTGCTTTTTCTTTCCTTCTCTCCATCTTCTTTTCCTTTAGTATCTTTAATTTATGGCTGTTCCCTTGGCATTGTCCCAGATGTCTTCTGGGAATAGTTATCTCTGGGTTTTTTATCTCTCTGTGTTTGTCATTTAGTGTGCTCCTGGCAGTCCCAAAAGCTAGGACATTCATGGTGAGTGATTCAGGTTGGTGCTCAGTTGATTCCTGTAACCTGCAGAGATGAGAAGAATTACTTTGGATAAACCTTGGACGAGAATTTGAGCTGAGGTGAACTCATGTGGATGTTCAGTGTAGTTAGAGAATGGTTTTCTTGTTTTTAAAAAAGAAATTTGCATATGCTCAGGTTTGGGGAAGACAGTAGTCTAAATAAGGAAGTCCCAGATGTAAAGAGAGCAGCATCCTCTGTTCCAGACCCAGGAAGTCAAATGCTGGTTATTTAGACCACAGACAAATCTTCAGGCCTATGGATCTGCATCTGAGACCACTGGATCAAGTACAGCTTGGCAAACCCTTGTGCCCCCAAATGGGTTACTAAACCTCTGCTGTGGGTTTTTCTGTTGGTTTGTTGGTTACAAAAACATGGCAGTCCCATAGACCTGATGTTACACGTGTCAAAATGTTTGGTACAAAAATGTTTAATCTAGTTGAATGTGGAAATACTTCAAAACCTGTTAATTTTGCCAATTAATATATTGGGGTTCAAGGAAGACAGAAGGTTTGGCTTGGTTCTGCTTAGAGTTGCTTTAAATCTGAGCATCTGTCCACTTACCCACCTTTACTAAGGTATTTTAAATATATTTGTTATATTTGCTTTCAAAGTAAAAACTCCCCAGAACTAGTTAAATATGAAACATTTCATCATTGCTATCAACCTGTCATATCTCCTCCCAGCAGAGATTTGTTAAAACTTGTCTTGGATTCAGTCTGTCTTGTCAAACCATTTGAAGCAACTTAGGTGCAGAATCAGTTTCCCTGTATTTCTGTGAAATAACAGAAGAGGTCTGGATTACGAAAAAAAAAACACACACAAAAAGAAAACCTGATCTTACTGAAGTGGAAAGGAAAGACCAGTTTCCATTCATGGGGATTTCATTCCCAGGCTCATTGTATGATGTTGCATCTACTCACCTCTGCTTTTATTGAGTAGCCCAAAATTACTGAGCGTGTATGTGTAGGGGAAAATAATGAGCAACCTTTAGAAGTTATGTGTTTAAACTGGAATTTGAGCTTTGCTGATGCATCACAAAAGCTTTGAGCTGGATGCTTTTCAGAGGCTGAAGGCACTGAGCATATTCTCTGTTTTCCCTGTAGGTGTGTTACTGGACATCCAGCAGCACTTTGGAGTTAAGGACAGCGGGGCTGGCTTGTTACAGACAGGTAAGAAAGAGAGTTTCTGCTCTCACTGCTCTTTGTAACATCCATTTGTCCCATGGGTGCCTGCAGATTTCTTCATTATGATGCATGGGCATACTGGTTGTGAAATCTACACTTGGAAAGGTGAATAAGTACACTCCTACTGGGAGGCTAAATGAACAGGAGGGGGATTTTGACCTTGATTTGCTGTTGGGCAGGAGATTGGGTCTCAGAATGATTTGAGTGTGGAATGGAGCAAAAGCAATCAAACCTAATGATTTTATTTACAAGAACTCAATTCAAACAGGAGATGGCTACTTCTAGATTGGAAAATTCATGATAAACCAACAGCAGGATCCTGTTCAGTTCTTTAGGTTGGTAATAAGTGTGATGTATTTTGCCCTTCAAGTGCTTGACAGAGAATCTGCTGAGTGGACAGTCCCAGGGAGCATGGTGTGGCATGAAAATGTAAAATTCACTGGGGCAAGAACCTGAGGATGAAAGCTGTAGGCAAGAGTAACAACCACTGCATCCCTGAGAACTCATGGATTAACAACAGCCCTCGAATTTTGGTGCTGTTAGCTTCTGGCATTTCTCTTGTGCAAGGAAGGATTATTGCAATTTTGATATCCTTTTAATAGAGCAGGCATTTTCATGCCTCAGACATCTTGGGGCAGAGCTGAACACCCCAGGAGAACCCCAGCTTCTCTGGCCTCTAGTCCTGAGATGGCTTAGAGGAGTGGGCTGCATGGGTGACATTGAGTGCCAGCCTCATGGAGACAGCACGTTTGATCCTGTGGAGAGTTAAAAGAAGCAGCAGTATTTTAAAGAAATGCAGTATTTTAAGAAAACAGTCTGCTTTGAAAACCTCCTACAGAACTATTAATTAGAGTCATGGATTTGTGGTGCTGTGGCTGTCATGTCACTGTCATCTGTCTGAGGGAACCACACTGGAACAATTACATCTCTGAAAAAGGGAGAATTCAGTTAGGTTTTGAAATTGTGTTTTCCCATGCTATCACAGCAGATATCAAACACCTGTCAGGAGCCTGTCTGTGAAATTGTGGCCAATACTGAATTGTATAAAATCATTCATTCTTTATGATCACACTAAAGGTGAGACCATTCTGGAGCTCCATCGACTGATCTTTGATTTCAAACTATGTGAACCACTGCAATATTCCTTCCTTTTTTATTTCCTGCAGCCCATGGCACAGCAGGGTCCCCATCTGTGGTTGCAGCTTCTTGGTAACGTTGTAATACAAACAATTAATAACAACAATTTGTATTAAATGTTTAAAAAATGCTGCCCTTGTGGGGCAGCAGAGCTCAGCTCAGCTGATGTGAGCAGCATGTGTCCAGGACAGAAGGTTTCAGCTTTACAAGTGTCACTGATTATACATAGCATCAATCAGTTCTGCCCAAAATGGCTCTGGTTGTCTGTCAGATTCTTTTCTACAGCAATTATTTGTATTTATTTATTGTACTCAGAGGAACAGGTCCTCAATGTATCATTAGACACAAAGTGCTTTCAAGAAAATATTCTGGTGGAAAAGGACACTTGCCAAAGCATGTATTTAATCTTCATTCCCCTCAGTGGGTGAAATCTTTCTGAAGATTATTCATTGACAGCAAGTAAAAGCCAACTTCAGCAGGATATTCATTTGTTAATTGCAAGATATGTTATTTATTTCTCTAGCAAACACGCAAGGCATCTGAAAACAGCATCACTGAGATATTGCAGGGTTGCTCTTGAGTGTGTGAAGCTTTCTGACAGGTAATTGTTGCTTTAAGGAAAGCAGTGATTTCTCTTGGGTGTTTTTGCTGGTCTGAAAACTGGGGGCTTGACTTTACTCCTGCAATATGGGTAATAATGTACTAATCACAATGCTATCAGAGGAAAAGAGTGCTCAGAAAATAAAACTCCTGTTAAAGGTTTGACGTTGGTACAAGGCCAGTGTTCTTATAATGATATACTGTTCTTGGTATCTTTTGTGAGATGTGACTAAAAACAGAGTAAAACAGTGTTTAATTTAGAAAGTAAAAGGAAAAAAACTTTATTACTTATAATAGGTAAAGAAGATACATATAGAAGAACATGGAAACTTTAAAAAAACACTCTTCTTCCCCCCCCCCCCCACCAGTTTTTAACTTAACAAAACAAACTGAAAATTTTCCATTACGTTACTACCTTTTAGATAATTAATCTTTAGTTTATTACTACCCTTTTGATAATCAGTACTTAGCTCGTTGAGGAGAGATAGGAGTCTTTTTTGCACTACATCGTGGCCTCTTCCTCTATGTTCAGTGTTCTCACTACTGTGCATGGACTAGAGTTGTTTCTAGGGTTTCTCTTTTTAAAGATGTTTTGGTTAGTTCTAAGAAACGATAGTTTCTCAAATTTTGGGGACACTTCTCATCTCTGTTCACACTACTGTTTACTTTTGGCTCTAAGCCAATGTCTTTCCTTAGATATAGTTTTTATGTTATAGGAAAAAAATGAGTTCGTTCATGGTTATACAAAAGAGTCTAGCTAAAGCTACTCTCATCATCTCTTCCACTTAGGATTCTTTTCAGCGTTTTCTGACAACTTTTACTTACACAACTTTCATTATCTTTTGTTCAGTTTTTTTATTTGTTTTTTTCAAATTTAGGAGATTAGTATTTATAAAGTTTAATCATTTATAAAAGGGTTAAAATCTTGGGCTTTGTTTTCCTAGAATTTCACGGTATTTTTGCTGTTGGGCACTCTTTTCGTGCTATTCTTTATACTCTTTCGGCTGTTTGTCTAGTTGTTGATATCAAATTTCAAGGTGACGAAGATTACACACACGGTTTCTCAGTCTCCCTCGGGGGGGGGAAGGGAGGAGGGGAAAGGGAAAAGAAGGTTGTCTTCTTACTTTTCTATCCTGTAGGATTTTCTCTCCCCCTCTGTGCCCAGGTTCTGGCTCTACTTCACTCAGCCGCATGGCTTCTCCTCCCCGCCCAGCCAGCCGCTGGGCAGGGGAGATCCCTCTGTCTCAGGGACCCGGAACTAAGAGAGAGCTTTTCGGGGAGCCCTCTGCTTTTAAACCCCTTGTGTTCATCAGAGGCGGATCCTTGTCTTCAGTGGCCACACCAGGTGCCAGTCTTAAACCTGAGCACTCATTGGTTTGACACTGAAGTTCAGAAAAAACTCATTTTTTCTAAACTACGACATTCCACCACCTTCGTCTCTGAGAACACATACCCATCTTAAAATTATTAACAAAAGACACTAAATATTTTTTCTACATCTAAATTTTACTATTAGTTTACTTTTGATACATTTTTGTTTTTTTTTTTCTGATTTCAATCTCACAGTCTTGTTTTATTTTTCTTTTTTTTTTCATTTAGAATTTGGTTCGATTTCCCGGTCAGGGAACCAAATGTTAAAGGTTTGACGTTGGTTACAAGGCCAGTGTTCTTATAATGATATACTGTTCTTGGTATCTTTTGTGAGATGTGACTAAAACAGAGTAAAACAGTGTTTAATTTAGAAAGTAAAAGGAAAAAAACTTTATTACTTATAATAGGACAAGAAGACAATATAGAAGAACATGGAAACTTTAAAAAAACACTCTTCTCCCCCCCCCACCCCACCAGTTTTTAATTAACAAAACAAACTGAAAATTTTCCATTACTTACTACCTTTTAGATAATTAATCTTTAGTTTATTACTACCCTTTTGATAATCAGTACTTAGCTCGTTGAGGAGATAGGAGTCTTTTTGCACTACATCGTGGCCCTCTTCCTCTATTTCAGTGTTCCACTACTGTGCATGGACTAGAGTTGTTTCTAGGGTTTCTCTTTTTAAAGATGTTTTGGTTAGTTCTAAGAAACGATAGTTTTCTCAAATTTTGGACACTTCTCATCTCTGTTCACACTACTGTTTACTTTTGGCTCTAAGCCAATGTCTTTCCTTAGATATAGTTTTATGTTATAGGAAAAAAATGAGTTCGTTCATGGTTATACAAAAGAGTCTAGCTAAAGCTACTCTATCATCTCTTCCCACTTAGGATTCTTTTCAGCGTTTTCTGACAATCTTTTACTTACACAAACTTTCATTATCTTTGTTCAGTTTTTTTTATTTGTTTTTTTCAAATTTAGGAGGATTAGTATTTATAAAGTTTCTATCATTTATAAAAAGGGTTAAAATCTTGAGCTTTGTTTTCCTAGAATTCTCACGGTATTTTTGCTGTTGGCACTCTTTTCGTGCTACTTCTTTATACTCTTTCGGCTATGTTGTCTAGTTGTTGATATCAAATTTCAAGGTGACGAAGATTACACACACGGTTTCTCAGTCTCCCTCCGGGGGGGGGGGGAAGGGGGGGAGGGAAAGGGAAAAGAAGGTTGTCTGTTACTTTTCTATCCTGTAGGATTTTCTTCTCCCCCTCTGTACCCGAAGTTCTGACTCTACTTCACTCAGGCCGCATGGCTTCTCCTCCCCCGCCCAGCCAGCCGCTGGGCAGGGGAGATCCCTCTGTCCTCAGGGACCGGAACTAAGAGAGAGCTTTTCGGAGAGCCCTCTACTTTTAACCCCTTGTGTTCTCAGAGGCGGATCCTTGTCTTCAGTGACCACACCAGGTGCCAGTCTTTAAACCTGAGCACTCATTAGTTTGACCACTGAAGTTCAGAAAAAACTCATTTTTTCTAAACTACGACAACTCCATTTCATGTAAATAAGGGTAGAGGCACATAACTGAAAGCTTATTAGTCTATTGCTCCAGCTCTCCAAGTTTCTGTGTTGGCAGGTGGCCCGTGGCCAAGGTATCCTTAATCCTGGATAATAAATAAATAAAAATTAAAAATAAAATGAAAGATAAATAAGATATTTAAAAGATGCTGCCCTAAACCACCACAAACATTGCTTCTAATATTTTGTCTTTTCTCTAAATCTGACTTCCTGATGTTAAAATTAGGGGAAATAGTACAGAGTGCAAAAGCACTTGCCCAGGGTTGCAGAAGAAGCCTGGAGCAAAGCTGGGGCCAGGCCCGGTGTCTCCCACCCTTCTGCCTTAACCCTGAACAGTTCCTTTGCCAGCAGAGACACAAATACTGATTGCTTCCCCTGAGATGGGCCTGCTAACTAATGGAGTGATGTGAGACGAAACACTGTTCATCCTGATTATGTCCTCTGAATAAAAAGTGGATTAGTCCTCAAGTTGTTGATCCTACATCTAAATCAGTCCTAAATTAATTTACAATGTTAATGAGGGGGAGTGAAATGTAGTCTTTTCTGGCATTTCATATCACTCATGAAAAAGGCAATAAAATAAAAAAAAAAAACTTTAAAAAAATTTAAAAGCTTTTTAACTGAGAAACAAGGTTGCACAAAATTTTAGGAGGAAATGGTTCTGAAAATCCAGACAGAAAGTGGGGAGAAGAACTCCCCCAAGGGTAGTGTTTGACCCTGTGTCCATCCCACTCTCCTCTTTGCAGGCACAGCTGGTCTGGTCTCTCTCTCCCTCCCATCACTTGCAAGCCAATTCATATTCTCACCTTCTGATGCTGTCTTGAAAGCAAAGGTGACTTGTTCCTTAGGAACTGCAGACACAAAGAGAATTTTTGCCTTCTTTTATATTAATTCTGACATACAAGCTGCTCTTTAACCAAGAGATAATGTAAACTGGTTAGAGAGACACTGTTACTCCCTGTTCAGAAAAATCACAGGCCAATGCAGCCTCATCCATAATGGAAAGAAGCAGACCATGGTAGTGTCTACAGCCAGGCTCCTGTGACAGCAGAGGACACACTGACAGATGGAGCACAAATGCTGCTTGCTCAGTAGTATTCTAGAGTAACACACATAAAACTGGGGGGATTGGAGCTTCACTTACCTCTGGATGATGCTGTGAGTGTGTGCTGCTCTTCCTTTTTAAAGCACTGCATATGCAGGTGTGTAAATACTGGTTTAGTTGACAGTCCCACAGGTCTGCATCCAAGCTTTTTTGTGCTTTTCAGTTCTTACTGGCTGCTTTTCCCAGCTAGAGAAAGGATAAACCTGGCTGAACTCAGAAGGTGATGGAGCATCTCTGTGCCTGCTTGAGCTGTACAGCTGTAGTCAGTCAATACATTTAGAAACCAAATCATACAAAAAGTCTTATCTATGTGTGGAGTTAGGTAGGAGCAGCTACAGAGGTACAGGCCACTAGGAATACAAAGACTAAGAAGGTGGACAACTGCTTCAAAATCTTGTTATCCTTCCTTGTACACTATACCATGGGGGTGATGCCCCAGTGCTGTACTCTGGTTTTGACTAGGTTATTTTCCCTTCTTTCTACAATTTGTGTGCTTTATTGCTCTGTCTTCCCTCTGTGGCCTTGAATTTGTTTTTCTTCTGTGTCTCTTGCCAGTGTCTCTGTAGCACAGGAGCTCTAATAATAGCAGAGGCTGGTTCACAATACAGTTGGTTGTCCAAAGGTCTCAGGATGTTTTATATCACAAGGGCTTATAAGGCTGGCCCTTACAGATGGGGAAACCAAGGAAGCCAGATGGGGAAAATTACCTGCCCAAAGTGGCACAGCAGGTCTGAGGCAGAGCCAGGAGGAGAACTACAGTCCAGTTCCTGAACATGCATCATTAGTGTTAGGAATTAATTAATTAACGAGGTTAATGCTTAGACCCAGAGATTTGGTCCCTGTTACTGGGCACCTGACTGCTCCAACCCAGACAGCTGCAGCTCAGGGACTTCTGCAGGTGGAAACTGAGAGGTCCCAAATGGAGGTTATTGCAAGGATGCCATGGAAATGCAGAGGGGCAAAGTGTCTGTGTGATTAGAGGAAACCCTGGAAGGCAAAAGTGTAGAGTGTAAGGTCACAAGCCAGGAAGTGTAAGGAGGTGAGAGCAAGGACTCATTAAAGGTGAATAATCAGAGATAACTGGGGCTCTGGAGGAGCTTATCTTTCCTCATGTGCAGAGAGATGGGCATTCCTACTGAAGCCTTTCAGCCCCTGGATTCCCAGAAAGCCAAGCAATGCCAGGTACTGTTTCCTAAGTCTTATCGTGAGCTCTCTTTTCCTGTAGGATCAATTCCAACTACAATCTGTGTTCATTTGAAAAGTGGAACTTTTATCTACCTGTGTTGCCCTACCTCTTGAGCTGATGTAGTGTAACCTTGCAGTAGGTCACAGCCTTGCAAACACACAGCTCTGGTGTGCTGTGTGTGTTTTTACCCACCAAGCTCTAAACATGTGCACTGAGAAGGGGTCTCCACATAGTGGATGCAGCACAATAGTGAGATAAATCAGACTTGATAAATTCAGTTCCCTTTGACTCACATCTTCTTGTCATTGGCTTATGGTGGCAGCTCTACCTCTCTAACATTTTTATTTATCCCATCCTCCAGGTGCTATCCCTGAATATGTGCCTATTACATGAGTTGCAGGTGCTGCCTGTTTCTTTTCTGCAATCTGCTTCTCCCTAAATGGACACTGTCTTTCTCCTCAGCTGTGCCCTGTAGAACTGAATTACATCTTCATGTTTTGTTTCCTACTGCACCTGCTTAGCTGTTCTTGCTAGGACAGAGAAAATCATAATCTAAACACTTTCTGGTTTCTATTTCAAGTTCATGGGCTTTCCATTTTTGTGAATGGCTTCCTGCACCCGAGCACTTCCCAAGGAGGTGGCTCCTCAGGTGTCCAAGCCAGGAGGTGAGATGGAATGCTTTGTGCTTGCTCTTCTTATGAGTGCAAATGGTTTGGTCCATTGTGTCCTACCCACTGCCATCTTCCCTGCTTCCAACAACACTAAGCATTCTTAAATCCAGGTTACTCCTCTGGCAGTCTGGTGCTCAAAATGGCAGGACAAGGTGGAGCTCTCTTTCTGCCAGGAGATCCTCTAAGTCCTTTCGACAATGAGCAAAACCCTTCTCCCCATTTCCCCCTCCATACCTGACTTTGTGTCCTTTTCTCTGACATTTTTCCACCTTCAGGATGCTGCTGATGTAGGGATTAAGCAAGGTCAGTTTAAGCAATGAAGAGGAGAAAGCAGGGCTCTTTCACTATGCCTTGATTAATGTTGTGAGTAGGGTTGGTCTTCTTTTACTGGAGTGAGCTGACATAGTCCAGAGCTTGATTATTTTCCACCTAAGACCTTTACAAGTTCAGACAGTCCTTTTTTCCTGTGTGCTGGAACACTGTGTGATATCCTGAGAAGTCATGTCAGTCTGAGGGTCTGATTCATGGCAGCAGTTAAACCTATTTGGAAATGCCTCTGCAATCAAGAATGAAAGGATTGTCTTGAATCAGTGAGCAGCTTGGAGGAAAAGATGTTTGTGCCCTGGTCCAGTCCCCACACACCAAGGACTGAACCATAAAAATGCCACTTACAGCCTGTGTTCTCACTGCACAGCCCTGCACTGCAAAGTAAATATTCTTTGGGGGGATAAAATGGTCAGGGGGGGAAGGGAAGGTGTCCTTGCTTAGTGCTTCAGCTTCTGTTGTTTGTGTCAGCAAGTGAGTGCAGGCTCCTGGAACAGGGAAACTCTCCAGCCTGCCTTGTCTTGGTTAATATCTTCACTTTATGGTCCTGCATGGCCAGCAGCCCAAGGGAACGATTCATTTCCCCATCCCATCTTTCTGCTTTGCACAAGGAAAGCTGGTCCTCACTATTGGCCTTTCAGGTACTTGGGCTGGGTGTTGCACTTGTGCTGCCTGTGGCACATCTGTTCTATCAGTAGAAATTGGCCTATTTTCCCTCAGGCTGTAGTTCAGGCACCTCTTGCCAAGGTTGTCTTCACTTCTGTAATTTATTATAATAATGAGGGGAAAGATTTCCCACAGATTTTAGAGAAGTAGTTATTATTCCACCCAAAGTCCCCACAGCTTTTAACACAGCCTGTCCATCCCCCCACATATGTTCCTCAGACCTCAGAATTTTATTCAAGCACTGTACAGTTGAAGACAGGATTTTTGATGGCATTGTGTAATACTTGCACACAACATTTTCCTCTTAATACCAGCAGTGCATGTAACTGGTATCTGCACTATTTTGTGCACAGATAGTTCAGAAGGGCTGGTCTGGCTCCCTTGACTTTTTTCATTACCACTGTAGCTGTAATTATAAAAGAGGGAGATGTACATTTACATTATCAGTTATTATGTATTTAATGGCCACCAGTTGCTGGAAGGGAAGCATGCACTTATATTCAAAAACCTTATAAGTAGGTTACCTTTTTTCCTCCCCTTCTTCAGTGCCTTCTTTAGTGCCTTCAGGCACTAAAAGCTTTTGGTAGTAAGTGGAAAACCTGCTTATCTTTAATTCTTGCTTCCACTGTGCCTGTAAGTTTAATTTTCAAGTGTGGTGACCAGGGCAGTGTTTGTGTATGGTTTCAGTGTGGTATCACTTGCTGTTGATACATCTTGGGCCCAATGTAAAGTCACAGCTCAGAAGGGAAGGAGTTTTTTTGCCATGATCTTAAGTGAAGTTGGATCAGGGTCTTCTGTGAACTGGGGGTGAGAAAATAGACTTAATTTTTGTAGTACATTTTATATATTCATAGTGCATTTTATATATTCAACATGCTTCATCCCAGGGGAGCCTTGAGTGCTCTCTCTGCCAAGATATATTTTAAGGTTGTTTTGGTTTTGTCTCATCTCCCACACCTGAAGAAATCTCACTTTTTTTAGAGCACAGACCCACAGGTCTGCAGGGCACCCAATGGAGTATTGTGAATGTGAACAGCAGTGTGGATCAGGTGCTGAAGAGCTCAGGCTTGCTCTGTGTGCACTGGGAGATCCCCAGGGTGATCCAGCACTCTGGAGCATTGCTGTGGGAGGTGGATTTGAGAGAGGGATCACTTGGCTAAGCCAGACAGTCTTGGCAGAGTGTGAAGGACTGTGAGCACTGAAGGGGCTGTTTGGGGATGGAGAGCACTGAGGCTGGTTGCTGCAACACAGCAGGCATCCAGCAGACTCTGGAGGTGCAGGGGGGTGTGCAGGAGTGGCAGTGTTGGGGTCCTGGACCAGTCCTTGCAATTGTTTTGCTTCTCTAATGTCCTATCTGGAATTCCAGGTGGCTTTTCCTCCAAACCACTGCTTCTCCAACCTTATGGGCTGTGTACCAGCCCACTCTGCATCCTTACAATCAAATTAGTATAGTGAGTCATTACAACTATAAATGTGGCATTGCTTAGTGTCTGGCTGGAAGGAACACGCTGTTACATTGTGGGCCACAGTTTTGGGAACAGTAGCCATGGCAGAGGCAAGAGCAGGTCAGCAGGGCTGCCGTGATTCCTGTAAAGACCCACATGCACCTGAGGAGGAGTGACTCATTCCTAGACACTTGTACCTGGCTTTGAAAATGAATTCCAGGGCATCACTTACGTAAAAAGTGAACATTCTTCATGGTATTGGGTAGTGTTAGCAGCCTGCAGAACCAGATTCCAATTAACACAAGTAAGCCTGACTTGCATGAATGCTGTATTGTTGTACCAATCTCCCAATGCTCTCCCCTTGCCCCCAGTACATGCACATATTTGGGGATGTTTCCTGTATGCTGATGTAAGCTTATAGAGCAAAGACCCATTTTCTGCTCAAATTATGTGAGGAGCCTAATTTTGAAGAGAAAGTATGACTGATCATAATCCATTACTTACCCTAGTTCACTGTACATTTACAGTTATGTAAATGTACATAAACATTTTTTGCTAAAACTCTCTTCAGTTGTTTTCAAGGTAGTCAAATGACTGTGGAAGGCTCAGGTTTTTAAATCACAGGTGAAAGCCAAACAATTCTTTGATGGGATGACTAGTAGGAGGAGAGGTTCATACATTCTTGTGGACTTTGCTGCTGCAATCAGGGAAGTGCTTTGGTTTTCAGTGGAAAGGATATTTCTAGGGAAAGTTCAGTTCTGATATCTTTTATTCCCCCACTCAGTTATACAGTAGGTTATTAGTAATAAAACATTTGACCAGTTTTAACCATTTGCTTCTTCCAAACTTTTCATCCACTAATGTTTACAGAAGACTTACTTTACATATTCTCCTACTGCATCATTCTCCTTGTTCTTTGTAGGTGAGCTGGAGATGAGGCACCTCTAAAAATAAGGACAGTGGGGTTGAGGTGAGAGCATTAATAGAACATAAAACCTTTCCTGCTAAGAGGTGTCCTAAAGAACTAAGGACTTACAGTAACTAACTTGAAATGGGTGCTTACAATAAATTACTATTGGGGTGGACTTGGAAGTGAATTAGGGAGGCAGTACAAGTAAAACAGTTTGAGCTTTGATTTCTTTATTGTAAATTCTCTGAATTTACAATTCATAGAATCACAGAGAGTTTTGAGTTGGCAGGGACCTGCAAGGATCATGAATTCCAACTCTTGGCCCTGCACAGGGCACCCCAGCAATCCCAGCCTGTGTCTGAGACCATTCCACTGGCACTGGTGGCCAAGGTGCTCTCTTCTTCTCTGTGTCCTCTGCCTCTTTCCTTCTTTGGCTCCTCAGTTTGTGGAGGCAAAACTGAGGTATTTGGTATCCCTCAGTTTTGTGATGATCCCCTGCCAGCCTCTGATGAATGCCTGTTAAAACTGACCTTGCTAAGAGTTACACAGTGGAGTTTTCAGCAGAGGATTTGTCTGTCTGGGGCTGGGTTGGATCTGTCAAACTTCTTGAAGGATGTTTGAAATACTCTCTGAGCTCTTTGTTTTTAATTCTGCCTTATTCACAGTAACTGGATTTTTCCTTGGCTCTGCCTCACCCTGGGATGTGAGTGGTCCTGGTCACCTCAGCAATTGATGGGATCAGTTGTCAGTACTGTGTTTGTGTCTTCAGCATCCTGTTTTTGTAGGTTTTGTCCAACCTGCCTGGCAGTCTAAGTAACAATAAAATTGTCTTAGTGCCCTTGGCCACACCTCTTGAGCACTAGAAATCATTGACAAAGTCTGACAAGGAAAGGGACTGTTTCATGGGAGCTTTTGTGATAGAATGAGTCATGTTAAGAAAGATGGGTGAGTTTGTAATTTTACCACCAATTAAAAAAAAGAATAAGAAAAAGAAAAAGTAAGGCTTTACTGAGTTCCATTCAATTCAATCATATAGGCTTTTTTAAAAAAGAGGCCTTCCATTTTACAGGTGTAGTTTAGGGTATATAAATGCTTAACTTAGTAATTGTGCCCACAAATCAAAGTGAAGTGGCACTAATTCCACCAGAAAAATTGCTCCCAGGGTAAATGAAAAGCTCAAAATTAGTGATTGAGCTAAGAATCTTTTAAAAGCCTGATACTAAAAATAGATATTAGTTCAGAAGGGCTGATGTAAACAGTTATTCTGGTGAGAACCATGCAATATTTCACTAGGTAAATCCATCTCCTTTATCTGTCTTCTTGAAAGTAAAATTACAGAACAGGAGCATGATAATGTCTCATAATTTTTGTTGTTTCTCACCATCCCCTGCTTTATTTTTAGACTGGCATCTCCCCATGGTGTCACTGGGCAGGGGCTCACAGGAGCACCACTGAGGTACCACTGCTGTTACAGCTCAGGGGCTTAGTGCTGTGGGCCTGCAAAGGGGTCTGCCTCTAAGGGGTTGCATTTCTTAGAAAATTCTTACAGTCTTATAAAAGTGTAGGTGGATTAATTCCTGCTTTATCCACCCAGAGCCTTCAGTTACTCCCAGCTTTTGGCTGACATAGCAGTCATGCTGCCTGCCAGCTGCTTTGAAACCCATGGATGTGATAATGGGGGAAATTATTAGTGAGTGGGACAGCAAATATGTCATACAGAGGGGGAGGGTGGCAAAACAAAGAGAAAATGTTAAAAGAAAATAGCTCTGGAAAAAAATAAATAAATGTGAAGAGAGCAAACATTTTCTTTAAAAGCAAATTGTCCAAAGTTGTCCTTATTCTCATAGAGGATGTTTTATGGCAGGAGAGGTATAATATAGGATATTAGCCAATGGATATTGAATTTTCACTGAAAGCTCCCCAGTGAGATGCTCCTACCAGCTGCTGATGTTACACCTTCCAGAGACTTGGACAGTGTGTGACACACTGAGAGGAGAAAATATTTGCATTGTATATAAAAGATGTGTTAATTTTCCCTGTTTATACTTTCTGAACTTACTCTTTCTGGATTCATAATCCAGAAACTGGTTTCTTGTCTAGTCACCAGACAAATAAACTTCTGGCAGCAGCATGCCAAGTTTTCCCCCAAGGTTCAGTTCCAGCTGAACAGGACTCTGGCAGCAGAGCTCAGCTGGCACCTCGGGGCATTTCTGCTCTCCTGGGAGGGGAGTGGAAAGGCACTGAACACAATCCAACACCAGATGGGCCACTGGTCACTCATCAGGCTCACCTGCTACAGTTTTAGACCTAATTGAAATGGGCTTCTTTAATACCTTGACAATCCCAGGATTCACCAAATATTGCCTTTCCTTTTTCCCATTAATGTAATTGATGATGCGTGAAGGAATTGCATTTGCAAACCGTGTGCACTGCACTTTGTTTCAGGATGGGTTTTTTTCCAGTGGTACTTGTTCTCCCAGAAAGATACTGGCCCCAAAAAATTTAAACTGAGGGATTATTTAAAACAGGGTCCAGTCACACTCCATGGCTATTGAAGCTGTGATTAACCCTGGAGTTTTCTACAGATGTCATGTTATTTTATCCACAGGAGCAAGTTCACTTGCAAAGCTCACTCCTGGAACTGCAGCTCAGCTTGGCATTAGAGTATTTTTCCAAGTCAGGAATGTGTGACATGGGTGATAATCTTAGAAATAACAACTGTAAAACAGAGATTCTGTAAGACACACAGAGATTCATTCCCCGGGTAGCTGTGATCCTTTTCCAAACCATGGCAAGTTAAACACTAGGATATGCCAGCGTTTCAACAATTTCCTTAAACTAATTTGTCCCTTTTTGAAGGCCCCCCAGCCACTGTGAAACTCTTGCTCTTTGTCTAAATTGCTATTATAACAGCAAAAGGCAGGAGCTTTTCTAAATACTACAAGCAAAGTTGAATTGGCAAATCATTCTGTTGAACAGCACTTGGAATGGCGTGAGAGGCTCCCCTACATCCTGTGCTGTCTCTTCACTGTGGCATCAAGGCTCTTGTCACTGTAGGTGTTCTATTTGTGGCCTGCTGGTTGTTCAGCTCTTGTCCTAGTCCTCAATATACAGTTGCAAATCACAGTCAATGATGATGTTTCTTTGCATGTACTTTGTGATGCAAAAGCCTTTTGAAATGTTACTGGCATCTGGAAAAATAGATGGATCAGCCCATGGCTCCATACCTGGGCAGTTACTCAACTGCTGATGGGCATTGTGTGGCACTGGATAGAAGTAGAAAGTATTTATGGTCCCTGTGCTAGACCACTGGTGCTTGAATGATGGTGAGATTCTCTCTAAAGCTTGCTGGCCATATAAAACTGGGGGAGATGAGGCTGTTCTGGGTGTCCTAAACTCATCTTCAAAATGCCTCTGGCTCGCTTGTGGATCTTGTTACCTGGGTTTTGGTGGTTGTCTGGGAAGCCTGTTGTATTTCAAAATAAATATATGATTTCTATATCTATATCTAGATAGATAAATCAGTAGGTAGTTTTTTATATCTATATCTGTGCTGTAGTTTAGGTGCCAGACTCTCAGAGGAGAATAGGTTGAGTTACCTGGTGTGCTTTAACACAGGAGAAAGCAGCTTGACAAGTGCTGAGGGGCTGGAGCCCTGTTTTCTGCCAAAGGTAGGGCTGGCTGGCTGGTGGCTCACTCTGCTCCCTGACCCTCACAGAGCTGTTAATCTGACAGGGAAGGGGTTCAGCATTTTATTCCCTGTCTCTCACAGCTGGTGGTGATTGTTTGTGTCCGAGCACACGGTTTCAGTGGCTGTGTGAGTTTAATGATGGGTAATAAATGAGAATCAGCTCAGGGTTCAGGGTAAGTGAGAGCAAATGGTTCCTTCCTGGCCTTGTAGAGGATTTGTGATTCATAATGAAACCAGACAGCCAGTGCATTTACACACAAACCACACTTTGGGCACACATGTCTGTCCAGACCAGCTAGCCCCTGCTGCACTCACATTGTCTTACATAAACCCTCCACTTCCTTCTCACAGGAGAAGTTTCCAAAATTATGATTTTTAATTTGCTTGTCCTCAAAATTAAAAGGGGAATAATGTAAAATCACATAACATAATTAATGTCCTGAAAAGGATGTGGGGTGTATGTTTTTTCTGATTTTTTTTTTCCTCATAATACAAATACAATCAGTGGGGGTCAGTTTGCTGGAAAGCATTCCAAAAACTTATCAGGGAGGAGTGGACAGCTTGTGGAAATGAATGTCACAAGGAATATTGTCAGGACCTGGGCTTAAAAGATCAGATCTTTATGTGGATAACACATTGTAATTCTCGGGGGGGCTGTGAGTAATTCAGCTGCCTGTGTAGGAATTCTGTGTACTTTCCTCGGAAGGATCTGATTGCTGTCCCTGTCACAGACAGGATGCAAGACTACATGGTTTTCTGATCTGTGGTCATTGTTCCTGTGTTCTTATGAAGTGGTCTCCTGAGGTTACATGAAAGATATTTTACTGGGGGACTTATTTATTCACTGGCAATGCCTTAGGCAGAAATGGACACGGCTGTTGGGGAGAAACTCTGAGATTCCACAGCGAGATGATTTTTTTTCTCTTTCTGTGTTGGTGCTTTGAACTGAAACCTAGTCAGCACTACCCTGTAAAGTTAGTGTGGTTTTGGGCCAGTCCCTAATGGGTGGTAGCTTATATAGAGAGCTGTCATTGCACAAGACATTTTGCATTTTATAGGTAACTCGGAAAAAAGTAAGTAATTGTGCAAGACAAAATACTGAAATTCCCTCTGTGACCAGCAAACAGCTCTTCAGAAGAAAGGATTGGCTGGGCAGTGTTATGAAATGTGTGTGTTTCCTCTGCAAATAAAGGTGAAGCTATCAATAGCACTAACTGCCCTGGGAGGAGGGAAATCTTTGAGGAAAATAAGACAATTCTGGGTTGTTGGATTAGCATCAAACCAAAGCAATTACCCACAATGGCTTCTACATCCATATCTTTTATGAATTTTGCCATATTCCTATTCCACAATGATTTCTATTCCTAAAAAAAAAGTGAATTAGCATAAGGCTGCAGATGGCAGGATTTTAAGAGCAGTACCTCTTGCTGGCACTGCCTGCATTTTTGAACAAGTGAATAAAACTCAGATATTTTAGATATCCTCTTGAAGTTTTCGTGATGAGAAATAATCTATTTTCATTCCTTAGAATTCAGTTTAATTTGACAAATGTTTGCCTTCCTCCAGATATCTAGAGGCAGGCAGTGTGACACCAGGGTGAAGTCAGCGAGTTTAGAAATTCCGAAAGATGTGAACTGACCCCTGTGAAGGAAGTCAACTGTATTACAGAGACAAATCTGTATTTTTTCCCTTCAGATTGATAATTTCCTTAGTTATATGGATTTTAAAAGATGGCATTTTACTGATCTGCTAAAAGCACTCTTGAATATGTATGGCTTGAGTTGGAACAGTTTTGTGAAAAATGGTGTGGCAGGAGTTTGCTGCCAAACTGCCACGCTTTTATCTGCACATGCACAAACACAGACTGTGAATTCTGTGTTCTGTAATTCCTTGTCCTTCCCTGGCCGGACATCAGTGCTTCACTCCTGTGCCTTGGTGATAGCACTGAAACAAGATCTGGGATGCCCTGGATGTCTCTCAACCACCCCACAGTATTTCCTGCCCATTTGCCTGTGGTTAGTGCTTTCCTGAGCAATTTCTGGAGCACATAATCTGCAGAATGTCTTCAGTTTTAACTCTAAGTAGGAAAACTTTGGTGGGTGCCAATGACAGACCTCAAAATTGAGAGCAAATCTCATTTCATCCTGTCAGACTAGATGCTGTCCTGAGGCTGTTGGTGCTGTGGTAATTGGCAACCAATTCCATCGTTAAAATGCAACTATGGCCATTCTCCTTCCAAAGAGGCAGCATGTGTTTTGCCAAGCCCACTATTGATGGTACAACAGCCCCCTAAAGAGCTGTAAAAATAATTAAAAAGAAATCAATCAGTCCCACTGCCAGCGTGGGGAGAACGTCAGCAAAGAGCCATGTCCCCCTCCCCACTGTGGATTTCAAGGCTTTGATGTAGCTCTTCCTCCCTAAGCAGCATTTCCTTGGCTCCCAGCAGTGTAGCCATCAGGGTTGGGAGCTACAAAATCCCCTGGGCTTGTGGCCTGGTGGAAGGCAGGGGCTGAGGGTCTCCTTCTGGCCAAGCCTGCTGCAAACCCAGCATCCCTGCTCCAGCCTAAGCCAGCATCGCTGCTCCAGCCTAAGCCAGCATCGCTGCTCCAGCCTAAGCCAGCATCCCCTGCTCCAGGCTAAGCCAGCATCCCCTGCTCCAGCCTAAGCCAGCATCCCTGCTCCAGTCTAACCCAGCATCCCTGCTCCAGCCTAAGCCAGCATCCCTGCTCCAGCCTAAGCCAGCATCCCCTGCTCCAGGCTAAGCCAGCATCCCTGCTCCAGGCTAAGCCAGCATCCTGCTCCAGCTAAGCCAGCATCGCTGCTCCAGCCTAAGCCAGCATCCCTGCTCCAGTCTAACCCAGCATCCCTGCTCCAGCCTAAGCCAGCATCCCTGCTCCAGTCTAACCCAGCATCCCTGCTCCAGCCTAAGCCAGCATCCCTGCTCCAGCCTAAGCCAGCATCCCTGCTCCAGCCTAAGCCAGCGTCCCTGCTCCAGCCTAAGCCAGCATCCCTGCTCCAGCCTAAGCCAGCATCCCTGCTCCAGCCTAAGCCAGCATCCCTGCTCCAGGCTAAGCCAGCATCACTGCTCCAGCCTAAGCCAGCATCCCTGCTCCAGGCTAAGCCAGCATCCCTGCTCCAGGCTAAGCCAGCATCCCCTGCTCCAGCCTAAGCCAGCGTCCCTGCTCCAGGCTAAGCCAGCGTCCCTGCTCCAGGCTAAGCCAGCGTCCCTGCTCCAGGCTAAGCCAGCATCCCCTGCTCCAGGCTAAGCCAGCATCCCTGCTCCAGGCTAAGCCAGCGTCCCTGCTCCAGCCTAAGCCAGCGTCCCTGCTCCAGCCTAAGCCAGCGTCCCTGCTCCAGCCTAAGCCAGCATCCCTGCTCCAGGCTAAGCCAGCATCCCCTGCTCCAGGCTAAGCCAGCGTCCCTGCTCCAGGCTAAGCCAGCGTCCCTGCTCCAGGCTAAGCCAGCGTCCCTGCTCCAGCCTAAGCCAGCATCCCCTGCTCCAGGCTAAGCCAGCATCCCTGCTCCAGGCTAAGCCAGCATCCCTGCTCCAGGCTAAGCCAGCATCCCCTGCTCCAGGCTAAGCCAGAATCCCTGCTCCAGGCTAAGCCAGCATCCCTGCTCCAGCCTAAGCCAGCGTCCCTGCTCCAGCCTAAGCCAGCATCCCTGCTCCAGCCTAAGCCAGCGTCCCTGCTCCAGCCTAAGCCAGCGTCCCTGCTCCAGGCTAAGCCAGCATCCCTGCTCCAGCCTAAGCCAGCGTCCCTGCTCCAGGCTAAGCCAGCATCGCTGCTCCAGGCTAAGCCAGCATCCCTGCTCCAGCCTAAGCCAGCGTCCCTGCTCCAGCCTAAGCCAGCGTCCCTGCTCCAGCCTAAGCCAGCATCCCCTGCTCCAGGCTAAGCCAGCATCCCTGCTCCAGCCTAAGCCAGCATCCCTGCTCCAGCCTAAGCCAGCATCCCTGCTCCAGGCTAAGCCAGCATCCCTGCTCCAGCCTAAGCCAGCGTCCCTGCTCCAGGCCAAGCCAGCATCCCTGCTCCAGGCCAAGCCAGCATCCCCTGCTCCAGCCTAAGCCAGCATCCCTGCTCCAGCTAAGCCAGCATCCCTGCTCCAGCCTAACCAACATCCCTGCTCCAGGCTAAGCCAGCATCCCTGCTCCAGGCTAAGCCAGCATCCCTGCTCCAGGCTAAGCCAGCATCCCTGCTCCAGCCTAACCCAACATCCCTGCTCCAGCCTAAGCCAGCATCCCCTGCTCCAGCCTAAGCCAGCATCCCTGCTCCAGCCTAAGCCAGCATCCTGCTGCCAGCCTAAGCCAGCATCCCTGCTCCAGTTAAGCCAGCCCTGGCTCCGTGTGGTGCTGCTGTGTGTTTGGGAAGGAAGGTTTGCTCACTGCAGGGTTACAAACTCCTTGTAAATTCAGCCAGCAGATATTGAGAGCTGTGTGTACAGGTCAGCAAGGCATTCCCACTGCAGAACAGTCATTTATTTAGGATTTTCATTTTAAAAACAAACCCAACCAACCTTAAGTCTGCAAGCTGTGGGGTGAGGATATATCAGGTGATCTCCCTCAGTAAGTTGTCACAAATACATGAGGAGCTCCTGATTCCATTCGAAAGAGAAGGGGAAGCACTTCCTATTGCTTTGTTTTTCTTTTTTCTTAGGAAACTGCTGTTGTTGGTAAATAACATGTAGCAAGGAGTTTGTTAGTAATACCCAGCACAAGCGTCTCCTCTCTATCCTGTTTTCTGTTGCTGCAGGAAGTAGGTTTTGAGATTGAGACAGAATAATTCCTATTGCACCCTAGTTAATTATTGGAAATGAAAATGTTAGTTGAGGAAAGATGCAGGATTGGTAGAGCTGTTGTAAAGAAGGATGGCAAAGCTCATTTTAGGATGAAAACAGTCTTCCCTCTCTATCTCAGATTAGGAGCCGAGAACATTATTTCTCTTTATACCAGATACAAATGAAGCATCATTCTATTATGAGAATAACAGATTTAAAGTATTTTATTGCTAGTTAAATCTAATTTGTGGTACTCAATGCAGATTTGAAGGATCAAGGGATTTAGATCATCCTGCATTACCAGCTTTAGGCTGTCATTTCTTGGTGTGTTTAAGTGCCTGCTGTGCTTGAAAAGGCTTTGAGGATAAAGGTGCACATCCCTGTCCCTGCCCCAAGGGACCTGGTGTAGTTCTAGCCACCAGCTCATGCTGCCTCTCCTGGATCAGGGAACTTGCCAGAAAGGAGACAAGATTAGTTTTCAGGCCACAGATTTTGCTCTCCAGATGGTCACACAAGCTCTGCACTGGCACAGGGGAAAGTCTGACCAGTCCCTGGAGATCTCACCTTGGCTTCCAAAGGCTCCTGTGGATGTGGCTCTGTGAGTTTGCCTGGAGTCATTATTGCTATGGGAAAAGAAAGAGCACTTCAAGTAGAGGAAGGGAACAGAATAAAATAAAGCTCCTTTGGGGTTTGTGGTTATTTAAATGCTTTTTAAAGACACCTTTCTCTGGCTGTGAGCCCTGGGTGGATGTGCTTCATCCCCCTGGCAAATAGGAGCAGCCTCCTCCCACCTGGAGAGTTATTTGTGACTGTGGCTCTCAGAGGGATGGCAAGTGGGCAGAACATCCTGGAAAACTGCACAGAAAGGGAAAAGCAAAACTGTTATTTGTTCAGATGTAGAATTTCATGAGCGCTAGGAGTGATTGCAGCCTGTGTCTGTAACAGCAGCCACTTCTGGTTGAGGTGTATTTTAATCATGGCACAGCTGTGTCACTCACCACACTGCAGTGCTGCACAGCTATTGACCAGCCTCTGCACCTCTGGGATCTCATGGCTAATTCAGGATTGACCAGAGTGGATACAGATCCATCCTAATTGGCTAACCAAGTTAATGAACTTTCCCTGCAACTGATTGCACAAGGGCGAGCTGGCCGTGTCACGCACAGCCAGGGTCACCAGAAAGCTCCCAGACACCTGGGGCTGCTTGAGTCACAGGGAGGAGAAACTGCAGGAAGACAAAGCTCTGCCTGGGAACTTCATAACTGCACCTTGTCTATGTGCAGGGACAAAGTGACTAGTGGGTTTAGAAATGTAACTGGGAACCACATTCCAGCTTTTTGAATGGTTTAGGTGCAGCTCAGGGATATGGTAATAAGTTATTAGCTGATCAAGCTGGTGGAAATGATGCAGATGCAGTTTTGTCTTCCTAATTTTTTTTTTTTCCACAGAATACTGTGGGAATAGTTGTAATTTCCAGACCACACATCCTTTTAGTGTATTAGCCAGTCTGGTTGTGATCACATATATAGGGAAGAAAAAGATAAACAGGACAAGATTATGGTGGTAGTTCCTGGGTATAGCAAATCAGCTGGATAGCTGAGAATGTCCTGAACAAGAGGAGCTACTTTTAGGAACCTTTCAGTTAGTATTCCTGCAGGTTTTGTCCAATCTTGTTTTGTAAAAACATAAACTCTGAGCTCCTGGGGCATCCTGTGATAGAATTCCAGTGTTTAGTTAAGTTTTGTGAATGAAAGGTCTCCTTTGATTCGCATTTCTCAGCTGCCAGTCTTATTTGATGCCGCCTGGCTGGTCAATCTTCTAAAAGGGGAGGTGATTCAGTTTTCCCCTTTTCCTTGCTACTCCTGGTCTTAGATCTCCTCCATATCCCACACTGGTTGTTCCTTTTCCAGATGTTTACTGTTTTACTGTAAAAGGACTTGTTTTGTCCTTTTGACAATTCTTTTTGATGCCTGCTGTGCCTTTCCCAGTAATAACCTTTAATATTACAGGGATGCAGTAAACTTATTAGTACAGCAGTATTTTTATTTGCAGAGAGGTCTGATATCTGCTCCCATTAGAAGTCATAAGCAGTTCTAGCTAAACAAAATTCTCAGCTGTAATGCCCACTGAATCAAAGAGTCCTTCCATCAGCTTTGGTCAGGAGTCTAAATGAAACCACACTGAAAGCATTTTGCAGGAAAACAACTCAAAGTGGAAGTGGCTGTAAAACAGAATTGGCCTTGGCTTATTTAATCCATCACTTCTGAACAGTAAGAAATGCAAAAGCAGAGTTTAAACACTGCCAGAAAAGCACATTTTCTGGATTCTGCTGACAAGTGCCAGCGATTTAATGTTGTCTTAGGCAATAAACTGCCTGGCTTTGTGTGGCACTGCCATGGAAACCCAACTGTGCCACAGCCTCCTCTTCCCTCTCCATGGAATGACCAGACTGTGGAACTGACCCCAATGTGAATATTATTTATTTAATTGATGAGGAGAGGTGGTGTCTGCTCCTCCTCAAGTGTTCTCATAGCTACAGAGGACATTCTGCTGCAATTATTTCACTGGAAAAGCTGCTCCTTGGGGCTGGATGGCTGCTGCTCTCCCAGGGCCAGCTCACTGCAGGGTCAGGCACAAGGAGAGTGAGGGGCTGGGAGCTGGACACTGGAGCTGTTCCTTGGGATTCTGTGTTGTCTTACAGAGCACATCTCTAGCAACACAGCAACTGTTTTATGGATGGTCAGGTTGCTCAAATCCCTTTAAAACAGTGCAAATGTGATATCTGTAATACCCACAATGAAAAGCAGAAGTAGGGGGTTTCCTCTTTTCTATTTAAATGATATTGGCTGTGCCAATTTAGTCTTGTAGCAAGTTAGCTCCTGCTCCAAGTAAATTTGCTGGACATGCAGAGAGATTAAACAGTACAGTAGAATTCTGGCTTTTCCACTGTACACTTAGGTAAAAAATTTTGAAGGACAGCAGGATGGAATTGAACCTCAGATGTATAAAAGGGTTGTGAATTGGTAACTGGAGTAGCTATCTCCTTATGACTTCAGCAATAAGGTAGATATGAATGGCTGGCTGGATCTTTAAGTGAAGCTTCAATGGACATAATATAGGAAATTAATAAAAAAGCAGTTCAACAAGTAAATGCTGGGTTTCTGAATATTCTTATCTCATTTTCTGTTTCCAAGGAGTAGATTTCCCAGCAATTCCCACTGAAGCAATTATTCTTGTTAGTTAAAGGTGAACAAAGCAAGCTTCAGGATATCCTTTGCTGGGAATATAGGGGCTAACCCTTGGAAGAACCTGGTTTCTGCAGTGAGGAAAAGGGGAGGAGTTTTCGGTACTGAACTCTTCCAAGCACTGCATCTTGTGTTAGTGAGTGAACTGTGAACTTACCAGGCAAGCCTTGTCTGGCTTCAGAAGGGCTGTTTTTGTAACTGGGTCCTGACCCTGTCTCAGTAAATGGAACTGAGTGGAATTGTCCAACAGCCTCCTTCTCTAAATGTGTGTGCACACACTCATCCTAAACATGTTTACATTTTGTATCAGTTTGTGCTAAGGATAAAACTGGCTCCTCTTGGTGCACTGTGCTCCCTGTGGAGAAGACGAGATTGGAGCTTGAATGCTGAGGAGTGGCATCTGCAGTGAGGGAAACACGATCTGGAGTGTCCTGTGAAACAGAAACACAGGAAAGCACAGACTGTGTGAGTGGTTAGGGCCACACCTTTAAAACACTTACTGTCCTCTCTTTCCAGCTTTTGACCCATTCCCACCTTGTCACCCAGTCCAGAGCACTGAGTGCCTCTTCCAGTTGATCCTTGAAGATCTGCAGGGATGGGGACCCCTCCACCTCCCTGAGAAGCCCCTTCCAATGCCTGGCCACCCTTTGAGTGAAGAAATTCCTCCTGAAGGCCAGCCTGAGTCTCCCCTGGCACAGCTCAGGGCTGTTTCTCCATGTCCTGTCCTTTGTTCCCTGGGAGCTGAGTCTGAGCACCACTGGCTGCCCCCTCCTCTCAGGAGTTGTGGAGAACCAGAAGGGCGCCCCTGAGCCTCCTTTTCTGCAGGCTGAGCCCACCCCAGCTCCCTCAGCTGCTTCTTTCTTACCATCCTTGTGCTCCAGCCCCTTCCCCAGCTCTGCTGCCCTTCTCTGGACAGGCTCCAGCCCCTCTGTGTTTTCCTTGCAGTGAGGGGCCCTGAACTGGATGCAGCACTCGAGGTGTGGCCTCTCCCATCCCATACAGGGGGACAATGTCCCTGTCCTGCTGGCCACACTTTCCTGACAGGATGCCATTGGCCCCTTGGCCACCTGGGCACACCTGGGCTCATGTTCAGCCCCTGTTGACCAGCACACCCAGATCCTTTCCCTCTGGGAGCTTTCCAGCCATTCTGTACCCAGCCTGTGGCACTGCCTTGGGATGTGACTGAAGTGCAGGACTCTTCACTCGGCCTTACTGAACAAGCACAAGGACACAATGAGGCATTTATAAAATTCTCCATTTTGTCCTGTGGTCTGTTCTGGGAAAACCTTTCAGACCACATCCAACCCAAATCTTCCTATACCTTACTCCAGTCGATTTGGTGCATTCTCAAGCAGTTTTTTGTTTTTTTTTTTTCAATGCTCCTGTGTTCGACATTGTCAGTGTGTGACAGCTTTGCATGACATATGGAACTGGTGGTGTTTCAAAGCTCCTCACACTTGTCAGAAACTTCTCGTCTGCCTGAGAGTCTGGAACCTGGTGATGTGGTGTCAAAGTGCAGTAACATGATCCATCTGCTGCCTGTTGAATTAGCAGTGAAGGAAAACAAAGCCCGTGTGCACAGTGATGTAACAGAGTACCTTTAGTAAAGTTTGTGACAGGGATGGTTTTCAGGGTGATGTTTTCTGAGTCAAGTGTATCGTATTAATTCATCCTCCTTCAAAATGTGAATGTTTTAAATCACGTTGCCAAGGTTCCTGGAGTGGATTTCCCCACCACTGGGTATCAGTTTTACTTTGGTCATACCATAGTCAGGAAGGTTGAAGACTTCTAAGATCATCAGGTCCATCCATTAATCCAGCACTGTCAACTCCACCACTAATCCGTGCCCCTCAATGCCACAACTGCACAGTTTTGAACACTTCCAGGGATGGTGATTCCACTGCTGCCCTGGGCAGCTTGTTCCAATGCTTGACCATCACCACATTGTGCCTGAACAGTGGCACAGTTCAGGTTCAATGGTTAAGTAGCTTGAAAGTATCTGTGTTCTTTCTTGGCTTGAATGGCGCTGTAAGGAAAAAAAAATCACTTTAAATTGTGGTTGTAGACCTACAGAAATCTCTCCAGTGTAGAGATGATCCTATAAACAGGACACTGCTGAAGCTGGAAGAACTGTGTGGGTTCCAGATGTCTGTAGTTCATCATGGGCAGGTCACTTTCCTGTGTCTTAATTTCCTTAGCCCTAAAGTAGAAATTAATGTTCATTTCTAAATTCTCCCATGCCTCACCATGATTAAACGTGCTGTGTTGTATGTGCTGAGTGGTATTATTATAGCATAAAACTATAGAGAAAATTAAAATTAAAAGAGGGAAGCATTGCAAAAACATGTCTTTGTAAAGAGGAGCTGGTTTGGCTGTTGGAGAGTCTTTATTCACCATTGCAGGTAGATGGCAGCTGGTGTCACAAGCAGCTTGAGGAACACGTGCACTCTTGACTGAAAGTCCCTGGGGTGGAAGTGGCTCGACCAAATCCCAGGGTTGTACCTGTACACACCTGTCAAGTATCCCATCCAGGGCAAGCTGCCTGCTTGGATCCCTCATTGTTTGGAAATTTGTTGTTGGGAAAATGTGACCAACCTCTCAGCCCACAGTTCTCAGCAGTGGATGCCAGTCCCTTGAGGCAGAGGCTGTCTGGGTTTGCCTTCCACAGAGCCAGGCTCACTGTCAGCACTCAATTAGATGTGTACACATGATTTGTGCTGACTCAAAGCTCAAAAATACCCACTAGGGTTTTTTTGTTGAGCATCCTTGAGATAGAGAATAGAGAAAGCTATTTTCACCTGACCCTGAACCTTTCTAGCATTATTCCTGATAGGAAAAAATAAGCCCTGTGTGCTTGAAGTCAAAAGCAAAAGAAGGGATCTTTTTTCAGAGGTGCCTGTGATCTGCTCAACCTTCCAGGAGCTGAGGAACAGCAGCCTCTGTGTGTGCCTCTGTCACTGCCTGTCTTCCTTCTTGATTCCACTCTGTGGATGACCTGCTGGCAGGAGAAGCTCCTCTCTGAGGTTATCTCAGGGTTGAGAAGTCCACTAAACACTAGTCCACTAAAGAAAAGGGCAACTGAGATGGAAGCAAGTGTCTGGAATCACAGGGTGAAAAACTGTCAGGTCAGAGCCTTTTCAGGGAACAGCTGTGGAGTCAAGCTGGTAAAGTTTTATTTGGAGAGAAAGAAGAGAAAAATAAGAGTGATTGTGTCTAGTTCCAGGAGGCAGGAGCTTTTTGTGACTGTTAAATATAAAATCTACAGTTCCTTCCTCTTCTCACAGCTCCTTTGCTTCCACTGTTGAGGGATTTACTTTTCCCCTGGGCACAGAGGCAGCTTTGGAGAGGGGAAAGTGTGGTCTGAGTAGCAGCTCCCTGGCCATAATCCTGACACAGGATGGAAGCTGTAGTACATGCAGCAATAGAAGCTTGGGAGAATGATTGCCCTCTCTGGTGGGTGTTTGGGTGGGACGTGTAAGACTTTTTCTGCTGCACATTGTTGTAATTTCAGCCATGCACGGAAAAAGCTGGGCAGTGCTGGCTGAGAAAGTGCTCGTGCACCTGTACAGGGTGGGACAGGCATCCCGAGGCAGAAATAGACACCAAGCCATCCTGTTTGGGCAATTACACTCTTCCTGCCTTCTCACCACAGTCGGCATTTCAGCAGCTAAGCCACAAAGGGAGGAATAAAGACAAATGGGTTCTCCTTTTGAAAATACCTGCACTTAAAAGAACCTCCCTCCTTGATGGCATTCACTGGGTGTCTGTTTATTCATCCTTTGCTCACATGATAATTTGCTTCTCCAGAAATGTGTCTCAGCTCCACCCTGTGCTGGGACTGAGCCACTATTGCTGGCACTGCTGGAGATCCTTTAGCAGGAGAAATGAGCTGTACTCATCCACAATGGGACTGCCAGAGCTATACCTGCCCACACCGCTCCCAATGCCATCACTGCCTTCACAGCAGCTCATCTTAAATCCCAGGGGGTTTCTAACTCTGCCCTGACTTGCACGCTACATCTCTTCAGGAGCTGGTAATATTCTGAGATGTCTCTAAGTGAAAATGAGAAGAGGAGCTGTTGATTGGGAAGAGGAAAGTTCAGTGCCAACCTCTGTCCCAGTGCTGCCCTAATAGAGAAGATTTGTGACTGTGGTTGAGCTGAAGCAGAAGCTGCTGTGGTGTCACTTCAATTTTATTAATTTGGGAGGGAGTGAGTGCAAGGAACAGAAAATGCTGTGGAAGAAGGGAGAGAAGCCAGAGAGGCAGAGGCTGGTGCAAGTGCCAGGCTCCTTTCCTGGAATGCAGCCCTCTGCATTATGCTCAGCCCCTTGCCTACAAATTAAACAGGTTTCTGCTGCCCCTCTCTCCAACTGAGTATGCTGCAGTTTTGTGTCTTCTGGATGAGCTCTCTCCTTCGTGGTGTTCAGCTGTCACAGAACCTCAGCTCCTGTTCTAGAGTACCTCAGGTTTCCATCCTACCTGGGAACGTGCCCTACTTCTGTTCACCTCTGTTCTGCCAGCCCAGGCTGGGGTTCAGGAGTCTCGGCTGTCACTGGCAGGAGTAATTGCAAAAATTGATTCATGGGGAATGCCTGTAACAGGCAAATCCTTTTGACAGACCACACAGCCATCATACTCTGCATTTATTTGAGTCAATCAATGCTCTGATGCATATTTGGGTCATAAATACTCTGATATAAATTGCATTTATTCTTGTGACAGCTGTGTTCCATTACCTGTTATTTATTTGGCTCTGTTGTCCTTTCGTTTTACACCTTGTGGAGCTGTCAGGTCAGCTGCTTACCACTGACAAAGCTCACAGCTCAGAATTTTCCAAAAATAAATCCTCCAAAGGGATTTGAGCAGCAGAAGGATGTATGTTTTGGGTTTTTTTTTGGTTTGTTTTGGTTTTTTTTTTTTGGTTTTTTTTTTTTTGTTTTTTTTTTTGTTTTTTTTTTTTTGGTTTATTTTATTTGAAAGAGGAGTTTTGTGCATTTTGCCCAAATTCCAGAATTAGACTTTTTATTTATGATTCAGTGTCATTGAAGCTAATAATCCCACTGATTAATGTGAGTTTTGGATCATGCCCTGCATGTCTCAAAGTTGAATTAACCATGTTATTTGATATTTGAAATGGTGGGATGCTAACTTAGCTGTTCCTAGTTTTCCCTTGGAAGCTTTTTCAGTTTTGTGTCTTTTTCCGTCATAAAAATGGCAGAATGTGGGATTCTGAGATGAATGGATTGTAGTGTCCTTCCAAGAGAAAGATCAAATTGCAGTGGTCACACTGGTCTGGAGGAGTCACAGTCATTTTCTGCTCCTCATTCCCAATGAGCAGCCACGTATCCTTCGTGCCAGGTTGTTGCACCAGCTTTGCAAGGTGCCAAGCCCTTGGTGTTAATTCAGGAAAGCACTTAATCATGGAATTGATGACTCTAAAGTGTCTAATATAAGCATGTGCTTAAGTGCCTTGCTGGAGTGGGGCCAGTGCAGATGTGCCCTTGCCTAGCAGAGATTTGTGAGCCACTTCTGCTCTAGTTTCTCTGTACAGCAGAGATGAAATCACTGCTCGTAGTTTTGCTCATAGGTTTTGTTTGCACAAGGATTTTGGGATGGATGCAGGGACTGAGTTCTATCAGTGGGGTTTATGTGTGAGCTAAACAGCAAAACTGTTCACAGCATTACTATGGAAGTATGTGTGATATGTTCCATGTGCTGTTTTTCAGGCCTTAACATCTCTCTATTATCTCCATTTATTTTACTCTAAATATAAAAAGAGGAATCCTGTAATTTAGTTCAAATATCACTGTGCAAAGTACATACACACATAGGTCACAAAACACAGATGCAAATGGATATATATTATTTATAAAGCAGCTTTGATATCTTAATATAGCAAAAAAAAAAGACATTTAGTCATAGTTCAGCATTCTGCACATTTTTGAACTGTCGTATATCATCATCCATGAAAAATTAATTATTTGGATCTTAACCATTTTAATTTTATATGCACATTCCACCCTAAAGGGGGGGTGTCCTCTGCTCTTGTGAGTTCTTTCTTTTGGTTTGTTGAGAGGGGGTTGGGTTTTTTGGGGGGAGTTTTGTGGGGTTTGTTTGTTTGTTTGTTGATTTAGTTTGGTTTGGTTTGGTTTTTTTGTGTTTTTTACCTATTCTAACCCCTACCCCATTTTATACAGTGAAAAGTAGACACGTGGGGTTAGGCTATGCCAGAAGCCCCCAGTGCCCTCCAGGACCTGATACCAAGTGAGTGTCAGGACTGTGTGACTAAAGAGAGACCTCTGGGTATTCTGGTGTCCCACCCAAATCCTTCTGGATTTGCTGAGTCCAAGACAGCCAGTTGATGTCACAGCCAGTTCATACTACACACCAATAAAATCCATGTTATTGCCCTTACCCAGTTCTCTAATGGGGACAGACAAAAGCCAGTATAAATCAGCTTAAAACATGGCAATTTCTGCCAAAATCCAAATTAATCAGGCTCATGGTGTGACTGCCCCATTTCAGGGGTTCTCAGGCCAGAGTGTTTTGAGATGGGCAGAGGAGGTAACTCTGAATTGAGGTGATTTTGCAGAAGTTTCTCTGTCAAAAGCCTCATTCCTACATGACAGAAGGTCTTAGGTTAATGCTTTCAGGGTTTTGGAGGGAACAAAGGGTGAACTTGAAGTCTTTCAGATGAGGGCAATCCTGGCCCTTTGGACTTTGCAGGTTTTAACTCTTTGTTCTAGTGAACCCATTGCTTAGTGATGGGTTTAAATACAAGTTTAGTGATGGTGAAAGGACCTGGTGAGGAGACAGGACTGGTGTCAGGAGGATGATAGTGGTGTTTACTGCTTTAGTGGCTAGGAAGGATGAAGGAACCTCAGCCTTTGTGGTCCATTTCTCTCAGGTCTCTGCTGCAAGAACCAACCAGGCGCCCCTGGCTTGTTTTCTGTTTGCTTGAAACTCCTTCCAACCTCCACTTCACCTTCTCAGTAACATTTAAGCAGAAGCTCTTAATTTATTCTGTCCTGGTTTTGCCCATCCCCAGATCTGAGCTCAGCTGACTGTGAGGGGCTGGTGCTTTCAAGTAATATGAGTTCACTAGTCTGAAGTTTCTCTGGGAATGAAAAATCTGTTTGATTAAGGAAACGCTGACTTCAGAAAGCCTCTCGCCCTGCACAACTCTGCAAGGCAGGGCTGCAGAATGTCTAATTATTTGGAACTGTCCTCTAGAGGATTTGGCTTGCAGAAAATTAGTCTTCCTTTTCTTGCTCTGATGTTTATTAAACGTTTCTTTCCTTTTCTCTCCTTTGCAGTTTTTATCTGTAGTTTCATGGTGGCGGCGCCGATCTTTGGTTACCTTGGTGACCGGTTCAACAGGAAGATCATTCTCAGCTGTGGGATCTTCTTTTGGTCAGCTGTCACTTTTTCAAGCTCCTTCATCACTGAACAGGTAAGATCTTTGCAAAGACACTTTTTGCAGGGTGTCCTGAAAAGATGGACAACATATTCCTAAATAACTCCCCATCCCAGTGTGCTCCAGGGGAACGTATCCCTCTTGTGTGTATTTAACATTTAGCATGTTGTATTACCTGACCTTTTGTGGGAGAAGTGTGCTCTGTGTAACTGTGTTTGCTTAACTCTGAAAGCTGTCACCCTTTGATCGTGCATATTCATAAAAAATAACAGATGAAGCACATCTAAGCAAGTGTTTCTGTTGACATGAGGGCTTGTTGTGAGGGAGATCCTAAAGAAGCTTTAAAAGGCTTTATGAAATCTTAGAAAAATTAATCCATGGCTACACAGTGGTTCTCTTGTCTTCTGATATGTAACTGAAGCCATTGGATTTTGTTGGGAAGTCGTGGTATGTGGAATTACAAAATGCATCCAGCAGTGGTTTTACAGGTGCACTTTGGTTTCTGTCCACCAAGGCAGAGAAAGTGAATGCTAACATGGAGATCAGACACACCTTCAGTTCCTCTAACACTTGTCAAGGGATTTGTCTGGGGGAACTGATGATGGAGCTGTCAGGCTCAGGTAATTTTGTCAAGCTCTGCATCCCCCTCCTGCTCCCAGGACAGCTGCAGTGCCCCATTCTGAGGACTCCTCACTGCATTAATTTCCTTGGCAGAGGCATTTGGACAAAACAATGATCTGGCAGTTTCTGAGGGGGAAATATCTCTTGTTTAAATCATATTATAGCAGAGATCTAATTGCTGCAGGTGGCAGCATTCCTGGCGAGACAAATCAGAGCTCCTGGCATCATCAGGCTGATTTCCCCAAGGGAGGCAGGGCATTCCTCATCCTTTCTGTCCAGCTGCGTTCCAGAGATTGCAGCATTGTGGTCACGCCTAAAGAATGACAACCAGGGACTAAACCTCTCCACCCTTCTCCATCCTGCCCACCCACATGCTCCTCAGGTTTTAAAAAAAGAGTTTCCACTTAAAGCAGGCAGTGACACTCATGTCATTCTGGCTTTCAGCAGGATTGGTTGTTGCTGCATTTCTGAAGCAAAATATATATGGCCAAATGTGGAAGCCTTTAACTCAGTAAATTGTTCTGGGTTACCCTTGGCCAGGAAGCACCTTTTCCAGAGAAAGAGTGTCTCTCATCTAAAATAAAGAAGGATTTTTTTTTTTCTCTTAATTTTTTTCCTTTAAATGTTTCTCATAACATTCTGCAAAAGCACCTTTGATCAGAGCCCAAAGAGAGAAACATTTTAGAGAGAACCAATGACCTTCTTATAAACACTACCTATGTTATGGACATATATATTTATGCTTAGGTTCTCACTGATCTCCCTGCAATCAACTGGGTCCCACAGCTGGAAGTATGGGAACACTGGGACTTGACTGATGTTTTCATAGTTGAATTTCAGTTTGAGCATTTGGGGCTTATTAGCTGAAGTAGTTCAGGCATTAATATAAATGGTTATTTGTACACAGGGACTCAGAGTGGCAGTAGCATATGTTTGTAATCCAAACCCCAATGTTTTAGAAGTTATAAGAGAGACAAGATCAAATTAGCCAGACCTGTGTTATGTCATCCTAGATATGCATCAGTACTAACTCTGGACCCCAAAGACCATCTTGAAAAAACCACCCTAATACTTAGAAAAATCCCCTGTCCTGATTTTCCTGCAATCCACAACTCCACCAGAAGCCTTAGCTATTAACCCAGAGTTCTCATGCCCAGCTCCTGTTACTGACTCCAGGAGGTGATGGAAAATGTTGTAGCTGCTGTCAGGATGTTCTCTACCCAGTGGCTGCAGCAGCTGAGCAATGTCCAAAGAATAATCCAGCTTCCCATGTTCTCCCCCCTTCTTTGATACCTGTGTTGGAGGCCTGATCTCTAATTGGGAAGACATGCCACACTGAACAAGGTCAATTCCTGACATGCTAAAAGGGTCAGAGGACTTTTTTTCTTTTTCATATAGGCATTTTTCCTGATCTTTGTTGTTGTCTAGGATTCATTTGAGGAGTAAAATGTTGCTTTTCCTCTCAACTTTTATTTTTCTCCTTTTAAGACAGTACATGTATTTGTTGGGAAGGAGGACAGGGAGCTGAAATGTCAAAAACTCTTTGCTGGCACAAATAATAGCAGTAGTAAAGTTACAGTGAGAAGAGATGTTCTCACATCCAAGTTGACATGAGAACACAGGGCTGGAAGGAGCAAGTTTACACAGGCTGAGCCCATTTGAGAACTCCTTTATGTGGCAGCACCAAAAATCCTGAATTAGGTGAGAAACAGTAGCCATTCAGGAGGAACAGCAGTCTTCAGGGATTGCCTTTCTTCAAATTTTGACAGGGTCTAGTGCCTCATGCATCCTGTCACTGTGTAATTAAATAGAATGCACAGCCACACAGCTCAAATTTGGAGTGCAGATGGAAGGAGACAGCTTAACAAAGGCCCAAAGCAGCTCCAGAGTGGCTGAACTCTGAAGGCACCCAGTTTGTAAAGCTCTTTGGTAGTCTGTCAGTTCCTGGCTAAAATTTGAACATCTAAAGGAAGCCATGAAAAATGCTGTTGTTTGAGTCAATGACTAGATTACTGTGCAAACGAATTTCCAGAAAGAGACATGTTCATTCTTATTTGTCCTTCTGTCTTGCCACAACTTCCCCTGCTGAGCATGATGCCTGGTGGGCTGGGACATCCCTGGGGGCAGCTCTCTCTGCAGTTCCTGGTGCCCCCAGCTTCTCACAGGGGGTGAGGGCAGACAACACCTTGGCTCAGTGTAAGAACTTCTCAGCAGTAATGAAAACACCCCTGTGTTACCAGCTCTGTCCTCAGCACTAAGCTAAAACATGGTCCCATACCAGCTACTGGGAGGGGAATTAACTCTGTCCCAGCCAAAACCAGCACAAAAGGGTTGGAATTCAGTAAACACCCCATCTAGGATACTGTCTGAATGCTATTTTGTTCTGCTTGGGTTAAAAAAAGTGACTGAAAATCAGCTGATAAATCAGGAATTGAATACATGTGCCATGCAGACAGTTGCTAGACAGCCCTGCCTTTTTAAAATATCATTAGTTATTTATTATCAAGTATCTCTGGGTTCCTAAAAGGGAATAATAACTGTCAAATAAATGAAGAACTGAACTCTTATCTGCTGGTAGCTATTAAATAGGCAGATAATAGACTCTCACAATGAAAAAGAAAATGAGGCCAAAATCTGGGTGGTTCCAGTGCATACAGGGGGTGATAAAATACAGCAATGTATGAATTCTACACATAGCAAAATAGAAACAGGACAGTTCATGCTTAAAAGTTTGGTTACTGTTCATGAGATCTTAAATTAATTTCGAAACAAATCATAGTAAGAAACCAAATAAATACTGTATCACAGAGTGATTCTATAAATACACCTGTTTCCATGGATAAAAATAACTAATGATAAACTTAGCTAAAGAAAATCATCACTAGTAGTAAGACTGAAATAATATTGATAAGCTTACTTTTTAATGTGGTTTGATAATTTATGTTAGTACAGAATTTCTCTATAGAAAGATTAGACATGAGGCCTCCTCTGCTTTGGTTCTTGCACATTTCTGCTCTATAACATTGTTTAGCACTTCCTAAAATTAAAGTTCCATTAAGAATCATTAACAAAATTGTTCAATAATCTAAAATTATGTAAAGGTGGTACATATTTAGACATATCTCTATATTAATGCCATTTATAGAAGCTTCAATTCAATAAATAATGTATGAATCTTAATTTTTGTTTTCTAAGTACAAACACCTTCTTAGAGGTTTTCTCCCTTTAAGCCTGACTTAAAATCAGTTCTGCACCTACCAGCACAACTTTTGGCACTTCCACCTGCAAAACCCTTTCTTGTGTGTTTTTTGCCTTTTCCCAAGCATGAGGGCAAAACACTTGCTGGTTGATGGTTCATGAACTGTAATAAATCAATAAAAAAATCTGTGTGTAGTGTAGAGTCATGTGCCAAAGTAATGAACAAGTGCACAGTCTTCATGGAGTTTCTTTACCCAAATGTGTTTCCAACCACACAAAAAACTAAATATGTATTTGTCTTCCTCTGTATCGATATAAACTCTGATTTAATGAGTAACCAGTTTATTTCCCTAGGGAGCATGGTCATGAGCACAGTGGTTCCATGTGGTGTCTGATCACCTTGAGGTGCTTTCTGTTCCAGATGTCATTGGAAAGGGTCTGTAATCCCAACTGCATCATTTCCCTCTTTCTGAACAGCTTAATATGAAACAACTCCTGTTATCAGGAGTGATCATGCCACGTGCTGAGAGTTTGTTTCTGGCTGCTTGGATATCCATGTCTGTTACTTGTGATAAATGTTCTCAGCTGCCTTGAGCAGCAGATGTCTGAGATGAACCCTGGGGTTTGGTGCTGCCCCTCCTGCCCCTCTCAGCACTCATCAGGACCCCTGGAAGCAAGAAGGAGCTTGGAGGTGAACCTTGCAGACTGTTCTCTAGTCTCCTAAGAGACTGCTATGTCCATGTCAGGATCCTGAATCAAGCATATTTCTGTGGGAAAGGCATGCTGGCTTACAAATGGGCAAAGGCTTCTGCTCCCCCAGGCTGGGAGACCCAGAGTGCAGCCAGGGCAGGCTGGGGTGATGTGGGTTGGCTGGGAGACACCAGAGCTGCACGTGCTAGAAAGCTGGGAAATGGAAAAGCAAAGAATTGGCAAGGTAAACCAGGAATGTGCTTTTGAATTCTCTAGTTCTTGGTAAATATTTCTGTTCAGATTTTGTTATAGCTAACGTGATAAAACCTTTCTGCTCCCACTGCAGTTTTTCTATGGATAGGTATTTCTCCTAGTGTGGCTTTCTTTTCCTTTTATTTAGATTTATCTGTGGAAGAGGAAGCAAATTGTCCATGGTGGAGTTCCAGTTAGTCTGCAGTGCTTGCTCAAGTCCTGTCTTTCAGATTTGCCAGATGTATTTTTATTTCCAAAGCTTGTCTTTCAAGGAGTTTCTAAAAGAGAAGCAACAAACTGTGCAGTGTGGAACAAATGGTTAGCTGGGTTAACTTTAAAAACATAAACACAATCCAACCACCCCCTACACATGATGATTCACTATAGAGGAAAAAAAAATGCCTTTGGTCTTAAGTGCTCCAGCAGAAGTTGTAATATAAAACATACAGCTCCTGTGCCTCTAGTTCCACTGTGCAAGATAAATACACAGCTTGAAAAACATAAACAAACAAAACTAAAATCCCCAAGCCATCGTTTTAAATGTAAGAAGGAGCCTGAGTGTTGTCTTTGAAGTCACCATGAATTACTGGAATGTTTATATCCTACAGATCCGGCCTATTATTTTGGAGCAGAACTCTCTTGTAGAAAAAAGGCAGAGGGGACTCTCCCAGCAGCTGTGGGAAGTGAGCTGTGCGTGCATTCAGTCCCTTCCCTCACAGGCAGTTCCCTGCAGGCCCTGGGGCTGTCACAGGAGAGCTGCTAGACTAACTAAGGAGGCTCCTGGCCAAAGCCCCTGGCTGGCTCTGCTGTGTTTTGCCAGCTCTGGTGTGGCACAGGAGCCCTGCAGAGGAGCAGGTGCTGTTGACATTTGGATTTCTGCACACTTGGCCTTTGCTAGCCTGCTCAGGAAGATTATTACCTGCTGTGGACTCCTGTATCAGGAGGAGGTCAGGAGCGCTGGTGCTCTCTGGGTGCTGGTGGCAGCTCCTGATCTCTGGAGCTGCAGTCTGGCCCCTGCACCATGGGATACCTGCAGCCTCTGCCTCTGCTCCCTGCAGTGAGATGTGGATCTGTGCATCTCCTCCTCCTCCCCAGAGGCACTGGGCTCGGTGGGTGCCAGCAGAAGGAGGGGCTGGGCTGGGCTTAGGTGGCTCAGGAGTCCCAGCAGGAGAGGGAAAGGAGAAGGGCTCTTGTCTCTGCTTTATGCTGCAGAGTGGAATTCTGTGTGGACTGATTCTGCCTCACTGTCCCTCTCCTGTATGTCTGAAATGAGGGAATTTAAAGAGACATAGTTCCCACAGCCCCTTTTAGAATTATAGAGTTGTTAAGGCTGGAAACGACCTCTGAGATCATCGAGTTCAGCCATTAACCCAGCATCACCACCAGTGGAAACTGAAAGGCACCCCTCACCAACAAGAAGGCACCTGCTGTTCCTTCCAAGTGCTGTTCCCAGTGCTCTTGTAAGTTTTACTATCTCACATCTTTTCATATTGATTATTTGAGGTGTACTGTAGGAAAAAACTCACTATTGCTTATTCCTTTAATAATGTAGTACCGACTGAGCTGGTCTTAATGTATTCTGGGTATCTGTCAAGTCTGCAATCATCTTCAGCACAGCTGATTCCAAATACTATGTGGGAAATTGTTTTTTGTAAAAACATCTCTGACACAGGCAAGTGCAATGATTTGAACTCTTGAATCTGGGATCCTCACTGTTCCCTCAGATTTTGCTAACCAAGGATGGAAGCCTTGGCATAAGATTTATATAAATGAAATAGTTGTAGAGTGCAGAATTGCTGTCATGTGTTTGTCTCCTGGTCGTTTTATGTTCCTACCTTGCCCCTTTGTACCTGTCACTCTTCCAAGGGAAACTATATATGAAAACCAGATTAAGGTGTTCTCAGAGCATCAGACCCAAAAGAAGCCAATCTATGAGAGGAGCAGCTTTTCAAAGGTGTTATCAGAAATTGAAGAGTATTTTCTGCTCAGTGTTGGGTTTTTTTCCATCCAGTATCTGTGCCCATGTATCTGTGAAGCATTTGGGAAGAGTTATTGAAAACACAGCTGGTGATGGCTGCCAGGGGGGACACAGCACAGCTCCAAAGCTTACTCAGAAAGCTTTTTCCTGTGATGAGAAAAATGAACTTCAACTATCACAAGGAATATCTCTAGCACACATTGCATTTCCAGTCTGCAGAGCGTCAGGAACAGGAATGGTTTTGCTCTCCCTTCTGGGACCTGAGAGCAATCAGGATGCACTCCCCACATCCCACCTTCCCCAGGTGGGGTCAGCCTGGCACTGTGTCCCATTCAAATTTCTCCAATCACCCCAGCTGTGTGCAGCTGTGTGTCCATAAACGTGCCTCCTGCACCCTGCCACTTCCTTTTAGGTCATTAATTGGTCTGAAATCACACAATGTCTGCAGCAAACACTTCAGTGGGTACTGAAAGAAGAGATGTTTCCATTGCTTAGCATCAGAACTCACTGCAGTGCTGCTGCAGAGGCTGTGACTCCAGGTCAGTGCAATGAGGGCAGTTACCTGCACTGAAATGCCAGACCTGCCCCTCAGAGCTCAGGCATTCCCTAGAGCAGGTGGGCAGAGGTTTGAGCTGGGAGAGATCCAGAAACAGGCTCAGAGCTCAATGCTGGTTTGCGGGGGTCTCAGCCAGGCCCCCTGGGATTGCCTGTCCTGTTTCAGGGTGCTGTTTGTTATCTGGGTTCCTGGAAGATGTTGAAACCATTATCAGGGTCTGTGATTGTGGTTCTGATGCAGCTCCTTCTTAGCAAGGCTCTGGGAACCTTTTGTGTGTCTGTGGCAGTTGAGTCAGACCCTACACCAACACATTTCATTGGATCATGGAAATGCTTAGAGACAACAGCATGGTGCATGAAAGATTTTTTGCAGGCTAAAGACCTTTACAGGTTTGTCCCATTATTTTGCAGAAAGCTGAATTTATAGTCTCTAGGTTGAAGAGTAGGAAAGTTAATCTGCTGTGTCAGTTAATGGATGGTGTGGAAGCAATGCCTGCCTGTAATATTCCACCTGTCCTGCTTTTGTTGGGCCTGAGCAGGAATTCTCACCTGGGCCACTCATTTGCTGAGGAGGCAGAGGGAAGAAGGCATGTGTGTTTCATTTCCAGGCTGTGTGTGTCTTGGAAACATTCCTTCTTCTGGTGTTGTCTATTAAAATGTATATTCTGCTTGTCATGCTGCAGCAGAGGCCTAACCCCAGGGCATGCTGATGGAACACAAATAATGCCTTATTTCTTAACTCTGTGTAAGTGGAAATCTCAATAATGCTTTAGCATTTTGTTTTATAAATAATTATGACAGTATCTTAAGCTCAGCCTTGTTCAAAATATTGAAGGAATGGAAGAAAGGAAAAATGCTCCTTAAATAGACCGGGGTTTAATCAGTTGGTGTGAAAAAAAAAAGAAAATAAAAAGAAAGTAGTAGTGCTGCATGTACATGTCCAAGCAAATGTAAAAATATAAAGGAACTGTAAAATTTCCAATCAGCCTAGCAGGGTCCTGGCAGTAGTGCTGTGGCCTGAGGGACACAAGTCACTCCTGATGTGGGGTCCATGGGTGCCTGGCTTGGGGAAAGGAGCTCAAAGGCAAAGCAAGTCCCTGCTGCAGTGCCTGGGTGGTCCTGGGATTCTGGGATTCACTTCCCAAGTAGCTGTGTGCTGGGGGTACAGGGAGGGTGGCAAGTTGGTGGTGTAGAGCATGGGCCTCCATGATCCTCTGGGATGGTCAGATGTGGCTCTGGAGAGATGTTACCATTTTTGGAGGCTGTAGACTGATGTGTGTTTAGCATGGATATGTGTGAGCAGTGTCCTTGGAGCTTGTGCCTTGGGAGGAAGCACAGCGCCTTAGCAGAGTTTGCTTAATGATGCCTCACAGAGAAAACAATCCGTTCATCCCAGGTTTAGGCTCATCAGGAGGCCTGGAAACAAATCTAAACTTTCTGTTAGCAGGGTGGTTCTTGAGGGTGGTGCATATTGTCCTGAAAAACAGGATGCAGGAGAGAGAGAGAATGTGTTATTCAGGCTCTGGCTTCTGTTCAGATGCAAAACTATGGATTTGAGCCTTTCTTTGGTTGAGCTCCGGGCTGCCTGCTGATCCTAATGCATCAGTCACTCCTTGGGAAGTGTAAGTGCTTCCTCAATGGCCACGCAGTCTTTGGCCTCCTGGGTGGTGCAGAAAGGCTGGGAAAAGGACCATTATTTCTAAGTCATGTGCAAATAGTGGGAAGAGGGAAATGTCTTACAGTACCAGGTGCTAAATTAGTCTTTTGAAGTGTTGACATTTCTTTTAAATGTATAAAGTTCCCAGGCTACACAAAACACTGCATTTGCAATTCAGATAAGTCGAATTAGAGTACTAATCTCAACCCTACCTAATAGATTTTGAGCTGGAAATCCCTGGGAGTGGTGCTGATCATCAAGGCTGAAAACATGAGTGATGAAGCCTCATGAGAAGATAGTCACAAAACATCCAAATGTGTTTAGTGTGGTTTAATAGGCTGTCATTTTGTCAGATAGGCTGGATTTAAAGAATGAAATTAAGCTACAGCACGACAAAACCTTGTCAATTAATAACACTTCAAAAAGGAACATGACAACTGTTCAAAAAAGATCATGAATAAGAAGCAACTCCTAAGTAGAAGGAATTGGTGGTAGATGCACCACTTTCTCTGTGGAAATCTGATGCTAAAAGTGAGGCATCTCTCAGATATGGGCCAAACATCCTGCAAGGTCAGCCTTCTGCACAGTTCTTGGATGCCTCTGCATCTTGATTGAGTCAGCAAGCCAGGGAAGCGTGAAAACAGAAAGCAGGAACAAAAATGATAGTTTGGAATGATTTAAATGGCTTTTCAGCAAAGTTGCCTGCAAGAACTGACCTGCTGGTGTGCTTGACTTTTTAGCATATGCAAAGCAAAGTATGCCAAGAATCAGCAGAACCAACAGTATGGGAAAAGTTGCAGGGACTGTAACTTTGTGCTAATTTCATTTAAATCTTGAAGGATTCCCTTAAAATGTGTCCTTGATGCCCTCTCAAAACATGTTCTGCAGTTGAAAATGCATCTAGTGAGGGCAAAGTGTTCACACCTGGGTGTCTCAGTCAGTCAGCTGAAGCTTTTTTCAGAAGATGCTGAGAAATCACAGTCTCTGCAATGGTCTCAGGGACAGGGACATGAGGTTGTGCTCTCCAAGAATCTCCAACCCGACCTGTCTGATGGATTTGACTAAATTTTTGCTTAAGGATTGGTTCAAACCAAAGAATTTGAGCTTAGATGGCCTATCATGTTAAAGAGGCTGGATCTCACACATTTCTGTAGACATCACTGGAGGTGCAGATGTTAGTGCTAGGTATGAATGCCAGCAACTGTTTATTCTGAAAAATCTGGCATCTCTTTTTTGCTTGGATTTAGGCTTTGCCTGTGGCCCATCTGTGGCTGGGACTCAGTAGCCCATTTCTACCTGTGAATATCCTTTGGCTCAGTGAATGCCACCCCATATTCCAGCTGCATTTGGGAACCTGTGTGTGTCAAGAACCTTGCAGTGTTTCCACAGCTGCAAAAATGCTTTGTATTTCTTCCAGTCCCTATTTTAGTGATTATGGCTGCGTTTGCACATCTCAGGAAGGAAATTGTGCTAGTGCCTAATGCCAGAGATATTTGTGGCAAGTGCTGGTAAGTGTGTCCCACCTGACAGATCTGGAACAAAAACAACCATTTGCTTCCAACCCAGAACTATCAATGTTCTTTGGGGAACAATTTTGGAAGATACATTCTGGTGTAATGGTTTTGTAACAGGGGTAAATGACCACTATTTCAGCCATGTGAAGGGCCATGGACTCCTCTGGGCCTTACACCAAGGATGAAAAGAAGGGTTTTAACTGTGTCTTCTACCAGACACTGGGAACATGGGGCTCTTTATGATCCCTGTGATTTATCTGAGCATCAGCCTTTTTCTTTAAGGTCTATTTTACAGCAACAATGCATCTGCTGGATGGGGTTTGGTGAGTGAGCAACCTGGTACCTTCCTCCCAATTGCATCCCAAGTCCCTGTCATTAATCCAACATTAATGAAATAATATTCATTAAGAATATCAAGAAACAAAACTGAGGAGAATGTGAATCCCACTATTTACATGTCATAGTATTTTTACCATGGGCAGGTCAAACAAATGAAAAGCCCTTCAGTTAGGGAGCCAAATGCTGCTTTGTCTTAACTCAGTTTATTGTCAGGACCTGGTGGTGCTGCTGCATCACCCACAGTGTCTTGTAATTACACTACCTAATGGGATGGAGAATGGGAACTGGGCTTTCTCTTTTTTTTATTTTTGTGCTGCCCAAAAATGACTGAAAATCAACAGAGGATTCCCTCAGGACTGTCACAGCTTTGGCGGGAGAACAGTGATGGGAACCTGGATTTCAGACATTGCAATTTTAGTGTTGAAAGGGAAATTCACATTCAAGATTTTCAAATAGCTCAGAAAACCTTGCCATGGATTTTTGTCCCTGTGGCGCACAAAGGAGCTCTGTGGAAGGAGTGCTGTGGGAGTCTTGCTCCTTCCAGGGTGGTTTGGGTTTGTTTTTTATGTCCAGAGCACTTAATTAGGTGTTTCACTTTAGAGCCTCCCTGTAGGTATTCAGTTGTTAAACACTTTAGTTGCTGATTGAAGGGTGTGATGAGTGAAAAAGGAGTATCTTACAGTCTTTATTGGTTATTTTTATATACTAAATAATAATATGAATCTTATAAATATAGGACACTTCAATCAGCCAGAATCTTAAGTGCATTCCCAAATAAATTTTTCCACATTCAATTAAGTGTGCCTGAACAGGCTACCCAGGAGAACTAAAGCCATTAACAAATACTAGAGACAATCAAAGGGAAGGTGAGTGGACTTTGCTTCATCTTCCTTGCTCATTTTTATATTTAAATATGTATTTTAGTCTCTTTATGCTTGTGGTAGTCTCTTTTCTCCTGTAGGGCTCTGAGCAGCAGCTGAATTCTCCCAAAAGGGAATTGTTCAAAGGTAAGGTGTTTAGAGCTGAGAATCAGTGAGCTACTTAACGCATCCAAATGAGCTGAAGTTTGGAAGTGTATGACAAAGTGTAAATGGATGCTGCAGGAATCAGAGCTGCTTTAGAAGCTGTTGTATAAATCCTAAATGCAAAGGGTTTCAGTATTGACCCTTGAGCAAATGATGAATCAAATGCACTAAGGTTTCAGTAACTAGTGCCTTGCTGTTAAATCTTGGTGTGGTGTAGCAGTCTCCTCTGTAACACACTTTTAACCTCCAGCCAGCATATTTAGAATAAGTACATGTGAATAAAACTAATGTGAATGTGTGAATAAAACCTGTGAACACTTGAAGGAAGAAGGCCTGGGGCGTTTGCACTTGAATTTAGTGACCTGCTTGTGAGAGTTGAGGGGAGGATCTTTGGGTAAGAGAAGCATCCTTTGCCAGACATAAATATTTAAACTAGTATACTTTCTATGCCAAGCAGGCTTAAGGGAAAGGGAGTGAAGAAAAACCTGGTTAGTGTGAATGCTGCAGAGACACAGCAAATGTGAGATGGTGTCTGCCATATGGATTTAACTGGATTGAAATACTTTACCTGTGCCAAAGTGGCATCCTCACTCTAGAACTGCTTCTGTCCCCACAGAGCCCAGGGTGCTGCTTTGGTGTATATGGATGCCTGATGGGAGGTGTGAAGATGGAGCCAGACCGTTCTCAAAGGTCCCCAGTGAAAAGATGAGGCAAGGGACACAAACTAAAATACTGGATCTGTCACTTACACATAAGAAGAAACAATTCTACTTTGAGGATGGTCCAACACCACAACAGGTTGTCCAGCATGATTGTGGCTCCTCCATCTTTGGAGATACTCAAAACTCAATGGGTCATTATGCTGATCAGCCTGTTGTAGCTGATCTGCTGTGACCAGGGGACGTGGACCAGGCTGTCTCCAAAACTCCTTCCAGGCTCAGCTAGTCTCTTATTCTGTGAGTGCTTGCAAAGGAGAAGAGTAGTTTAAAAATCAAGAGTTCCATTTGGAGGGAGGAAACTGTAGAACCTAAATAGAATCCAGTGGTGATGGAAGTTCTGGGAAATGTTGCATGCAGTAGTGACTTACAAAGTAGTTGTGATTGTAGGGATAGGGAGTGAGAAGTAGGCATGGGTGAGTGACAACACACACAACAAGGGAAGAAAAAAGGAATTAAACCCAATCACTTCCCTGCAGTGGGACAAATGGCAGAAGCAGCAGCAGCTGCAGTGTGTCTGCCCTGGGCTGCCCTGCCTGTGGGACTCAGGGCTGATAAGGGGAGATCTCTTGGTGGAGGTGAGAAGGGGTTTGTGATTATATTTATCTGACAGGTAACTCTAGCATGAACTTCTAAGTGCACTTGTATCTCTACAGCAAACAGATAAACACTGATAACTCTCAGCATTGACTCAGAGCTGATAACCCATCAGTCTGTCTCCAGCCAGGCTCCATCTGAGCATGTGCCCTGCTGGGCCCTTTGTACAATTCAGAGACTGAACATAACCCACTCACTTTGATTGTAGGAAATCCTGAAACCAGTGCTTAGCCAACCTCTGGACAGGGGAGAAAAGTACTGATCAACCAAACATCTCAGTGCACAGTTTTGTCCCCGTGCTGGTTTGTATTTTAGTCTCTTGGCTAGCAATTCCCAAGAGGGATTAGGTAAGATTACTTGTCAATAAAGATAAAGATATTCATCTTCCTTTGTTCCTACTCAAAGTTCTCCCAGATGGTAAGATTTCAAATAGCCAAAATTTGGAATGAATATTCAGTTACTTAAAAATCCAGGCTGGACTGGTCAGGAAGACACGTTCTTCAGGATTGGCATGGAACAATTCACCAGTACTATGTGGCCCCTTTCTGGCTCTTTACAATATTTATTCTGCTTTTACTGAAGAAGAGTTAGGACATTGATGTTTGAGAAGGTGAGGCATGTAACTTTGTGTTTCATATCTAGATTTGACATAGCATTCCCACCAATTATTTGGGCCCAGGACTTGTATCCACCAATGGAAGGCAGGTGCCTTGGTTATATATGTGCAAAATTCATAAAGCTTTAGGGGTGCACAGTGTTGGAAGATGTATTTAGGCTTATCTGTTCTGCTGTGGCCTTTGTCATCCATCCAGGCACAGAAGGGAATTTGAAGAATCAACCTCATTGTTTAATGTCAGCTTGTCTCTCGTGCTCTGTCAGTGTCCTCACTTGACTTGGAGACTTTCAGATTCTTTAAGGTGAGCCCTCATTCCTGGGAGGGCTGAGAGAATTGGAGCATTTAGTGTTTGAGCAAATAAGTCATATCATTCCAGAGCTCAACTCTTCAGTGCCTCTCAGCTAATGAGCTGGAATTTGAGCTGTGACTGTGCAGGAGGCAATGCTCTTAGTCACCACCCCGATACTCAGAGCAGGTTCCTGGTTTGGCTTACCTCATAGTTAATAGTTCATCTTTTGGCAAAAGCTGTGGTGTGTCATCATTAACCATTTAAATCCTGCAAAGTGCTGGGAAAACTTAGAGGAGAGGAGGAGGAAGTGGTGTTTGCCTGGCCAGAAAATGCAGGGTCTGCTCAAGGAGGGCACATTCTTGCATGTGAGTGCAGCTGTCAAAGGGAACCACTGTTGTGGAGCCCTTGAATCAATATCTGAGCCCTGTGGGGTTTACTTTGTTCACCTGGCTCCTGCAGTATCTCACATTTATCCAGCTGATCACTTGTGACTGACTGCTGTGCTACCCTGGCCTGGTGCAAGGCTCAGCCAGCTGGAGAAATACAGGAGTGTAACTCAGGGGAATTAGGTCAACCCCAATGTTTTCTCCTTGGTTTATTGTCATTACAACACATTTTAGACTCTGAGTGGCAATCCCAGCTGCCCATGGTAGGAATGACTTCATGCACATCTTCTTTCAAAGGCTGCAAACCCTGATTCTGTATTCTTGATTTTTGCATAGTGTTTATGTAATAAAAGAAGGAAAATATGACAAAACTCAGCTCAAAGAGGAATTTAATGGTGCTGAGTCCTCTTTTATATCAGCTAAGTGCATTATCCACAGGAATTTAACTCAACATCCTCCCACAGGGAAGGGTACAGGTGCAGGTGCTGTGGCAATGGTGCTGTGCACACACAGGAGTTCATGACTGGAGTGACTGTCTCTGGGATCCCCTCAGTCCATGTGTCCCTCATCTGAAAGCAGCATGTGTTCAGCTTCTTTTGAGACCCTTACAAGCTATTCCACATTCAAATGCAAATACTTAATAACCAAAGCTTAAGGATCATATGATTCTTTAGACAGAAAATCTGGTGGTTCAGAGTTGTTCACGTATTTGGCAGATTATAGGTTTACCACTGGCAGATAATCTTTTAAAGAACAGTGGTTTTACTCCTTTTGTTAACTAATTAAAAAAAGGAGAAAGAACTTAAAACTGTAATTAGGCTTCTTAAAACACATATTATGCACTGAATGGTCTATACAACTAGGATAAATATGTAATTAGGAGGCTTCACCAAACATGATTAAAGCCAGTCATGTGTCCTAGGCCACCAAACATTTATGTGTGCAGGAGATTGAGAGTAAAGTCACTATGAAGGTGTGAATAGAAACTACATCATGCATTTTATCTGTTGGACCTGATGTTCTTAGAGGTCTTTTCTAACCTAAACAATTCAGTGGTTCTGTATTATAAATACTTAACTGCAACCATAAAAGTTTTTTTTCAGGTGAAAATTCTAGGAGGATTGTCACATCCCCAGCTTCTAGTGTTTGGTGACACTGGTGACAGCAATGACACCAGGTGCCTTGCACCCCATGATCTGTCACTCTTGTTGTCTATGGCTTGCTGATAGTTTAAGAAATTGAGAAGTTGGCAGGTGGAGTTTTCTATTCCTTATTGGCCCATCCCCAAGGCATAAGGATTTGTACCCCTTCTGAAACTCAGTTCTATTTTGAGGAATTTGGTTTCTTTTGCTTTGTGGCTAGAGGGTGTTTTTCCTTCTATATATTTAGGAGATGGGAAGAAGAGAGCACATCCATTGCCCCTTTGTACCTCCCATCCCTAGGTACAAGTCTGTTGTTTCTGAAAATACGTCTTCTGACTTGTTTTAGTATAATGGAGTCAGTTCTCATGAATTGTAAGATAAGAATCATGTTTGCATTCCTTTGTGAAAAGATATCACCTGATGGACTTCTCAAGTGCCCAGTAGAGATGGAGAGGTGGGAACTTCTCTGTCCAATCTCTGATCACTGTCCAGAAACTTATAGATATGAGGTCAACAATAAACTGGAGAGTTCTTTTTTTCTTTTCTGCCTGAACACCTGTTGTGTGTGTTGCTGTGTTCCCTCTGTACATCACAGTGACACAAGTGCTTCCTTCATGCATTAATTTCTGGTGATGTCATCCCTGGAAGGGAAATTCCCAGGGAGGCTGTGGCAGTTCTGGGTTTCTGTCCTGGAATCCTCCCTGTCTCACCAGGCACACCAGCTGGAGAAAGGGACTGAAAGCCCTTTTGCATCCTGAATTGCTCCCAGGCCTCATAGCAGGACTGTTGTGTGGCTCAGGGGTCCCTTCCAGTGCCCCATGCAGGCTGGTGCCTTGGCTGGGGCTGTGGAATCTCGGCACAGCCACGGAGCTGCACTTTGGGCTGGCACATGGGCAAGGAGGGGATGGAGGCTGTGCACTCACTCCAAAAACCCCACCTCACAGAGGTGCAGACAGTCTCTGATATGACTGCTTTCCAGAATTAAAGACAAATTAATTGGTTGCCCTAATAGCACCTCGTTTCAAAAAAGCTTCAATTTCAAGCGTTTCCTTTTAGGAAGACACTACTGAAAAGTGTTGAGGTTGCTGGGCTTAACCTGTGGGGAGGAATTAGTTCAGGTCCTGAAAGCAGACTCAGATATTTTCAATTTTCCTGCCAGGAACCTACTTGCACAGATGAACAAATTACAGCAGAGTTACCAAGTCATATAGAAGGGAACGAGCTTCTTCAATATATATCAATTTCTGCTTGAGGAACAGTGAAATTCAGTTAAAGTCTGAGCTGCCTGTTCTGCTTTTGAGCACCGACAGAATTTAGCTGGTGTCAGCCCTTTTCTCTCATTAAACTCCTGAGAACCTTGAGGTAGAACATAAATGGAAAAGCAGTGGGGGAAAAATCCAGTGCAGAGGAAATGGCAAAGGTGTCCTGCCACAGCTGTGGAGGAGAACAGAATTTTCCTCAGCACGTGGAATATCTGACTTTGCCCTGTGTTTGTGCAGGTTGTCATGTCCACATAGACTTGGAGAGGAAAAGGGATGTTCCTATGGGTGTATGTGTATAAATGTACACAAAACATAGCAGCTGTCTGTATTGCATACAGAGTGGTTTCAGGACCAGTTTCTGAGTGGTTCGTGGAATGCCTGTGGTCCAAATGAGCAGCAGCGTAAGAATTTTAGAGTTGCTTTGTTGTTTGTATTTTTTTCTTCTTATACGAAAAACTAAAAACAAGGCCTGTCATGGATGGAACCTCTTTTTGCCCTGGGGAGCTCCCCAGCTGTCCCTCTTCAGAGAAAACTAAAACATAAACTTTGAGTGACTGATTATAGGTGGAAGATGGGGGGGCGGGGGGTCCAAGCTTATTTTAACAAATTAATTTTATCATAGGAATTCCAACAGGGTGCACGCTAGCCAAAGATCCCAGAGAACTGATAAGAAGAGGAATTAGCTCTTTAATCCTAGATATAGAGCTCCAAAACTAGGCACAGTATGGACTGACTATAAATAATTCCCTAAATTGTTTTAGATTTTTGTATGTTTAATCTGGTTGTCACAACTTAATGGCTGCATGGTCCATATTCTTGAATATCTGATCTCAGAAGGGCAATACTATTCAGGTCTTTATGTGGATTATGATTTTTTAAGGCTGCTTTTATTCACAGATGAAGTTAAAATCTCATTTCTTAAGTTTGAATTCCACTGCTTCAAAGAACATAGTTTAAATATTAAACAGATATTTGGAGTGTGTCAGCATGGGATAAGCCAGGGAGGAGGATTTGAGGAGGAACTGAGAGAGAAGAGTGAATATGTGACTTGTTGCAGATGATTTCATTGTATGGGCATCTGATTCCGTGGTATTGATGAAACCAAGTCACTCTACCACAGAAGCAATACTTGGTACAGTTTTCCTGCTTTGGTCAAGGATTGTGAGAGGAACCTTCTAACAGCATGGTTTGGAGGAAATTCCTACCCAGTGCCTTCCCTGGAGGTGATACCAGCTAGTGAGCACAAATCTGTGTCATTTTTCTGTGGGTATTCCAAATTTGAGGAGCATCCAGTGCATTTACAAACTTGTCATTCTTCAAGTGTAGGTAAGGTTGTCCATGCTCATCCCAGGCAGGTGACTGCTTTGCCTGTCACCCTCTCTGTGATCCAGATCTCCCTCAGAAACCACAGCCAGCCTGCAGTTCCCTGCTTTCTAATTCTGCATGACTAAGCCTTTCAGCACCTTATAAATACTGTTGCTCATTCCGAATACATTGGTTACCTGTGCAGCAATGAGTGGCAGCATATTTCTGCAGTGGAGTGGTTGAGCGTTGGGGAACTGACATCAAATAAATCCCTTGAGTCACAGTGCTGCCCTTTCTGCTCACACCCACGTGTGTGAGTTACACATTGCAGCTTCGGGGAGATGTGTGGATGTGAGCAGCACTCACACACCCTGCCAGCAAACAGGGCACTTGCATTCCTGCAGAAAATGGGTATTGCTCCAGAATTCACAGCAAAATAGGAGGAAGTGAAGAGTACATAGAAGTATTTTGGTTTTGTGGCTATTGGAATCCTCAGAATCTTCTTTTCAGCCGGGGTTTACAGTGAGGGAAACAATGCAAACACGTCAGGGGGAGATTTTTGTCTGCTGATGGATATATTTATGACTGAGGCACGTGTGTGGAGTCTGCATGGCATTTTCCATGTTTGTGAATGAGACTTGAACTCTGGCTTGGCTTTGCTGTAGGGCACAAAATCAGTCATTTCCCTTGGCTTTTTCCTATCTGAAGAAGGAGAATTGGTAATAGCTCATTTTTCCCAAAGCACTTTCATGGTTAAGGACATATCATAAGCATAGAATCACAGATGGTTTGGGTTGGGAAGGAGCTTAAAGCCCTTCTTATTCCACCCCTGCCATGGGCAGGGACACCTTCCACTATCCCAGGTTGCTCCAAGCCCCAGTGTCTAACCTGGCCTTGGACATTTTCAGGAATGGGGCAGCCACAGCTCCTCTGAGCAACCTGTGCCAGGGCCCACCACCCTCACAGGGAAGAATTTCTTCTTAATATCTAATTTAAACTTGCCTTCCTTCAGTTTAAATCCCTGCTGTTCTCTACAGATGATCTCTATGACAGTAAATTGAGGATCTGTAGAGGTTACATTTGTAGAAATAGATTTCCCTGTGCTTACAACTTTCTGCATTGACTGGTTCATTTCTCCCTGCAATTATTTCTGGGTGTAGCTCAAGCTGCTTAGATAGCTGAGTTTGCTTGTGCTCATGCATCAGGTATTCAGGCATCAAAGCATGGTGTGTCAGCCTGCACTCAGCAGCACCCAGAAATCTGCAGGGGCAGTGGAAGAGCTTAGGTTGAAAATCAGGTCCTGGAAGTGTTTCTTGAAATGGTCCTGTAGTCTGGTTTTCAGGCCTGGAGTTTCTGAGTTTCTGTTTTCCTGATGTTTTGGGTTGCTGAAACTTGTTCCCAGGAAAGAACATAAACAAGAGGATGTTGGTATTATAACGATATTCATGTTGTTCATTCTTTCTGTGAGAAGGATTTTCTTTTGATGCCCCTCTGGTTTGGCCAATGTGGGTGAAGAGTTCTGTCTCTTGTTCACCAATCACAGTGGTCTGTGGAAAATGTATATAAGGGAACAAGTTCTTGAAATAAACAGTCAGATTCATTTCTTCAAGCCGCTTGAAGAAAATTCACGAGGAGTTCAGGTCGTGCATTCTTCAGCACAGTGACACAGGCCGTTAAGAAAATCCTGTTAGATCATTTTTGAGCATTTTAGGTTGTGTAGTGCTGAATCTGAGGTGTATCCAAGTTCTGTGGGATTGCCCCTTCCCAGAAAGGCAGGTCCTGCCTCCTCCATGCCCCTGCCCTGTGTGGCATTCCCCTGCCTTGAGCCATTCCCTGCAGAGTACACAGATCCTCCTGGGCTTCCCAGTCAAGCTCAGGCCTCCCGGAGAGTTTTGGGGAGGTGTCTGCTGCTGTTCAAGTGGAGTGAGATGGGTGCTTAGCACCTTTGAAAGATTCCTTTATTCCATAGCTTTTAATGAAGACCTTCAGTTGGGGGATTGCAGGTTCAGCTCTTTCCCAGCTTTGAAGAGTCTTTAGGGTTTCCCAGTCAGCCTGTCCTTGGCACGCTGGGTTGTGCCTGACAGGTGTGGCTGGTTCTGAATCCCCAGCAGGGTTTGTTACACTCACCCACCTCCCCAGCCCTTCCCAGCTCAGCAAGAGCGAGCTGGGAACAAACTGGGGGTCTTCTGCCTCTTTTAGAGTACACTCTTGAATGTCACTGAGCAAATGTTCTATTATTACTTTTCTTTTGTGCCTGTAAATCTTCACAAGAAATAAAGTCCCTTTCTTCTGGGCTAAAGACAAATGAAACAACTCTGAAGTTCTAAAAATAAAGGCATACAGGAGGATCATTTTCCACTCACATTAATTTGTATTTCCCTGACTGTTGTCCATCCTGAATTAAAAAAGCCAGGGGGGGACCTGCTAATGTTTCTATTTCTTTTCTCAGTATTTCTGGCTCTTTGTGCTCTCCCGGGGTTTGGTTGGCATTGGGGAAGCGAGTTATTCTACAATTGCACCAACCATCATTGGAGACCTGTTCACCAAAAACACCAGGACCCTGATGCTGTCTGTGTTCTACTTTGCAATTCCTCTGGGCAGGTAAGTGACAAAGGTTCTTCAGTCCCCTTTTGGCTTTTCTCTTAAATAAACTCAAGCAGATCTGAAATTGCTAATGATGATAGTTCTTGCCTTTGGCTGGAAGAGTTTAGACAGGAAAACCTTGTGAGCAGTGACTAATTAGTTGCAGGAATTAGATTCTTTTTTGGCCCTGTTACTGGTTCATGTGTGACTTTTGGGAACTAATGGGAAGTTTGTTGTCGGTTTATTTAGATTTTTTTCCTATTTTTTAACGGCAATAGGGTGGAAATGGAATCAAAATATTTTAGCTGACTTTTTCTTTCAATGGAGCTTCTTTATCAGCCCAACACAGTCTCTGATTGCCAGGATGGGAGGGAATCTGTAATTACTTTTCTTTTTTTTTTTTTTTTTTTTTTTTTTTAAATAATGGCTGACCCTCTATTGTGAGACTGTCAGCAAGGTGGCTTTGCATAGTTTGCATACCAATTCCCAGAGCTGGACAACATCCTGGGCAAAAGGGCATTAGGGGTTCATTTCCAGCAGGGAACACATGGGCAACATGTTCTAAACCCAGAGCAAGACTTCTGGTGGTGCATTTTACATTCTGCAACACTTACCTGTGAGATAAAACTCACAAACATCCTTTTGCTCATGTGGAAAAAGAGAGAAACAGATCCTTAACTGGTGAAAAGAATATTTTGCCAAGAGGACCAAGGATTCCAAGTATTCACATAGAAAATTCAATGAACTAGAAAGAAATTACAAATATTCATCCTGTTGAGCCTGATTCTGGGCCTTCATTGTCTCAATATCCAGCAGCAGTGTGGATTACAAGGCCATGGAGGATAGGACAAGGGCTGTAAACTGGAAGAGGTTTTGATGGGATTTTAGGAAGAAATTCTTCCCTGTGAGGGTGGTGGGGCCCTGGCACAGATTCCCAGAGCAGCTGTGGCTGCCCCTGGATCCCTGGCAGTGCCCAAGGCCAGGCTGGGCAGGGCTTGGAGCAGCCTGGGATTGTGGAATTTGTCCCTGCCCATGGCAGGGGGTAGAACTGGATGGATTTTAAGGTCTCTTACAACCCAAACCAGTCTGTGATGATTCATGGTTTGATTTTTGGGCCTGTCTGGGTAAAATATCTGATTTTAGTGAGGTTATAGCTGACAACCCCCAAAGCTTAGCAGACTCTTCAATAAAGGGGGGGTGTCTAGGGGAGGGGGCTCACAGTTGCCCCACTGCAATCCTGGCAACTTTTAGCCAAAGCAATCTCAGCAACAAATAAAACAGTTTTGAAAAAGGGTATTTACCTTCAGTTCATGTTGAGAGAAACGTGGCTGTGTTCACCTGTCTTGTGGAGCACCTTTGGTCTTACATGTGGCTGAAGGTCTCCCATCAAACTTCTTGTGTGTTCTTCTTGGTTTTCCTTCCAAGCTAATAGAAAATAGTCTCTTCCTGTATAATTAGAGAACCAAGTACTATTTAGTGGCAAGAAAAAAAACCTAGTGGTGGAATATGGCCTATCCTTGAAGGCCATTTTTTTAACTTAATTGTTTAACATTCATATTGGCACAGAGAAAGGCATGATGTAGAAATTAAATTGGGAAATAAATTATTTTCTAGTCTTTGTTTCTGTCCACTGTAGATTGAAAGGTCAGCTAAAAAATTCCAAATTTCCATCAGATTTGGACATTTTTAGATCAGCAGTGCTGGATAGAGCCACATACCAGCCACCATCTGCTTCAATCCTTGTGTTTCTTCCTGGAGGACAAGAGAGCTGAGGACACACAGCTGGTTGTGCCTCTCTTTGCCTTTGTCTGAGAGCAGCTGTGACTCCTTAAAGCTCTGACCAACTCTCATCTTGGCCTTTCTTGCAGTGGCTTGGGGTACATCACTGGGTCAAGTGTGAAGCAGGTTGCTGGAGACTGGCACTGGGCACTGCGGGTAAGTCCCTCTTGATGACACACCTTAATGAGAGCTGGTTACTTGATTAATGTTAGGAGGAGCTCCATCACACAGTGGCTCCACCTGTTATTATACTGAAAGGTGAAGGAATGGAAATTCCATCTGTGGATGTTAAGTGCATGGCAGATGCACTCTCTAAGCAAAGATGTGTGGGCTTGGCTTGTGGGACTTGGTGTTTTCCCTGCTTGGGAGCAAGAATTTTCCAATCACTTTGTTATCAATCAATCAATCATGACTTCTTGATGGGGACAGGAAGACGAGGCATTGGCCTTAAATCAACTCCACAGTCTTTCAGTCTCCTGCTGTCAAGAAACTCTGAGAATGGCTTCCTGCTTTGAGGAAAAAACACTTTGTTCCAGTTTCCGCTTGTTTTTCTGCCCTGAGACAGTCAGTTTCCTTCTATTTTAACCTCTTGGGACCCTGATAAATGGGCTGAAAAGATAATCCACTCCAATCACATACTCACAAACAGCTTCTGCACACAAAGATGTCTTGAAAGAGCTGAGAGGAAGTGGCCCAGCAGAACTGGCTTCTGACCTTTGGTGCTGTGGGTGGCATGTGAGGTGCATCCTCTGGCACTTCATGGAGACCATGAAGCTCATGAAGCTGAGGCCAACTCTGTTTATAACAGTAGGTGATGAAATTCAGGGGTTCCCATCTGAAGCCAAGCTGCCTCTGTGACACAGGCCATGCCCAGGGAAAGCAAAGCCAGGAACATCACCAAGAACAGCTCACCTGTAGCTGGGAGAGTGGAGTGCAGTTTCCAGCTGTGCACCTGGAGTGCAAAGTGGAGTAGCCTAAAGCTCCCACCAAGAGGATGCTGCCTCGTCAGCAGAAATATTTAAGACTGATAGGAACTTTTGAGCAGAGGCCAACACAAGGAGTGAAAACCCCAAAGCCCCTCCTCTGTCAGTGGGCTTTAACTGGAGCACTCCTGGAAAACCCAAATCAGTCTGTAAAACCCAAATGGTTTATCTGTGGAATGACGTCATCACCAGGACTTTTCAGGTGGCATCTTCACAGTTATCCTGAGAAATCCAGGCTGTCTCCAAGACTGTACCCCTTACAGGTGATGATTTCCACAATAAATGGCACATTGGTGCAGGATTCCCTGGCTGTACAAAATCTGGGGAATCTGCTGAGCTGCACACACCTGTGGTAGTTGCTTTGGACACAGTTGTTCAGTCTTTGTAGGCACACAGCACATACAGGAAGCATCAGTGCAAAGCATCAGCTTCCATCCCCGTGGCAGTTACTGCCCTCTTGCAAGATGGGAATGATTCCCCAAGAGGATGCTTCCCTCTGATCTCCTGTGGGCTCCAAACACAGCAGAGGGCAGGAATAATCCCTACTTCAGTGGGCTGAAAAAGACAGAAGGGCACGTGGACAAATGGCAGCTTTGTCTCTGGATCTGACAATAAAGCAAGTGTTTCACTGCAGCATTACTGAGTGATACTGTCCTGGTGGGTACTTAAGCTTTTAGATAAAAATCAAAGAGACTTGCAATCATCTGGCTGTAGAAAAACCAGCATTTTTTTGCCAGTGCTGTGTCTTCTGTTCAGCTCTCATAAGAATACTGTATGAGGCTTTAGTGCATTCCTGGATGAGAGATTTTCCTGACTTTTAAGTTCTGATATACTTTTGTCTTTCCTTCACTAGAAGGATTGTGAGTTTGTCTTCTTTGGACATGAAACACTGCTCTGTGTGTAAAGGCTATTATCAGATTAATAATGGAAGCTTTTTTTTTTTTTTTTTAACAGGAATTTATTTTTAAATAGCATGTCTAGATTAGATGATAGTTCAGTGAAACCCATGTTCCTATTTTCCATTCTGACAATAATGGAATTTCAGTGTCAAAACAAGAATAGTTTTTTTAACTTGCCAAACGCTGTGGGATCTTTGTATTTTTGCCTAGTGCTTGGGAGAAAGGATTGGGTACTGGGAAACCAACACAAACATGTTGTTTTCCTGTCTTCCAGCCTGAATTTTCAATGTTTCTAGGTCTGTTGTACTGAGGTATGCCTGAAAGCAGGAAGCCATTGTGGGTTAGCTGGAAGAGGGATGTGTGTCAAGCAAGGGTTTTCAAAGCCAGCGTGTTCCCTACATCCAGAAATCTTTCAGCTGGTCTAATTGCCTTTAAAAGGCTTCTGCACTCACCCAGAAACCAGCTGGTCTCTCAGCTCAGCTGGGAGTAGGTTTCCAAAGTGTTCAACATCACTGAAGAATCCTGTTTAGATGAATCTTGGTACTCATTAACACAATGGACTGCCTCACTCAGAGTGTTCTCAAAGCTGCATGTTTGCAGAGTGAGATCAGAGGGTGCAGGGAATGACCTGGAGGAAGGGAAGGAGCAGATGCCTCGATGCTCACAGGGCTGACTGGCTGTGAGGAGCAGTCACTGAACCCAAACAGATCTATTCTGCTTCTTCCTGACCAATTGAAGCAAACCCTCCTGACTCCTGTGCTAATTCCCTGCTCCTTTCTTGCAGGTATCTCCACTCCTAGGAATGATAACAGGGACACTCATCTTGGTATTTGTGCCTGCTGCTAAAAGAGGAAATGCTGAACAGCTTGGGGGGCAGCTGAAGGCTCGGACTTCATGGCTGAGAGACATGAAAGCATTGATTAGAAAGTAAGAGCACGAATAAAAACCATGTTTTTTTCTCTAAGGCTTAATTGGAACATCCAATGGTCTGGATTTAGCACAGTGAGCCTGGAAAGTGACGACACGCAGGGAGTTGCAGGAAGTTTAGTCTGTGGACCTAGAAAAGAAAATCACAGTTATATGAGGTATTGACTGCTGTGACAATGGTGGATTCCAAATTTTGCTCTAACCTTTCCAAGACTGACATCTAAGAAAAAGTCTGCTTTGTTTGGCTCCTACTTCACACAAATCAGGGCTTTTGAAGTGTAGAAATTGCTGTGTCCCTGTATTAATTGTTGTGCCACTGTTGTTCAGACACTTAGATCCTTTTTCTTCTTTAAAAGAGCTGTTCTGCTGGGGGGGAAAAGAGAGTTTTAGCAATTTAAGATAAAAAAACACAGAGAAGCTTTCACTATGGTAAGTTTAAATATATGTGAACAACCACGTGTGACTGAATCCCTGAGAACTGAATGTTCCTGGGCACTTGTATGTGAGCATAAAGGTTCACATGCTCACAAGTGTTTAAGCAGCTGCACTTCCTTCCAGAAAGCTGGCCTGTGAATGTGCAAATACTTTCACTTGTGAATTCAGGGTTACCCTGTAATTCTGAAGGGAAACTTGTGCTGTCCTTCATTTTTAGAACTACTGGCTAGAATGCCTCCCTGGTATTGTCATGCAGTGCCCAAGGACTGTAAAGCTATGTTAGATAATTTATCTTTATTTCTATGGTCCTGCTTCTGGTAGTGTATGTAGGTAATAACCATATGGTGGCATGGATGGGGAGGGAGAAGTGGAACTGCTCATCCAGGTGTACAGGTGACATTAGGGTGGAAGCCCTGTAATTCACATATCCTGTCTTATGAGCAAGCACTGATTGTCTTCTCACACAGTCCCTTGAAACAGTCCTGTGAAGCATCTCTGATGAGTCCAGTATGTTACCATCAGTGGAGCAGCACACGTGAATATTCTTATTCTCCCTTCCTTTGTACCTTGTGTGCAAAGGGAGGTGGCAGGTGTGGGGGACACTGGCCTTTGTCACTGAAGCACTGGCTCCTGCTTTTTCACTTTCCCCACTAAACCTCCTCCTGGCTTTGTCTCCACAGCCGCAGCTATGTGTTCTCATCCCTGGCCACCTCAGCTGTCTCCTTTGCCACAGGGGCACTGGGGATGTGGATCCCTCTGTATCTCCACAGAGCTCAGGTCGTGCAGAAGACAGCAGAGACCTGCAGCTCCCAGCCCTGTGGCACCAAAGATAGGTGAGAGTCAGAGTCTGCTGCTTTACAGAGGGGGAGAGGGGTGGGGGCTTATTTACCAGAGGAAACAGGCAAGTCCCACAGAGACAAGGTACTAGAATGTCTGTAATTTCCTCTAGGCCCTTGCAACAATGATAGGAAATGCTGGGATTGTAAACTAGGCTTTATTTCTCTTCTTCATTGCATGAAGTCAGACCAAGGGAGAAGCAATGACCTCAGCTGAGTCTTAGTTCCCAGGCTGCAGTGCAGGGGAGAAAAGAGAAATCCTCTAAGGAGGATGTTTGGAGAGCTGAGAATTTGAGTTCTTAAGATCCATCTGTGATAGCAGCAGAATAAGCTGGCAGGTTAGGAAGCCCCAGTGGTGCCTTGTAATTCAGAGGTTGGAATGGTTCCCCTAAAGCTGCAGGGACTAATCCTGTAGGCTTTTGTTGCTGTGTGAGGCAGCAACACCCTGTTTTATTGCTCTGTAAACTGCTGTGTGTGCTGAGTTTTGCTGATGAACGTCCCAGAGATCTGGGACACTTTGGGCTGGAGTGTTTGATGTTAAACAGTGGTTTGGGTTTTCAGTCCTGGTTATGGAATATCACTTGCAACACATAAATTACTATGAAAAGTAATTCTTCATTTTGTCATTTACAATGGTGGCACAAACCAGAAAATGCTGTAAAAGCATTCCTCCAGGTAAATAAAAGAAATTTGAAAATCTTTTTGTCACATCTTTTGCTTTTTTTAGCTCATGAGGGAAAAATAATATTAGGAAAACTTTCTTTCTGTAGCAGACATAAAACCATCTCAATTACAGTAGTTAGTGGTGTGGAGTCCCATCAACCAGAGTGTCCAGGAGGCAATCTTAGGCTGTCCCACAAAAATGTAGTGAGCAAAACACACTGCTCCAGCCTGACTGCCCATCTGCTGTTTACAGAGAGAAGTTCCCCCTCCTCGATGGCACCTCAGTTTTGAGCTCCTCAAGCTACTCTAATGTGGTTACCCAAGCCCCTGCAATCCAAGTCCTGCACATGTCCTATGGAGAATCCTCCTGGCTCTTTAAATTGAAATGAACACATTTCAAATGTGTAACCTAACTGCAAAAAGCTTCTTTGAAGTAGCCTGAAAGGAGTTATAAAGTCAAAGTATGTTGGAAATCAGGAAATCTCTGGTGTTTAAGAGTGTTGTTAGGTTTCCTTGCCCTGAAGCTTCCTGGTGCCTGTCTATGATTTCCCCTTACATGATCAATGTACAGGTTATTAATTAGTTCTGTGCATACATAGTTAGCTGTTCAGGGCACTTCGTAGGAATCCAGTTCCACCCAGTGTGAGCCCTTTGCACCCCTTGCCCATGGATCAAAGCCTGTGTACAGTGATAAATTTCATATGCTGTTTTTCTTAATTACAGGGGAAGAGGACTAAAATAATTAGCATTTGTTCTATTTAAAATTTGCAAAGCCAAATTTCCATTATTTTACCCTAATAATTTGTCCCAAGACTATACCCATTTTGGTGAAAAACTCCAAAAAAAAAACAAAACACACTTTTCTCTTACTTTCTTATTTTCTTTCTTCCTTTCCTGTTTTGTTTTTTTTTTTTTTAATAGTTTGATCTTTGGAGCAATCACGTGCTTCACTGGCTTCCTGGGTGTAATCACAGGGGCAGGGGCAACCAAGTGGTGCCGCTCGAAGACCCAGCGTGCTGATCCTCTGGTCTGTGCAGTTGGGATGCTGGGATCAGCCATCTTCATCTGTCTGATCTTCGTGGCTGCCAAGAGCAGCATTGTGGGAGCCTATGTGAGTATAATCCTTCCCATATGCCAGCCCCTACCAAACTCCTTACCCAGTCTGTGTGCGTTGTCCCCTGCAGAAAGCCTGGGGTGTTTTCTTGCCTTTGCCCTTCTGGATGTCCTTCTTTTTGCCTCTTGGCATTCTGGCACTAAGTGTGCCTGAAATCTCAACTGCTTATCCCTGCTGCCATCAGAGTTCAGAGCTCCATGGAAACCCACAGCCTTTGGGCTGTTCTGTCTGCACCTCAATCCACACCTTTATTGCTCCTGCCTAATGTTTTGGTACAGGAAAATTGAGCACTTCCCTTGCAGTGAGGGTATTGTAGCTGCAGTGGTACCAGATGACAATTACAGTGTAATTTGTCTGTGGGCAAGCTTTTGGCTCCCTTTCAGTACCATTCATTTCCACAGCTAGGTGGATTGCACCAGACCAGTATTAATTACCCAGTAATTTCAATTTGTTTTCTGTTTTACCATAGCTCAGGAACCTACAGTGCTTGATGCTGCACAAATGCACATTAAAATATGGCCCCTCCCTGAGTGCTTATAATTGAATTGTATAAAAAGATATCAAATAGATCCAGATAAATAGAATGGTTTGGGTTGGAAGGGACTTCTGAAGGTCATATAATCCAAGCCCTCTGCACTGTGCAGGAACACCTTCCTCTAGACCTTGCTGCTGAGAGCCCCCTCCAATCTGGCCTTGAATGTTTCCAGGAATGAGGCATCCACCACACCCTGTGCCAATGCTTTACCACCTTTGTAAAAATCTCCTTCCTTACATCTCATCTAAACCCACCTCTTTTAGTTAGACTGAAGGGAAAAAGAAAAGCTCAACTATAATAATCCAGCCTCAGGCTAGAATCTTGCTTTCAGTAGGGAGTAAAACTCCAGTCACTGAACAAGTGTCTGGTTCCCTTTTAATGTCAGAATGAGAGAATCCTGGGACAAGTTTATGAAGGGAAAGTATTGTTTGGAGTAGTGGGATCCCTTCTGAAAGCCCACCCTTCACTTCCACCCAGCAGCACATGCTCATCCAGCAAGGTGAATTCATCTACAACAGCCAGGCACCTGCTGTTCCTCATTCCTCTGTGTTTGCACTGGCCTGGCCATGGTTATTTGCTGAGTCTTTCAGCAGCTGCCACAGCTATGGGGAAGCACAACCAGAAAAAGTGGAAGCTCAAAATCATTAAGACAGAGCCAAGAATAGCCCCTCTGGCTGTTTAAGATTCAGGTCTCTGGTTTGTAACCATGAACTAACATTCGAACTGGCAGAAAAATGATCACCTCAGACAACCTGTGAGAGGGTGTTTCTGGTTGGTGAATCACTAACCCTCCTTTCATTGATCTATCACACCCTCACCTGCTCCCTCCACCTCTTTGTGCAGACAGAACTGGGATTTTCTGCTTTCTCAGACCTAGTGACAGACGTTAATTTGTGGTGTTCAGGCTCTTTATTACAGAAACCTCTCCCTTTCTAGGCTGGAAATATTGTTTTCAAAAATTGTGCAGCAGGAGGTAGCTATTAGTCTCATTTTTATCTTTTTTCTATTTTTTTTTAATAGCCATGTGACTATTCTGCATTAAGTATATAAATATAGATAGTATCATTTCAACAATCCTAGAAACAATTTATTTTATTATGGATGAGCAGCAAATCTAATAAAGAGTCAATGATTTGCAAAGGAAGTTACAGCTGCATGTGAAGGGGGTACAAAGAATATGAGCCTGTTTGTGATGTTGTTAGGCTGAAGCAGGAAGCACTGCCTCTCCCTAGCCCTAAATACTCTGCTGCTGGAAACCTGATGCCCAAAATGAGAGGACAGATCTGGATTGGAGCTACCAGTGTTTCCTAGCAGAAAGTATTATTGTGGCAGTGCCATACTGAATTGGCTTTCCAAGGCAAGTTTCTAACACAAACTCATGTTTTTCCATGCCATTCAAAGTGCTGTTGCAATCCTGCAGACTTCCAGAGTGTTTAATTCCCTTGTATTTCAAGGAAAAAGGAGTAGGAGACCTGCATTGCCAGGTTGCATGGTGTAGCTGTTTCTCATTGCTCTTTGTTTTAAGTCTCATTAGTCCATAATGAAGGGGAGAGTGTTCTGTGGCTGGTGGACAGAATGATGGGCTAGGTTACCTTCCTTATCTCAAAATCCATGATGTTGTTTTCCTTCTGAAAACAATACAGGAAAATTTATGGGTTGGTTTTCTTGTCTCTGATATCTTCCTTGACAGCTTGTCCTGGCTCATGTCCTTGAGTTCTGTGTCTGTGAGAGGCAAGGCAGTGTCTGTCCCCCAGCATGGTGATATTTGCCAACCTTCTGTACTGTGATTGTCCTTGGGCTTCTGTCATGGATGATCACACCATGCAAAAATTGACAGTGAATGTTTTTGGAATCCTCACTGGCTCAGAGCCTTAAAATTCTTACTTCCAAGCAATTAGGTGGGTCCCCATGAGATGATGTTCTGTCTCACTGTGAGAGAGCTCTGGTGGCCACCAGATCACCATATCCCTCCCTGCTTTAGTTAACAGTGGAGAGAGTTTTAGTGCTGACTGATCCTGCATCAGCTTAAATGAAATGTCCAGCACTCCAGCAAGAACCTGCAGAGCCCTTGCTTTTTAATTTCTTGGGTTTATAGGTTTTATTTTTTTGGAAAAGACCTGCACTTCCATTAACATGATCACCCTGCCCTTACATGTTGTGTGCTGCCTGCTCTCTTCCTCCCCTGAACACAGGTACTGTTTCTCTCCTGCTCAGTCCTTCCTTGCAGGTGATTTTGGTCCCTGGGGGAAGTTGTTGTTCCCTTTCTGTAGCAGCCACTCCCACCTGAGGCAGGTAGACAAATTACTTCTTTCCAGCCAGTCTTTTCATACTGATCCAGTAAATTATTGGCAGTGGTAAAGTGGCTGGCAAGGTGGACTAAAACAACAATTCTGTATCATTTAGCTGTCCAGATGCCTGCATTTTTCTCTTTTACTATATTGCTTGGCTGTATAGTCCAATCACTTCTTACTCAGTTTTCCTTGCAGCATGTGGATTTGTGTGTTGTAATCCAGCTCCTTAAAGCACCAATTTGCTTATCAGTAAGTCCCCTTTTGCTGAAATACAAACTCTTTAAAACTTGTTTTTCAAACCTGTCTCTGGAAAGCCATTATGTGTGCCATCATCATCTCACACTGCTCAGACATTTCAACTGCAGATTTTACACTTGTTCAAATCTCCAGGTGACTGGAGAGAGATGCTCTGCTTTGCCTTCCTTTGACCCTGTTCCAAATTCCTCAATTTCAACATCTTTTTCAATTCCTCAAAGACATTTTATGATCTTGCAGAAACTGAAAATCCCAAGGTAAAACCTTGCCACAGAGCTTTTACAGCATCTTAGTCTCAACCCCAGGGACTTCCTGTTGTCACATTGTTGGTGACCTGCCTATTTCTGAGGCATCAGTATTGTCCAGAACTGAGCTGGAGTTAGGATTGCTCCAGATTCAGGAGTACAGGAGGGTGTCTTAGCCACCATTTCAGAGAGAAATACAAATAATGAAGATATTGACAGCTATGTCCTTTGCAAACAGTCATGGAAGGCTTTTGTAACCTGCTTAGAAGTTGCTGAGAGAGCTGCTGGTGTGTCCACTCTGAAACCTACTTCATTTATCATTTTGGGGGGTCAGAACTGGCTAACTGGTCACTTAAACAGAAAAGCACAGATGAGCAGTCAGACACCAAATGGACATGGTGAGATGTTACACAGCACAGCTGGAGTCAGGAACACATGTGTATGTAGAGGTGAAGTCTGAGTGTAAAATGAGGCTTCAAAAAGTGTGTGAGGAGTCAAACCCGTGAGCATTTCAGGAGCTGGTATCTGCTATGGGGCTGCCCTATTTGCTGTTAGCTTCCCTGGAGTCTCCCTTCTGCAGAAATGCCACATATACTCACATGCCCTTTGCAGTGGGTGCACTCATTTTTATGAGCCCCCATCAGCAGCGGAAGAACAGACATTTTTTAACGTCAGTATCTTCTATCCTGCTTTTTGATCTCCCTCTTGGTCCTCTTTTCCTTTTACCAGTACCCACCTATTAATCTCATGTTTCATGGATTGGTTGAAATACACATTCATCAGCTCAGAACTGGTGTGCTCTGAAGTTTGTAGCATTTTAGTGATTTATTTAAAGGACTTGTGCTAAATTCCTGCACAAAGGACAAGTTCTTGCTGCCTGTAGCAGTTCAAATGTGTGCAGTTCATGTCAGCTCAGGGCAAGCAGTTGCCTGTTTGCAGTGCTGGGAGCAGGCAGGGCAGTAGATGCTCTATTCAGAAGTGTGATTCCATCATTCCCAAGCTCAATTTAGTCTCTCCAGCCAAAGAACTCCATCAACAGCAGCTGCAGAGCTGTAGCAGGACAGATTTCAGAGCAGGTCTGAGTATGTATCCAGTACCCATGGGACTCGTGGCTCCAGCTCCTGACACACCTTGGTTTATTGGCTGTGTCCTTACCTTGGCAGTTGTCACTTCCAGTGAGAGCCAATCTCAAGGCAGACCAGTGGGCAGTGGGAAGATGGAAATAGAGATTTCCTAACTGACCAGCTGGGCTGTAGTGACTGGCTCAGACACCGTCACAGAGGGAGCAGATCCTGTCACAGAAAAAGGGGATAGGGAGGGAAAGTATTTGGGGAACAAAGACAATTTTAGAAACAAATAGAGGAAGCTTCTGTGGGTCAGTGCATAAGACTTGCTAGATAAAGCCAATTATTCCTGGCAGTGACAGGATGGTCTGAGGGGTTTAGGCAACCTCAACTGCTGCGTGGGAAAGACAGTGGCAGTGGTCACATCATGTCACAGCTGCCACTCTTGCAGTTCTGTGGCTTTTAATGTCTCTTGCTGACCATCTCCTCAGAGCCAAGGATTGTATTTCACCCCCAGACACTGGTGTTGCAAAGCCCATACTTAATTCCAGTCTGGACTGCACAGATGTTACCCATGTAATGCAGTCAGGGAGGGGAGGGATCCTCCCCAGGTCTCTACAGAGAGCCTCAGCTGCTTTGCTGCAGAGCTGAACACGTAACTTGGTTCCCAGGAATGGAAATGGCTGTGCTTTGGGGAGTTGTGGCTTTCTTGCCTTTTCTAACTGGCTTTTTGGAAAAGAATAGTGCAAGTTGGATTTGATGATCCTTAAAGGGCTTTTCCAATCTCAACAATTCTATGATTCTAAGTATGCAAGCCTAGGGCTGTCTCTTCATGCTGGTTTTTCATGTTCTTCTAAAATCAAATGTGTCACCCTTTAATTTAGCTGCTCTGTAGATCATAAACTTAGTTTACAGTAGCAACATTTCAGGCCAGCCCTCTAGAGCTCTGATACAAGTCTATGGTTTGTTAATAGGATAAACCACAACAGCAACAGGGAGTGTGCTGTGTAGGTATGAGAAAAATAAACAACAAAAGAAAGTTTGTGACAGGTTATTTTTCCTCTGAATGTCAAGTGAATAAATCTTCTCCTTTTTGTGTGTTTTGTTACAACAGATTTGCATTTTTATCGGAGAAACTCTTCTGTTTTCAAACTGGGCTATCACAGCAGACATACTAATGGTGAGTGCACTTTGGAACAGCATCTTTCTGTGTTCAGAGCAGTTTGTCAACTTGCAAGAATAACCTGAAGTTCACCATTTCTTCCAGATCCTAGTTCCTACTTCAGCCTCTTCTGCTTTTCATTATTATTATTTTTGCTTTCTGAAAAATGACATAGGGAGAAAGAGAGAAAAAAAGAACCTTTTTGTCCTTTGTTCTGAGCACCAGGGAGAGATGTCTAGAAAGGACAGCATTTCTGAATTCAAATAATTTCCCAAAATTTCAAGTGTTTGTACAAAACCCCACATGTACAGAACTCAGGCAGCATTTCCTAACGGTCAGCACGGCTGTGGGCTTTGTTATCAATAACTCAGCTTTGTTCTGCAATAGGAAATCCCTCCCTCTCTCCTTCCCTCCCTCCTCTGACCACAAAGGCAGCCCATCTACCTACCATTCAACACATACACAATGGAAACCCACCTCTGGGAGAGCAGAGAGGAAAAGAAAGTATAAAGAATTTCTGGACTATGTCCACCTTGTCCAAGAGGAAACTATCAGGGACTTTTCAACTCATGTCCTTCATTTTCCATTCTTTCTCCACCACAGAGCTTTTTAAGTCTTTCAAATCAGCAAGCTGACCTCAGCAGCCCCATTTTCACATGAAATACTCTGGACATTTGTTCAAGAGCTCTGCATGTTTTGTAGAGGTTTCCATCAGGCCTGTCAAACATAATATAGGTTGAAACCCTGTTGTGAAGGAGGTGTTGCTAATTGTATGAAAAGAAAGGCACTTAAGGCACAGAACCATTACAGGGCTTTCCCAAGGTCTTTTGTCAGCTTGTTGACAGAACTAAAAATATAATCAGTCTGGCATCAATAGAAAACTCCCTTGACTTGTATTTGTTGGTTATGCAAACATCAGCAAGGAAACAATCAGGCTCAGTATTCTTAGATGTAAAGATAATGGTGTTGATACATTGATTCAGCAAAGAGCTTCAAGCCTCTGCTTAAGTTCTGTTTATGTTGAAGTTCAAGGTTGTGTTTATATTTTAAAGCAGCTCTGGAGCTGCCATCACTGCATTGCCTGATGAACTCCCCATCTTCCACTCATTTGTGCAGGGAGTGCTTTGAGAGCTGGGCTGGGGGGTTAAACCCACTCCTCTCAGTGGTTAAAGCACAGAGGAACAAAGGCTGTCAGTGTACTCTGGTAGCATTGGATGCCTTTTAATTCCCAAGGTTCCTCCTGCCAGGTCAGCTGTGGTGGGACAGAGCTCTCTGGGGCTTCCCTGGGACTTCCCTGGACTTCTGCAGCTTGTGCTGAGTTCAAGGCTGCTGTGGCCATTCATAACTTGCACAGATGTGCAGCTGGAGACAGCTGTGCTGAGGAAGAAGTTACAGTACAAAATGTGTAGTTGCTCATTCCTGCCTCCTGCCAGAGCTTCCTGTGGCATCCTGCCTCTGGCTGTGGTGTTCCCAGGAGCCATCCCAGTTCTCTGCACTCAGAATTAGTGGAGAGGTTTAAACAGCATCTGGTTTATACCCTTAACATTGGCTGGTAAGGGCTCAGCTGAGATGGGCCCAGCTGCCAGGAGGGAGGATCCTGGCAGGCATCTTCCAGGTCCTCCAGAAAATCTGTGCCAGAGACAGACCTGAAATTTGACCTGTGTTGTCTCAAGGTGACCCCAAAAGATATTTTCAACCAACTGCTCCGTTTTATCAGGGTATTAGGGCTGCCATCATTGTCCCATTTAATTACAGAGGGTTTTTTTGTGTTGATTTCAATGTGACTTCAATATCCTGTAGCTTTTTAACAGCTTTTATAGGATTTGCCATCTGTCTTACCAGCATCCTATAGTCAGTTGCATTTTCTAGGGATGCATTTGCAGTTATTTATGTTGCTTTAGTGCAAAAGAGTTCTGTAAGAAATTATTGGAAGTAATAGTTCAATTTTCCAAAATATGGGAAAGAAACTAAAGCCATGTTAAAAAATGGATTTTGGTTGTTGCCAGCTTTTCAGCTCACTGTTCTCTGGTCTGTTTAGGAAAATGAACTGGGTGTTTTATATCATGGCCAGTTTGATGCATTACCAGCATGAGTGGATGTGTGAAAGTTTTACAGAAATAAATGTAAACATTACTTAGATGAGGACAGAGCTGGAAGGAGAGAGGCTAAAGTGCAGACACAGCACACAGGGGATGAGAGGGGGCTTGGACTGTCAGTAGGTGAGAGCCAGGGCTGCAGCCACGTTTGACAGACAGCTTGGTGGGAAGGCCTTGCCAGAGAAAGATGTGGAAATGATTTAGCAGATGCACTTTATATGTTTGGCAAATTAATTTCACCGATTACTATTTATTTGGTGTAATCAGAAGTGTGTCTGTTCTTGCCTGAGGCTGGGAAGGAGTTTAAAAGCATTATTAGTGTCAGCTTAACAACACACTCATCCTATACATAAATATTACCCTGTTTTCAGGGATAAAAGCTCTCAATACTGGCTGAACACTGTTTCTGCTGATTTCATTATGTCAGGAGTGAGGCTTTTTGGAAACCACCCCAGCTGATTTCTCACAGCTTCCCCAAGATTTACAGATCCCATGACTGCTTAAGAATTCTATCAGGCAAGTTGTTAAGGACCTCCAGAGGTTTTGCAAGTTCCATTTCCGTGGCAAAACAAGGATGTTTGCTTATTATCTTCCAATTTAATTGTTGGCTCTTCCTAGCCCTGTGCTTGCACTGCTTCCACTGCTCCTCCTGCAGCAGGGTCTGCAGTCCAGGATGCCAAGTGCTGGCTCTGAGGAGCTGTCAGTGCTGCAGTGTTCTGCACTGCCTGAGACTCTGAAAGGCTGATATTTATTCCAAATGCAAATTTGTACAAAACAGGTCTTACTCTCCTGAGAGCAACTCTCCATATCTCCTCCCAGGCACATGCTCAGATGGTGCTTGGGGAAAGGAGGGATGCTTTGTGTGGTGCTTGCTAATTATGAAACAGATTTCATCAGCCATCTTTGCAAATTGGCATTAAAATTGCCAGAACCCCAAAGCAGCATTAAAACTGCCTCCTAACAGCAACAATGAATGAGCTTCAGTGCAGCAGGTAAGGGTGTAACACTCTGAGACGTGTGCAGTCTTTGGGGGAGTCTGGTGCTAATAGTGGGATTTTCCTCAATACCACATCTCAAAAACAGAGATGATGGACAGGGGCTTGGAATTTTTGTGTAAGAGCCACGAAGCAATTTAAAGTGCCTCTATTTCAATCATAGTCTCTTTAGGTCTTTGCTGAGAAAAGCCATCCTCCAGTTTATGCATAGTCCTGACATTCATGCAAAAAAATTGCTCTGCGTGTTTCTGTTTTCTTTTAAAGTGTTTGTTCTTTCTAAATGGTCATGACCTGCCATGGAGGAGCTGCTTTGATGTTTTGTTGTAAAGTCAGAGTCTTCCTTTAGGCTTAGAACAGACAGACTGATGCTCAGCTGTGCCATAGGCATGTAGGAATGTTGCTTTTATTCTGATTACCTTCCCTAAAAATAAATCCAGTTATTTATTTAGTACAAAATGCTGCCCTATTTATAGCCAAAGATAAATTGCATTTCCAGAGGTTTTTTCTGTTGCTTCTCTGAGTGCCTCCACACAATACTCCAAGAGCTGCAGGTTAGATTTGAAGGCAGGGTGAGGAGTGCCTGAGAATGAGGGAACACATTCCAAAGCCTCCCAGAGCAGCTGGTCCAAGGGCTGCAGGTGGAGGTGTTCAGGGAACTGGAAACCACAGCAGCCTCCTTTCACTTCATTTAGGATTTTTTTTTTTTGTGCAGTGTCTGCCTGGTTTTTGTGGAGGGTCTCTCTGTAATGCAGCCTTTCCCTTTTCTGAACAGCAGGGACAACTGGGCTATTTCCAGGTTCTGTCAGTGGCTGGAATAGTGTTAGTGCATGTTTTCTTTGTCTTTGCTGCTGAAAGAGGCCAGAATGGATTGTTCTGACCCAGAAAGGGCAGCAGAGTGCTTGAGAGAGCAGAGTTCCTATCAAAGCTTAGACATAAACATCAGAAGTTACCTCTTTGGCACATGGCCTTTTCCTGGGAGAAGGATGATCTCTCCTTGGCTTTCCCCATTACCTTTTTGCAGAGCAACTCCTGCTGGTTTCATCACAGGAAGGAGATGTCAGCAGTAATCCCTGGCCTTTCTGAACCTCTATTTAAAGAGCAGAGGTTTCCAGAGCTGCTTGCTCAGCCACCCTGCCCATCCTCTGTGCTGCCTGCCTGGGATCAGGGATGAGCCAGGACAGTCCCCCAGGCTGGGCTGCTGGGGCTCTCCCACCTCCACTTCCTGTGGGATGGCCAAACCAGGCCAGGGATGGTTTGAATTTAGGTCTATTTTAGTATTGCAATGCCCATTTAGAGTTGTAATTTACTTCTGTCTTCCAAGAACAGTACATGTTTGCTACCAACTGCTTCCTGTCCATCGGAACAAAATGGTTTCTAAGTAGGGATAGGGTGGGGTTTGGTTTTTGGAGGTTCTGGTTTAAGCTTTTTATTTTCTTTCCAATATGTTTTTCAAGGAGGTCATGTTCATTTGCTTGCTACATGTTGGGTTTCTGCTTTGAGAGGGATGTTTCTGGATGAATTCCAGACCAAATATACCAAATTTTAGCATTTCATGATGTTTCAACCATCAATAATTTCTTGAGTTAAGCTAGAAAGTGTACTCCTACTTACAAAAGTATATTTGCATAATCTAGCCACGCATACAAAATTATGTCTAATATATATGTGTGTGTATTAATGTGTATAAATATTTATATATGCATGCACAAATATGATACAGGTAGCATTATGATTTCTTCCTCTAATTAGCATCAATTCACTGCCACTCCCTGAAAGTGATAAGTTTTTAATAAATGTGCCATTTCTTTTGTCCTTTTGCTACAAAAATGGATAGAATACAGAACTAGGCAGGGCTTTTTTTCTCCAGATTGGTTAACGTAAACTTTACAAAAAGAAAAAAATATTTCAGGTTTCAAATTTCACGTTTCACATTTATGCACATCTCTTGAATTAGGTAGAATTTCACTTTCTCTACTCAGATGCCCTTTCCAAAAGAACTCTTGCAGAATGCTTCTCCACTGCCCCTGTGTAAACTGGGCCAGGTGGGAAGAACAAAAATAACTCACTCTTAATTTTTCTTTTCTTCTGTCTGGTCTATCCAGGTTGCATCCATTATCTGCCTCTTGGGGGAGTGGGAATGAATTGTGGGCTCTCCTGCTGTTCACATCCTGACCTTCAGCACATTTCTGTGTCTCTAATGAAGTTAAGAGCTAATTTTCCTCTTGGGATTTCTTTCTTCAAGTCGTGTTCTGGGTTGCTGGATGCAAAAGGAGGACAGGGCCTGACATCCACAGCCAGAGGCTGCTCTGGATCTCAACATCTCTTGCTCTTCTGTTGCACAACAGAAGCTGAACCTGCTTAATATATGGCATGAAAGTACATTAGCAGTGTGTATTTGCAGCTTTCTCAAAGCAGGGATGAAAGAAGTGGCAGGTCATCTGAACACACATGGTAAACCCTAAGGAAAAGCATTTAATCTAATTTTACCCATAATTCAGAATTGTCTGTGCTTGGAGCAAGATGTTCATTTTAAACAGGCATCAGTTCTCTTTTAGAGGGGATTTTCTCAATGCTCTTTCTTTTGTTTCTGGTTTTTATGGTAATTTCTTTCCACTGCAGGCAGGGCAGCTCCCCTTCCCTGTGAGCAATAGTTCAAGCACTGCAATGCACTTTAGTCCTGAGCCCTGGGTGAGTCCTCCCTGCCAGTCAGTGCAGGGAAAGGATCCCTGTGTAGCTCTGGCTGGGGATGGGCCAGTCCTGAAATGTCACATTCAATTAATAAATTACTTTGGGAAAGGATTGCAAGGATCCTGGCAAGGCAGGACTTGTAAAGAAAGACTGAAGGCAGCCCATCAGAGAGAGGGTGGATAAATAAAAGGACTCATGGTCTCCAAAGAGCTGAGCAAGAGTCATTCCTGTCAGAGCCCCGGGAAAAGGCACAGTGAGATTCTGTGCTCAGAGGCAGAAACAATGCTCACTTGGATTTAGAGACCTATTGAATTCTTCATTACCTCCAGCCTTTAAATCAAGACAGGATCAATTCATAAACTGGGATGTGTGGACTTGATGCAGATGTCCTTAGCCAGCATCTTTAACAATTTATGCAAGAGAAAATTACTTTCTTCTGCTTCTAAAAAGTGTGTTATAAAATTAAGGTCATTCTGCAGGACAGGGTCCTGCTGGGTTTTTTTTATTTTTTAATTTTTCATCCCCTTCTGTGGTTAGGGCTGTTATCTGTAAGCTCTAGTCCCTTCATGGGGAAGTAATTTGTGTTTTCCACTGCTCCTGTGTAATCTGACTGATTGTGCATGACCTGGCTAAGGGTGTCATGTCCTGTTAGAGGACTGGAGACCTAAATACAGTATCTTGGCTATGGAAAATTTTCCTAACGTGACTTTGTCCTTTTTCACAAATGGAATCACAAAATTTTGAGAAAAATGTAAAGTGGCTAGAGATGGAATAGGAAGGGAGGATGTGTGACCATGACCTTTCATACTGATGTGGATTGTTGATGGTTTAGGAAACAAAATAACTTTTGTTATGGAATAAACCAAATATCCCAGATTACAGCACAGTCCTTGATTGGAAGGCTGATGGTGTTAAGCAGCTTTAAATTTCATTCTCTCTAACAGCAAAGCAAAATACAGTCTGAGGAGCAACAGCAAAGTGTCTTGTGGGCAAAGCTGACATTCCAAGCCCTGCTGAGAGTGGAGCAGAGTGGGCAGAGCTTCATTCCCTCAGCACCTGCCAACAGGAAAACCCCAGAGCAGGAAGGGTATCCTGAGCCAGCCATGGGCTGGCCAGTGGCTCTCTCTGGGGTGGCTGGTTTGTTTTGTGCTGCCCTGGGCAATAACTGAGTGCTACAAGACAGATGGGCAGGTTCTTATTTCAGCTTCTTTACCTGTTGTTGTTTCTTTCCCCTTCTTTGCAGTACGTGGTCATTCCAACTCGCCGTGCAACCGCAGTGGCCTTGCAGAGTTTCACTTCACACCTCCTGGGAGATGCTGGCAGTCCTTATCTCATTGGATTTGTAAGTGCTCTCAGCAGGCTCTGGCAGGGTCTGCTTTTGTTTCTGAGCTGCTCGTCTGAAATGCCAACTTAGCTCCTGCTGGGAAGGAAGGCCTGTGTTTGTCAGCAGAATGGGAAGGGCTGTAGAGCAGTGCAACTTTTTCTACCTGGTTGGGTGGTTGTGAGCTGCAGTTCAAACCAGGGGGAACTACTTGGGTGTGGGAAATAAGCTTCCACATCTTTTAGCCTAAGGTGTGTGAGTCTAAAGCTCACAGACAGCTCTGAAAACCCAGAGTGTTCTTGCTGTGGTGTGGACATGGGGCTGATAGAAATTAGGTTGGAGGAGAGTCGTGTGTGTGTTTAGCTGTTAATTGACCTCAGAAACCAAACACCTGTTTATGGGCAGCAACCACAGCTGTGCCTGGTTTGTATGATAGTAAATCTTAGAACCACAGAATATTCTGGGCTGGAAGAGACTGACAAGGATCATCCAGTCCAACTCCTAGCCCTGCACAGACACACCAACACTCCCAGCCTGTGCCTGAGAGCATTATCCAAACACTCCTGGAGCTCTGGCAGCCCTGGGGCCATGACCATTCCCTGGGGAGCCTGGGCAGTGCCCAGCCAGGGGTTTTTATGAGTATTCCTTCCTGGAGGGTCACTTTGGGCTGGCCTCAGCCTGACTGGGGATCTCCCTTCTTGTGCCTCCATTATCCTACTGCAGAACGGAACAAGAGACCCAGCTCCAAAGTCTGGCAGTCTAAGAACATTCACAGTTGAAAATTAAAGGTCTGGGAAATGTAATGAAGAAAAGAAATCTGGGTATACTGGGGAAATGTCTTTTTCCTTCAGTGGAGTTTGATGCATGGGGTTTTGGAGATCACAGATCATCATTTATAAAATACAATAGCTTCCAAAGAAGTTCCTAAGTGACCCTGCTCCTGATGTGTTGGAAGTGCTGCTACCCAGGGGTGTAACTGGGATCTTCACTGGTCCCATCACCTGAGAATGAGAGACAGGACTTTGATGTGCTCCTCCAGCTCAGACACAGCTGCTTAGTGCTGTGGGGCTTTTTTATTTCTTACAACCATCATTGCTCATCTATTCATCCTGTAGATACCAGTGTGTGTAGCTACACATATTTATTTATGTATATTTAATTTTGTGAGTATATCTGTTTAAATATACATAAATATTTACTTTTGACTGGCAATGCTCTGTAGCCCTCTGAAGCCCATGGGAAAAGGCAGAAAGAGATAAGACTGAGAAGACCAAAGAAATGAGAAATCTCTCAAGAGAATAAAAATGCGCAATTCAGCTTAACTCTTTATTTACTTCAATGTTCTGGGTACCTGGGGAGAAACAATCTTATTTTAGACGTTATTTGAAGGTGGCAAGAGCAAAGGAGTTGCAGGAGAGGCTGTTTCACCCAGGGCAGGTGATGTGGGGAATGTGGGAGAGGAGGAGCCAGGCAGGACAGGGGCTGGAGATGGAGGCAGGGCTGGGGCAGTGCAGGTGACTCTGCTGCAGGTTCAGCCTTTCCTTTATATGAGAGGGATGTCCAGGAGGAACACCTAGGGCCCTGAATGATTGCAATTATTCTTGAAAGTTGCCTGGGGCTCTTCAATGTCGTGGATTAAAAATAAAAGGTCTTTGGTTGTAGAAATAATGTGCCTTGCCCTCCTGGTATTCAGAGATCAAGTGAGTTGTGAGTTACTTAAGGATTTTTGGCTGAAATATGTATAGCCCAATTTTAATAGCTGCATTAAGATTTTTTTAGACCAGGAAAATATTAATTATTATTTTGAATTATCCTCTTGTAATGCTGTAATTGTTGGGCAGTTGTGATTTGGGAGGAGGAGTGAAGCACTCGTGTCATGACAGGAGCCAGCATCCCTCTGAGCAGCCTCTTTGCTGGCTGGGCTGATTCATCCTCCCTCTGCTACCAGGACTGAAAGGTCAACTACAGCTCCACATAACACAGGAAAACAAATACTATTTAAAGTGAAAGGACAGCCAACTTCTCACCAGAGCTGAGGCACTGAACCTGGCTATTAAAAACCACAGGAATTGTCCAGCTGCAGTGCAGGATGGGGAGCTTCATGCAGCACTGGAGCCCCACCTGGGCAGTCTGCAGATGGGGCTCAGGTTCTGACCAGGATTTTCTGAGGGCTGAGCAACCTACTCCTGCTGGATTTAAGGGAAATTCGGGAAGCTGCTTCCCACAGTCCTTCTGAGAATCCCCACCCTGAGGGCATCAACTCCCACTGCTGGGGCTCCAGACTCTTCCCAAGGCAGACCAAGAGCAGGGGGCAGGTTTTGAAGGAGAGCAGCAGCACCTCTCACACTCAGGAGGTGTGCAGGGAGTGCCTGGATGTGGCACTCAGTGCTCTGCTCTGGTTTACAAGGTGGTACTCAGTCACAGGTTGCACTTGATCATCTCAGAGGTCTTTTCCTACTTCAATGATTCTGTGAGCTGCAGCAATAGGCAGAATGGGTGAAACTCAGCCTCCTGATCTCTTGGGTTCACCTGGGATCCTGGAGCTCTGCTGTGTCTTCCAGCTGCTTACAGAATTCCCCTGAAGTTCCCTCACTAAATGATCAGTGCTTTCATTAAACATGGCTGGAATCCTACAAGGTTTTGGTGAGTTTATAGTGAGATTCCTTCTAGCAGTGCTCTTAAAAAAGAGCTGGCAACCCTTGTCCTTGTAGGACTGAGCTGTGGCAGGCTTTTCTCTGCTGGATACCAGTAAATGTTGTATTGATCCTAAAATCCCCGTGTGGACTATGGAAGGTGCTGATCAGCCAAGCCTCAGGTGTGCAATTGCTGCTGTGCTCTGTGGTGTGTCCTGAGAGCTCAAGGTCACACTCAGACTTTCTGTAACTTCACCCCATTCCAAATCCTGCACTGCAGCTCCTTAAACCACCCAAAGCAGCAAATACACATTAGTATTAACAGCTTAAAAGCTAAGTGGAGCACAGGGGAGCACATATGTGTGGCTATTTTTCATGTCTCTTTAAACATTGATAACTTTTATTATGGTAAAAAGGCTTAAGATTGACTTACAAAGGAGTTATGCAAATACAGCTTTAGGATGGCAGCTGTAATTTGCATAAAGCTTTACTACGTGGCAAGCTCTGAGATCAATTACTGTAAATTAGCACTGCCTATTCATTTCCAAATAAGAATAGGCATTGCTGCAGTATTTCAGTAGATGAGACAGCTTTTATTCCTAGAGAGCTGTAACTTTTTTCAGGATCCTTGTGATAACCAACCTCTAGAGTTTAAATAACTCCTTTTTAACAACTTCAGTGTCACTCCTGGCTTTATTCTTGAGGCAGTTGGTGAGAAATCTCACCTACTCAGTGCATCACAACCAAATATGTGTACTACTTTTATGTCTTTCTCCACTCCCACTATGCAGGCAGGATTGCTGGAGCACAGAAGTGTTAAGAGAAATGCCCCAAATCCCACCATTAATGTTGAGTATCAGATAAAGGTCTTCAACTGCTGCCCTAGACAGCATTTCAGGCTCGGAAGAGCAAGTGGAGGGAGGTGGCAGCAGCATGTGGAATAGTTGACTCTTCTCAGGCTGCATCACAACTCCAGCTCTGTGTATCACTAATTCTGGTTCGATCTTGATTGCCCTTTAAAAAAACTGTAAGTCCGTGCTCCTGTGTTCGTCTGTGCACAGGCATGAACCTGTTTTCCCTGCTCAGAGTGAAATCATCCTTCTTGCTGGGTCCCCCTCCACTTCCTGACTGCTCTTCTGCTTCTGGAAATCTGAATACAGGCAAAAGGGGGGTTTTATTTCAAGGGTGTGGCTTGGGACTTTTTCTTTCTTTCCTCCAAGTTTGTAATTTGCTTCCTACCTGAGCCCTTTCCCTTTCCTCGCCTCTGTGATGCTGGCAGGACCTGCTGCAGGCACTGCCCTCCCTGTATGTGCCAGGCAGGTGCTATGTGGGCACTCTCTGTCCCCACTGCCCTGCTGCTGCTTGCTCTCCTGCTTGCTTCAGCTCTCTCTCATCTTCTCTGTGCAGCTGTTCAGAAGGTCTGAGGATGAAAACCTGTCCATGTCTCCTTCTCACCTGGCAACATCAACCTGTGAGGGGGATGTCCCAAAGTGCCAGGACACTGTGCCTCCTCCACGAGCACCTTGGGATGGGCTGACACCTCCTCCCTGGACTCCTCTGGTGGTGGTTCCCATCCCTCCTGCCCTCCTGGGCTGTTTCAGTTTTACTGGAGGGACACCACCTCCAGCCACTCCATGCCAGCTGGGCTGTGGGAGTCTTGGCACCCTTCACTTTTCTCCCTTCCCCAGCTTTCCTGTGAGCAGGTTGAGAAATCTAATGACCTATTTAGGCAGCAAGAATACTAATGATCTTCCTTTAGTGAGTAGTTAGCAGAGCAGTCTTAATTATCCCTGGTGCAGAGTATTGGGGCAGGCAGATCAGCATTTCATTAGGGGCAAGGCAAGAAAAACTGTAGTAAATGCAGCAATTAAGAGACTTTTTAATGGAAGTTATAACTGGAGGAGCAGATTTCACAGCATCTTGGCCCAGTTTGAAACAGCCTTTTTGTTGATTTGGTTTGAAGGTGTTTACCTAACCAAGTATATCTGTATAGAAAGTAGCTCTATGTGTAAAGACTTGCCTGCCTGAGAAAGCAGAATTCATGTATTATGGTTTAAAATTAATTCATATTTTATGGTTTAAAATGCTATGGCTGCTTCAGAGTAGGACATGCTTACTCTGGAAGAACACTTTTTCCAGTTTAGTTAGCTAGACTGAAACAGGCCAAGGCCCACTGGGAGTCAAATCCACTTCATTCTGACTTAAAAACAGGGTATTGCAATAAAGTGGATGGTTGGGATGTGCTGCTGCAGTCTGGGTGTCCTGTCCCTGTCTGAGCCCTGCAGCCACCCCTCAGATGTGGCCCATTAGGTGCTTGCTGGTGGTTGCACAGTCCTGTCTGTCCTGCCAAAGAGATGAACTTGAGGTCAAAAAGGCAGTAATGTCCTGTAACAAAAATGTGCAGAATACTCTCTGGCATCACTGTCTGTTTCATCAGGAGATATTCCACTGCCCTTGTGGGGTTGAGGATGAGCAGAGGTCTCTGTTGCCTTTTGCAGCATGTTCTAATATATACATGAGTCTGTACAAGCAGCATCTCCCATCCCATAGAGTTGGTAGATGAAATATCATGCACATTTATGGCTTTTATTGTTCTTCCTTTACCAAATCCCAGCTGCTTGACAGGTGTAACCCTGATGGCAACACTCCTCTGTAGAGATCTTTCCCCACGTTCCTGCTTGTGTATGACCCACACTGTGGTGGGTGAAATGGAACTTGGCCTTGCTAGGCTGAACATCTGAAATCATGTGAGGATGAAAACCTCCAGCCCCTCCTCCTTATTACCTGTTTCTTCAAGCAGTAACTGCAAGTTGAGGATTTCTCTGGTCCTGAGTAATTTAAAGCCTTGTTCATAGTGCACTGAAAGGCCAAATCTTTGACATAGCTGTCAGCTGCAAAATAAGAGGAGAATTAACCACCTGGAGACCAGTCCTCATGGGACTGATCTCCTCATTGCAACGAGCTAACAATCTTCCCACTTCTGATGACTCAGGAACAGGTAAGGTTTAAGTCTGCCAATAAAATACCAAATAGCTTCCCATCTCTAAAATGCTCTGTGCCAAGGGTTCACAGCCTGCTTTGGTGTTTTCTCAGAGTTCTGTGCATCTGTCATGTTCGTGGCTTTGTTAGATGTACAGGTTCTCAGTATTTTTGATAAATGTTTAATGTAGGTGAAAGTATCTCATTAGAGAAAGCCCAAAAATCCAGAGCAGGTCGTTGTTGCACTCAGAATATTTCAAGCTCTGTCTCATCATTCTGTCACTCCTCTGTGCACGGAAAACCTCCTTAAATAAATGTTTTCTTCCTCTGAGCTGCCAGGGATCCTGCACACTCCCAAGCTGGGCAGTTTTCATGGTGCTGAGCACCTTTCAGATTCTCCTCAACACAAGGAATCACTTCTCTTTCATGAGATACACAGACAGGGAAGGGGCCCCTGCTGCCAGGAGAGGTGGGGACAGGGGTGCTGCTAAAGGTCCTGTGCCACAGACCTGTTTCTACTTGGGTAAAATAGAAACTTTCTACTTCTACCCCCACCCCTACATGTTCACCTACCTCCCTGCCATGGGAGTTCCTTCACATTCCCCAGGGAAAGAGGCATCTCTCTCTGGGGTCAGAGAAAGTCCAGTCTTTATTTAGAAAATCCTTGGTCAGAGCAGACCAGAGAGAAAGACAGTTAATGACTTGAAGAAAAGAGACTTTGAACCCACTCCAGGGCAAAAGGGGCAGATACTGCTCTGACCTACCAAGTCCATGTCCTGGCATAGCAGGCAGCATCTCTATGGAGCATCTTAATTTACTGTAGCCTTTTTCAGGGCAGCACCCTGTATTTAATGCAGCCTGGTCATCCTGAAAGGGGGAAAATATCTTTTAAAAAATAGGTTTATTTACTCTTATTACAAAGTGTTCCTCATGCCATTTAGCACAGTGTAAATGCTTTTGCTCCCCCCACCCCCCCCGCCAGACCCAGCAAATTGTTTACTTTATAAAGTCCCTCATTTTTGCTTTCTCAGCTTCACTTGCATTCATATTCCATTCTTTTAGAAAATCAAAGAAACCTTTCACATTCATGCTGACTTCAGAGTGGGTGGATCCCAAACCATTGTGGGGTTACAGGGAATACTGTGTTCAGGAGCTGTACTGAAGTGGCCAGCCAGGGAGAACCTGCCTTGTATCAAACTGGTAATCATGAAAATCAGATATTTGTGCCAGAAATATCCTTTTATGTAGCAGGATTTGTGCCCAAGTGGCAACATCAAAAATTTAGAGAAGCCAGTTGCAGAGGAATTAAGATAGTGACTCAGCAACAAGAGAGAGGAAATGAAACAGGGATTTCAGAGATGTTGTTACCATTACACTGTGTAATTAATAAATCAGTTAATTTACCTGCCTGGAGTGTTGAGGAGAGACAGACCATGGAATCCAGAGCCTTCCTTGGCCTTCAGCCCCCCGTGGCATGTGCTGTGTGCATGGCCTGTCTCCTGTAACAAAGCACACCACAGACTTCCCCAGAAAGGGCTGAAGGTTCCCTTTGTTCCTCCACTGTCCCCTGCACTCGGGGGGAGGCACAGCTGGGGATTTGGGGCTGGGATTTGGCCTGTTGCAGCTGCACTGGTGGTGCTCTGGAAGGCCAGAGCTGGCTCCAGCCCAGGGGCTGCCACAGCTGAGCACTCACTGTGAAAAACGAGGTTCACTTTCCTGGTAACGTTGAAAAATGTTTAATAGAGACAATAGGAGACAGATAAAGCAAAGATTTAAATGGCCAGTCAGCACACTGCCAAGAGCACACTGGTGTCTTGGAACCACCCCTTTTTGTCCTGTTCTTCATTATGCACATTCACTTTTCCAGGAACTGCTCTGCATGGTCACTCCTTGGGTCTGTCAAGTGCAATTCCACTTTTATTCAGTTCTTATGTCTTTTGATTTGGGCTTTGCTCTCTTTTTCACAAGTGGTGAATGCTGACAGTCACTTGGGCCTCTTCTGGAAGTTATCTATTCAGGCAGCTGAAACCCACTACACCTAAATTCCAAACTACAGCAAAACCCCATTATACATCTCTTCAGGCAGTTAAAACACACTAAAAACTACCAAAAAAAAATCATACTTATAACATTCATTCCAACATTTGCAAAAAACCAATACCAAAATATGCATTTATAACACTCACCATCTGTGCTGTGCTATACAAACACCTCGAGCTCAGGTTTATTTAGCAAAGTCCCTGCTCTTGGCCTGAGCTCTGCTGCACACTGAGGGAGGAGACCTGAACTTTCACAGTTAGCTTGGTATCAAAGACTTGTGATTAGACTGCAGAGCAGCAACGGGACTTCCTCCCTGATTTTCCACCCCCACATTGTGCATACATGTTTTGGAGCCTTTCACCACCTCCCAGCTGGAGGAACAAAGCAAGGAATCCCACATATGACTGCGTGCTGCAGAGCTGGCACTGGGCATGCACAGCCCCCACAGTTTGTTACTCATGTTAGAGAGAAGACACCAAAAATGATGCTTGACTGGGACTTGCCAAATCACAGTTGGCCAGCTCAGGATGTTGCAATTGTGAGGAGTCTGGGAAGCCCAAAATTGGCAGTACAGAGCAGAGCATTTGGCAAACGTGTGTGTCATTCTTGGAGCCTAGGTCTGTAATTATGTCCTGTGTCCTCTTGAGAGGAGATGCCAAAATTCCAGCCTTAGCAGGTGGTTTGTAACCAAATGGAACAAAACCACGGAGAATGGTGACTGTTTACAGCAAAAAAATATTTATGGACCCTGATAAAATTCTAGAGTTAAGAGATGAAGACACTGGGGAGGGAATTATATGGAACCTGGATGAGGAAGCCCAGCAGGCTTGGTGGAAAGAATTATACCTTGAATGGAAGGGAAGGCATTTTTTTCTAAACTGTGCATTTACAGGATGTGTTTGGTTTAAAATGAAAAATACAGCAGATTTAATAATAACATGATTTGTTGCTATACAAAGGTCAACATAATGCGTTAGAAGGGAAGGTGTGGGACAGACTGCATTGGGAGATTTATTTATTGGACACTTTACACTTTCAAAGCTGGTTTTTAGCCCAGAATGTCATGTCATCCATGGAGAAAGCAATCAGGAGCACATGCATGGCTTTTCATCCTCTGCTGCTGACTGATCATGTCAGTTTGTCAGGTGATTTATTGTCTGGTCCTTTTAGAGAATAATTGTATCCATTCCCAAAAATGAAAAGTGGTTTAGAATGTCTAGATTTCTGTTTTAGAATATCCTTAATTCTGGCTATTGCAGCCTGACAGAGATGTTGAATTGATGCCAAGTTCTGGTTCATAATGAAGAGTAAGGGAAATGTTTGGAATTAAGGTGTCTGGCTACAAAAGGGAATTAATGACCAGCTGATGTCCCTGTCTCCTGGCTGCAGAGTACATTCTGCTCCTTTCATGTGGGTGCATTTTTTTCACATTCAAGTCTTGTTGCTGTTTTATAATAAATATCTCAGACTAATGGTCACTTTTTTTGTCTTCAGTCCCACATGAGATTTGTTTGTAACGCTCTTGTTTTTCTTCATGTGTTTTACACTGTGAATAAAGTTCTTTTTGAGAGGGCTAGAACTCCTCTATATCCGAAGCACTGAAATTTTCTCCTCATCCTTTCTAGGGCAGCGAATGAAATCAGGCTAAAACCTTTTAATTCTTTCTGTAGTTACACTTTTCCAGTGTTAATTCACCCCCCCTTATTTGAGAGGGCTCCATCCTGTAGGACAGTCCTCAGCTCCAGCATGTGCAGGAGTGTCACCTCCAGCACTGGGCTGCTCCTCCTTCCACGGAGCCAGGCTGAGCTGTGAGAGGGCCAGAAACCCACTGAGAGCCCCAGTGCCCCAGAGTGCCCTGCTGAAACACACCCAGGGACCTGAGCTTCTGAGTCCCCATGAGCAGCACCCTTCTGGGGCCTTCTGCTGTGCCTGGCTCTGCTGGGGCATCTCCTCACACACACTTACCTTCCAGGTCTTTGCAGAGTGTGAATTGTGATTCCTCTTGCATGTGACAGTTCTTTTCACTGTCAAGATCTACACCTTGAGTGTCAGAACTTGCTTGTAGGTTGTGTTTGACTCCAGCTTTTCCATTACCAGTAATGTGGCAGTTTAGAAGTTGCTGCACAAGCTTTGACTATTTCTGGAGCTGATGTGCGTGTGTGCACAGCAGTAGGATTTTTATGTTGCAAATTCCCTGCAGTCTCTTGGTATAAACAAGTGCTTCTCCCCAACCCCAAAAGGTCATGGATAAAAACAGAGCTGGACATTTAAATACCCAATGCCTTGAGATCCACCCCAACCTCTACTACCTCTCTGTTGGATTTTTGGAGAGTAAAGTTGTTTACTGGGAAAAAATATTAAAATGGGGTAGTTTTAGCTACATGCATTACATTTTACTGAGTTCTAGCAAAAGCTTTTCATAATGAACTAAATAATGCTGTTGCATGTCTCTACTTCGTTGTGAAGGTGCAAATAATTTGTGTTTACTTTCATGTAGTGATGCTTTTTGGTTCTCAGAAGGTGCAGATTGCCTTAATCCATAAATCGGGTGGTGTGCAGTGTGAGCAGAGCCCCATGTCTGAGCCTGGGACACAGCCACATCTTCCACACAATTACACTTCAAACCTGGGAGGTTGGAGGAAAGAATGAGCCCCTTACCTCAGCCATGGGCACAAACCCCCCACGTCCAAGTTCTGTTTCCCCAAATAAGATGGGATCTCTGTTTTTTTTTTGTTCTTTGGAAAACATTCCCCCTTTCCCACTCAGTACACAAAAATGGCATTTAATACCTCCCTTTGCTGAAAGGTAGGTGAGGTGTGGGAGTAAGCAGGACTTGATAGGGATTGCAGAAGATTGATCACTCCCACCCACTGAGCAGTGCCAGCATGGCCCTGCTGGCTCCCCAGGGCAGCACAGCAAGGCCAGACACCCACAGAAGCTGCCACTGACACAGCCTGGGAGAACATGGAAAGGGCGCTGGGAATAATATTAGATCAGGCCAGCAGAGTGACAGTGAGAGGAGAACCCCTGCCAAGGCTCAGAGCATGAATTGCCCAGGCTCCTGGGTGTGAGGGACATTCAGCTCTGCTGAACATCCTGTTCCATTTGAACCCTCACACACGTTTGGTGGGTGGCTGTCTCCAGAATCGTGCTCCCCTCACTAGTATCATGGCTCTTTTTCCTCTAAGTGAGTAATTCTTTTGCCCCTCTCTCTTAGATCTCCGACCTGATCCGACAAAGCACAAAGGAGTCCCCAGTGTGGGAGTTCCTCAGCCTGGGTTATGCCCTCATGCTCTGCCCGTTTGTTGTTGTCCTGGGAGGGATGTTCTTCCTGGCCACAGCCCTCTTCTTCCTCAGCGACCGAGCTAAAGCTGAACAACAGTGAGTAGCCTGGCCATTGTGAATGGGGAGGCACCACAGCCTGTTTGCTCTCTTGAACATTATGCTTGTACTCTTCCCCTGGCTTTGGCCCTTCCAGGTAAAGGATGGTGGGTTGTGTGTTAAGAACCTGGGCTCAGCAGAGTGCATGAGGCTGCACGAAGCACAGGGGCTTGGGTCATGCTGGCTGGGCATCCTTTACACGCTTCTGCTCTGGTGGATCTCAGTTGTTGGCCACGTGGCTTGGAGGAGAGCACAGGCCCCTTACACCCTTGCCTGAGCATGTCACAGCCCAGGCTGTCCGTGGTGAGGGGCTGCTGTGTGCTGGAACCAGTGGAGTGTGAGGTGAGGAGCAGGAGGTGCTTCCCAGAGCTTGGTGGTCAAGGCTGCACCCGCCCGCCTCCGTCCCTGGAGCCCCGCTGACCACCCCTGGCAGTCAAGAACATGAACAAGGAGGAAGCAAGCCGTGTGTGGGAACGTGTGTGCTCAAGGGTTGCTATGATAAAGAGTCTTTGCCAGTCCCTTCTTGCAGCTTTGTGAGAAAGAAGCTACTGTTTTTCAGTAAGGAAACCGATTCGGATCATCTCACGGTTGGCAACTACAGTAATTCGGAAGACGCTTCCACATGACATACAAACTGCTGGGGTTAGTCTCTTTCTCATAATTGTTGAAAAATACGAGTTCCTTTGTGTAATGTCATGCTGAATATGTGGGTAGGTGACCAGTCAGGTGTTGAATGTAAGTTACCTTTGTTTTTCCCCACTGGAGAATGGGAGCCTCGATTTCCCTTAAGGAGAAGGGCCCTGGAATATCACTCTAGGTATGGTACATGTAGAAGGACAACTAGGTGTTAGGAGTTGACATAAGTGTGTGAACAGTTTGGGTGATACTTTCTGGCTCACACTGTCTTATCAGATGGGTGAGAGAGATTTGGAAGCAGTGCCAGAGATTGTGCTGTGGCCCTGTAAGTGCAGTTCCAGCTTCTTTTTACTAGCATACATAAATATCAAAGTCAGGAGAAGTTCCTCTATAATGAGATGTTTAAACATTGTGGAAAAACAAGACCTCATGTCATAAGGTTGGGAAGTCCTACAAAATTCAGTGTCAGTGTGGCTTTGGGGATGTGATGTGTGTGTCTGGTTTGTTACCTGCATAGAAGGGTCTTAAATGGCAGGCAGGGAAGTTGGAGATGACATGCTAGGAAGGACTTCCTAAGAGGAAAAAAAGAGGTAAATCCTACAGCAGATTATTTGGGGAAGACATGGAAGCTGTCCGTTGTTTCTGATGGCCTCCATGGCATGGCCTGAGGCAGGAAGGTGGGATCTGCTCTCGAGCTTATGTTCTCTCTCCAGCCTATGGATCTGCTCTCCAGCCCTGTTTTGTGCTTGCACTGTGCTTGTGCACATAAGCTGTACATGCCAGTGACCACCTGGAGACATGGCAAGATGAGCATAAGTTTCTGGGTGCTCAGGGTGGCTTTTTTGCTGCAAGGAGCCAAAAGTCCTACTTGGTGTCAGTGCAGCAGATGAAACCCCCTCTGTAGCATTTTCCTTTGCTCAGGGCACTCACCTGATTATAGGAGAGCTTCAGGGCTTGTCTTTCCTGTGTTCAGAGAGCAGAGTGCTCCTTCCACTTCTGACTGTGGTGATTTGTGTCCCTTTGCATCACACATGCTGCCAGTGTGGCATGATAGCACCTCACGTGGTGAAGGAGGGGCTCAGGATTCAGGGAGTGAGGAGTATCCAGGTCACTCCCATTTTTTTCAGCATGTCAAGCCCATCTGGGCCTTTGTGCTGAGCAAGGCACTGTGGTGTCCAGCTGTTGTCAGCTGCAGTGGATCTCAAGGAAGAGGGTTTTGGTTCACTCAGGAGACCCCACAGGTCACAGGCTGGTCACTAGCTGGGTGACTCTGCTTGGCTGCCAGCACTGGTGTGTCTGACACAGCTGTTTTGCCCAAGCCCCAGCTTTTGCAGCAGTGTTAATGTGGGAGGGAGATCCCATCCACACCTCCAATGGCTCCTGCACAAAAGGGATTATTCTTCTGTTGCTACCCTTAGCAGCTCTGGTTGTACTCTATCCACATCCAGAGCAACCAGCCTCCCAAACAGCCACTGCTCCATTCTTAGAAGAAAAACATTCAGGTGTCAAACCTGCTTTTGTTCCTCTTTCTTTTTTAGCATCATTCCCTTTCCTGACTCACATTTGTTTATGAATTTTGTATAAGTCAGTCACAGATATTTTGTGTTGCAAACTGGGGAGAACAATTGTCGTAAATAATGGTTAACAAAACAATTTCTGTCAAGTGACTCCTAGGAAGGGTATTCTTTCTGGGGTGTGTCCAGTCCTATTTTAAAACACCCTGGCATCCTGCAGTGAGATTCCTGGAGTGCAGCTGCACTCAAGTTACTGAGAAGTGAGAGAGAAGTGAGGCTGGAGCCTCTGGAGGGACCCACGTGCAGCAAGGTCTGTGCTGTCAACCAGGTCCTGTCTGCCCCCACTGGCAGCTTCAGGGGCTCCTCAGAATTTATGGGGCAGGATTTATTTGTTAGTATCTCCATGCTTGCCTGTGAGAGGAAAGGTAACAGAGCATTTTGCTATTAGCAGATCAAAACTCCATGCTGGACCCCAGCTCCACCATCCAGCTCCCACCTGTCAGGCCATCTGCACTTGGCATCACACACCCTTGGCAGAGCCTGTTTTCTGCCCAGCCAGTCCTCCCCCCCATCCTACCTATTACTTGCTGGGTACAGAGGAATTTCTATTTCAGGATGCCTTGTTTTCCCTCTGCAGTCAGTCCTGCTGCTCAGACAACGGGAGTTGGAAATGTGCTTTGCCAAATGAAATCAATTAACCTGCAGGAATCACGCGTGTCACCGGCCAGAGATTAAACCCATCCATCACTGCCAGGGTCAGGGCCCAGGGCACCTCTGGGACCCCTCCACTGGACTCACACAGAAGCAGAGAAGTGGAACACTGCTATCCCAGCCTTTGGAAACTCAGCTGTCCCTGCTTTAGTTCCCACACTCCTGTGAAATGCAGTTCAGGGATTTATTGCTGGGATTTCTCTGTTTGTTTGTTTCTTTGTGTAACCGTCTCTGGGCATTTGCTTAGAAATAATTTCTTCTTCCAGACAGGGCAGATAGCAGGATAGCAACTCTTTCCTGTAAAGCTTCCTCCAGTTTCCACCATGCTTCCTTTAAAAAAAAAAAAAAGAATTTCCAGGCTTTCACACTACTTTTATCATTGCCACAATTCCTGGCATATTTTGTACTTTTTTAGCACAGGAATTCCAGTCAACAAGGCTGCTCACAAAACACTAATGAAAAAAATTCTTTCAATAGAAATTTTTTTTTGACACAATTCTTTTATTACCATTTTCATGCTGCTTCAGAAGTCTGACAGCTTAAAGAGGCTTTTAAAAAATGTAGTACTAGCAGAGAACAGGATAGAGTACATCACTCTTGTGTTGATAATCCAATCATTTTGGGGGCTAGTTCTATAATACAAATTTAATCCCACCATTCCAAAGCAATAAGAGAGAGAAAACAGTTAAAAATGGGTTCTGTAAGAGGTCTTAGGCACTAGAAATGATAAATATATCAATTGTTTGTTAAACCACTCAACTACAATTCCTTCTGTGATATCACTTGACTATGTTGTTGTTTCTTTCCTGCTCTGCACCTCTGCAGAGGAGGGTTAAAGCAGTTGTATTTTATTTCCAAACAACAGCACTCTGAACTGTAATTCTCTTACCTGCTTGAGGAATATTGGTGAGACCCAAGATAGATTTTAGACTCTCTGGAAGACAATACAGTCTTGCCATGGCAGAGCCCTCTGAAGTGGATCAGAAATCTGATAATTGCACTTTTAACCTCAAGCTCCATCACAGGTACCTGTGCAGCCCTGGCAAAGAGCCCTTTCCAAGGCTGGGAGCAGTCCAGGCTCCTCACTCAGTGGAATTAAAAGCTCAGCACTGCTGAGAGTTGTGTCTGTGGGGTGTGTTCAGCCCCTTCCTCACTCACAGTGCAGAGGACAGGGACAAACAGAGCTTCACCCTGGAGGGCTGCAGAGGAAAAGCCTACATTTGGTACTTGCTAGAAGCTCCATCAATAATTAGGGAAAATGTGGGGTTTTATTAGGAAAAGGAATTCAAAAGAGTCCTTTTCCCCATCTGTGACAACTTTTGGGTACCTGGGATATAAATCACCATAATTAGTGTGTATCAGGATCCTTTCCTGGGCAGTGCAGTGATCCTGCAACCCTGTTCCCAGCCATGGCCACTCCCAGCTGCTGCTGAGGGAGAACCAAATTCACCTGGATTCTTCCTGAAAAATCACCCTGTGCACACGTGGGATACTCCACTCCTCAAAGGATTGTGTTGTTTTAACTTGGCTTATTTTTTTTTAACTTAACCCCTGGGTTTGCACCTGGATAAAGTAGATTTTCTGGGTTTTTCCAGAGGTATGGAAAGATGCTTAGGATGGCTCAGTCCCTCCCTGCATGATAGAGGCTGGGTATTTTCACCAAGGCAGCAGGATGCAACTGCAGTGTGGATCCCTGGTGCAGCCAGAGCAGGAATAAACAGCTGCACCAATGCAGCTGTTCAGAACAAAAGAATTTAAGCCTTTAACTAAAAGTCTTTAAGTGACCTCTCAGCACTTGAGAGCCTGCAAGCCTGTATTGTTCACCCCTTTGTTTGCATAATAAGAATCAGGTTATTTAAACGACTCAAGCAGGTATTTCTTTTCTCCTAAAATGAAAATTAAACATTTAAGAAAAAAAAAATTTTACTCTTAACACCTTTGATCAGATTCAGACTTTTACTTGCTGTGTAGAAGTGCTACAATGTGGACATTTCATTTTAAATGTGGTGTGTACAAACACTAGGAAAAAAATACTCTTTACAGAGGAGATAGCAAAATCCACAAAAAGAACCATCCCTAGTCCAGACACTTCTGCTGTCTTAAACATGGCACATCTTCAAATTGCATTACAGGAAAAATGAGAATAATCCATTTTCAGGCTCTTTCTTCTCCCTCATATCAGGCTTATTTTTAGCCTTTTGCAGAACTGGATATAAAATTATCTTCCAGTTCTCCTATTGCAGCAATTTGAAAGTGTCTGACCTTATTCTTGCTTTGCAGATTCTATTATGTGGGGCAGGGGAAGGGCTCACAGAGTTGTCAGCCCTCCCTTTCTCTCATTTTTCTGTGGCAGCAGTGGGAGACAGAAAGGGTCCCCAGGTGAGCTGAGCCCAGAGTCCCCTCCATCAAACACATCCCAGGTGTTGAGGTGGCAGCTGCCTGATGCTGAGTGTGCTCCATTCTGGGAGCTTGCATTGCCAGAAAGAACAGGCCTTCTCTGAAATAGCTGGAGCTGTTTCACAGGGGCTTTTAGAAGGCTGGACACTTATTTTAGAGAGATGTGTCAGACCTGCATTGAGGCAGAGTTTGGATTTGAGGGTTTCAGGAGCTGCAAGTGGTTTTTAACAACTCTCAAAAAGGGATATTTGAGAACAGTTTGCTCACTGCTGATACTCAGCTGCTTATGGGGAGGAATATCATTGCTTCATTTGTTTTGACTTTACAAAAGAACAATAATTAAACATTTCCTACAGTGGTAGAAACTCACAGTGTTTTTTTTTAGCCTAGATAAGATATCCTTGGCCTTTGAAGCCACATGAATTTACAGCAAAAAGCCCATGAAATGCAGAGGATTAAATGCAGAGGATCTGTGGTGATGGAAAGAGAGAGGCAAGGAGTGAGTTTTCAGTATCTGAGAGTGGCATGATAAAAACTCGGACTGCAGATGGAACAAGATTAGACTCTAAGATGGTTTATATGGAATCCATGTTAAGAATATGAAGGGCAGAGATGATGAAAAAGTAAGTAGTTCTGTTATTGGTTGAAAAAGCCCCTTGTAGAGCTGTTGGTTTTCTCACCTGTTTCCTGGCCATTTTTGTAACTCCATAAACAGAGTTAGCAAAACCAAGAATGTAACAGCTTGGGGCTGGAATTTTAAATGCTGGTTTGCTGCTGCAGCTGGGGGCTGCTGGTGCCATGCAGATGGGAATAGTCTCATCTAGAACAATTGCTGATTTGTTGTGTCACTTTAGTCAGCCTGCAGGTTTCCTGCAGGTCGGGTGGGGAGGTGTCAAAGGTCAGTGTGGCTGTTCACAGGCAGTTTGAGCTCAGCTGTGATCCTTACACAGTGGTTGAAGCTTTGCTTTAGCCCAAGCAGAAGGATGGGGGCAGCTGGTGCTGGCAGAGCTCTGGGTTCTCCAAAACCTCCAAGGCCAGACTGACCTTCCCAGGTTCATCCCCTGTGCCACAGAGAAAGGAAAATAACATTCCTGCACTATCCCTAGCTACTTAGTGCTCTCCCACGGCAAGAATGGAACTTCTCCATGTGCCTTATGCTATAGGAAAGCCAAAGCTCACTTTTCCTAGAGCTCCAGATCAAGAACTGCTTGGGAGCCCTCCTGCTGTCATGGCTGCTGACTCTGCTGTGAGCCCCAAGAAGTCAGATTTTGTCCCTAAAATGCTCATCAGCTGTAAAACAGGATTGAAGGCACTTCCCACAAAGTACTAGGGGCACTGAAGCTCTGTGCTACCAGTGGACTCAGCATGGCAATTGGTGTTGGCATTACAAAGGAGAATTCTTGGTGTAGAGGGACTTTGCCATGCAGAAGGAGATTTTAAATTCTCACTGAGACAGGTTCTTTGCTAAGGCTGCCCTGGCACAGAGACAAAATCTGATCAGATCCCACGCAGGTGACTGGAGCACTGGGCAGAAGGCAGCAGAAGAAACAATCTCTGACAAAAGAAATGGAAGAAATCATGAAAAATTCAGCCCACTGTTTCCTGATGCCAGAGCATTTTGCAAAGATATTGGCTTTTACAAGCAGCACTCTCCTTGTGCAGCAATCTGCCAGGCAGATGCTGTGACTGTGGGTGTGTTAGAACAATTTACCTGTGGCTGGGTCCTTGACCTGGGCCAGGCTTTAACCCCAGCAAGTCCCTCACAGCACACTGGGGAGAACTGGAAGGCAAGAGCTGAAAGACTTGTGGCTTGAATACAGGTAGTTTAATAGGGAAAGCAAAAGCTGCACCACAACCCAAGGAATTCATTCCCCACCTCCCCTGGCAGCTGGGTGTTCACCATCCCCAGGAGAGCAGGGCCCCTTGCACACAAGTTACATGCAAGGACAAACCCCTTCACTCCAAACATGCTCCCTTCCTCGTTCCTCCCCCACTTTGTGTTCTGAGCACAGCATCATAAGGTGTGGAATATCAGTTTGGGGCTCCTGTCCTGCCTGTATCTCCTCCCAACTTCCCATGGACACCCAATTCCTCACCAGCGTGGCAGGACAAGGAGCAGAGCCTTGGCTCTGTGCAAGCCCTGTTCAGGAATAACCAAAACATCCCTGTATTGTCCAGCACAAATCCAAAACACAACCCCACTGCTGACACTGGGAGGAAGAGTCAGTTCAACCTACTCCAGCCAAACCCAGCCCAGCCTGAATGACACCTTTTAGAGAAACAGGGACAAACTGTGGGACTGTTACCTCTCCAGTAAGGAGTGTCTTAAGTGCTCTGGCTCAGTCATCCCCAAAGTTCCTGCCAGACCACTACAAGCCACGTGGGGATTGCCAGGACTGTTTCAGAGGAGTGAAATGGTTGGGAGTCTCCTTGAGGCCTCCAGGCCATGCTGGACAGGGCTTGGAGCAGCCTGGTCTACTGGAATGTGTCCCTGCCCGTGGCAAGGGGTTGGAATGAGATGGTCTTCAAGGTCCCTTCCAACCCAACCCTTTCCATGGTCCTGTTATTTCCCAAACCTGGTCGCTCAGAGGTTGGTGAAAAGAGATGGAGTATGAGGGAGTTATTTTGGAGGATAAGTGTTTTTAATCAAGTGCCATCAGGAAGTTCTACAGGATTTTCTATTTTAAGATTTAATTTGTTCTTATCTGCTTTTTATGTCATGTTTTCTCCCTCTTGCCATTCAATAATTCAATCAAAAGTGAGGCACTCCACTGCCTCTTTTCTGCATTATTTCAATGGACATAAGTGTCTGTTGTTACACACATCTTCTGTGGCACTAAAAATCCCTCCACCTCAATGCTGAGCCAATCAATGTCTGGCAGAATTATACTCACAGAGACAGACTCAGGCACAAAGTTGTGAGACCCACATCCTCACAGAGTTCAGGGGTCTGTGTCAGAGTACCCCCACAGACTGGTGAGCTCTGGAGCTCCTTTCCATCCAGGTCCTTGGGACCCTGACTGGTGCTGTTAACTGTTCATCTTCACATCTGTTCTGCTGCAGCTGCCTGGGAAAATATCAGGAAAGTTTATTGATTTTTTTCCCTTATGCCAGCTTTCTCCTCAGTAAAGATGTGTGAAAGAGGAAAAAGCAAAGCTGACCCATGTTTCTGCCTCTGGAGACAAATTAGCACCTGGATTAAATGAACAGATGGAAAATGCAGCCTGTGCAGCTTTAAGGGGCTGAACCAAATAGAGGGGAAATCATATTTGCTGTGCACGATTATCATATTTTGTTTGCTAAACCCACTGACACGCAGGAAGAAGAGGGGATTTGAGCCAATTCATTTGCTCAGTGCAGCTGGAGGAGCCCCTGTCCCCAGCAGAGCACTGTCACTCCTCATGGCCTGAGCAATCCAGAGGGAAGGGCAGGGCAGCTGTGCCTGTGGCTGCAGGGGCTGTGCACACCCAGCTCCTGTGTGAGCCTTGGCAGGGAGAGCTGCAGGTGCACAAAGCCCCTCCCTGGCTGGGAGTGAGAGCAGGGGCAGGCAGCACAGTGAGCAAACTCCTCCTGTGCCAGATTGCTGGTTGAGTTTTATTAGAGTTCTCTCAGCATCCTTTCCCTTTGGCAAACTGACCTCAGCTCCATCAGCAGCCCATTCCTGCAGGCTGGATAACCTGTCAGATGCATCAGGAAGCTCAGTGCTTGGACTATTTTTAACTGTGCCATCCTATCCTCGTGCCATTCACTGGGAGCTCTCTAGGCTGATGTATCACTGTTGCTCTCCTTCCCTTTCAGTCACTGTTTCCAGCTGCAGCCTGCTTGGAGTCTGGAGTTCTGCAGGAATTCATGTTATCAATCACGTCTTGTCCCAGAATTACTGACTTCACCATCAAAACAGCTTGAGGTCAGTCAGAGCAGGAGCTGCTCTCTGGGAGCAATCCTTGATTCCACTGTTCTAACTGAAGGTAACAGGTTGTAGTGAGGGTTAATGTTCTGCAGCCTTTTTAGGGGAGGAGTTGGAGGCTGTGGCAGCTTGTTCAGCATCCCAGGAGAATCCCAGCATCCCTGCTGTGGAGCAGGGAACCAAAGCCATCTCCTCCCAGCTGCAGGTGAAAATGGGGACTGTGCTTAGCTACTGCAGGGCAGCAATGGCTAACCCAGTTACCTGCTGCACTGTTGAGCAAAAACTGTGTGATGAAGGGCATGAAATGTACACACTTGAACTGGAGTGTCCAGCCTGCTGCGTTTGCTCCTCCTAAAGTGTCTGGTGAAAAGGTGGTGCAGGACTGGGACCAGGGTTTGCACTCAGGGTGTGGCAGAGTCCAGCTGAGAGATCTCTGCTTTGTTTTGGCTTCTGCAGTGAGCAAAATAGTGAAAGAAGAACAGCTATGGCTTTGATTTGTTACAGGGGCTGCTCCAGCTCTCCTACTTCATAACTCTGATCATTTATCTGCAGGAATTAGTGATAACAGCAGCATCAATGCAAGTCCCTTCCTGTGTTCACAGATCACTTGATAAAATTAATTCTTACAGCTGAAGTCATACAGGAGTGGAGCTACAAATGACCTTGCTTAGCCTCTGTGTTCCTCTGTGTCCAACCCCAGGCAGCAACATCAGCTTTGAATGCTGCTGTTTCAGTAGCTGGAATTTCAGACTGCTGCATCTGGCTGGGCTGCTCATCATCCTGAGACACAGGTGGAGGGTGATGTTGCTCTGATGCCAAAAAACACCCTTTAACTGGCTGTATTTGAAAAGAGATTTGGTTTTCATAGATTAAGGCCATAAAGTCTCATTACCTTTCAAGGATGTCTGGCCATGAACTTTTCATCACCTAAAATTTCAGGTTTCAGTGTGTTTACAAGGCCTTTTGGAGATGTTTTTAACCTCCCAACATCTGAGGAAGTTCAGACAGGAGGAATCTGCTGGGGCCTCCATCAGTGACTGGTCCCCCTGTATCCCTTCCTAAAGCACTGCTTCAAACAGGCACTTGATGGCACATTGCAGTAGAAACACAGAATTCTCTCCACTGAAATTAAGGAGAAAGATCCTTAATCACTGGCAGGAATTGTTGCTAAATCCAGTGGTCCAGCTGCCCCTGGAGCCCCAGTGCTTCTGTCTGCTGAATGAGGTCCAGCTCAAAAACCCAATACTAAAAAATCCACTCAGTAACTCAAAAACTGAGTTATTTTCAGGCTAGAAAGACCCTACCAAAACATTTTATTGTTGGTTGTAAAAATTAAGTGATGTTAAGTACAGCAGACTGTAAAAACCAGGACAACATTTCCTAATACGCTTCTCAGTTACAAAAGCCAGAGTGTGGCTTGTTTAGATAGCAGGAAAACTGGGCTTTGGGAAAGCTGCAGGACACTGAAACACAGGTGGTGTTGGACTTAGGCATGAAATTTGACATTAAGCAGGCTGGCAGCATTGCCAAGAGCTTTCTGTAAGCACAGCCTCCCTTGGAGCCCTGGGCACAGCAGTGCTGCACAGGCTGAGGTGTGTCCTCCCTCCTGACACCCTGCTCCTGGCAGGGACACCTCCCTGGGGCTCAGCACAGGCAGGGGGACACATCCCAGCAGAGCTGCAGCTGAGGGGGGTCTGGTGCTGCTGGCCCAGGGTGCAGCAGAACGTTCTTGCACTGGATGTGGGCAGCAGGAATTCTTTCAAATCCCTGGGACTGCACTATAACCTGTAATCTCCATTAGCTGCTGGCTTGGGGACCAGCAAGGCTGGAAGGGACAGAGCATTTGGAGAATAATCCTGCCCAGCTCCTGAAATAGAGCATAGCTGACCTGCAAAAGATCTTGGCCAGTCATCTGTTATCTTAAATTGGCTGTCTTGTCCTCCTGCAGGTCTGTAACCGGCCAGGGTGAGGGTGCAGTGAAATTAGATCCATTTTACATAGCATAAATATTTAACAGCTCTAGAGCATGTAGTTTAATATTAAACAGACAGTCTTATAAATACTTCAGAATTATAGATGCTGTCACAGTACATGGAAATGACTTGATAGGGTCTAGGAGAAATATTTAGGTTTGACAGCAGAGGAAGTGATGGTGTTAGAGAGAATCAGCCACATTTCTGACTGCTAGAGGAGTCTGTAAAAAAACCAAAAAAGTTGTACAGCTTCTCTTCTTAAAAGGCAATTTGGGTGAGTTTCCTCCTCCTCCAGAAATAACAGAGTGGTTCCCACCCTACTCTTTTCAAGGAATGAAAACATCCACAATCTTAAAAAAACACTGCAGAGAAAACAGAACAATTTAGGAGCCAATGTTCAGTGATCCCCTCAGTGTGGGATTATCGTTATTTGAAAGGCAGGTGGTACTTAATGAGGGATTAGATGCTCTTGAGCCTTGTTATTTTAAGCCCATATACTACATTTTGCCACCTCAGAGAGTTTAAAATTTATTATTTGTAGGTTTGCTTTTAGAAAAGTAAACAAAATCCCACCTGACCCATAAGCTGAGCCCCAGTGCCATTGGTTGTGGCAGTCACCACTGTCCCAAGTTTGGCGACTATTTCAGTTCTCCATCCTGCCCACCAGCTTCCTGTGTGATCCCTGAAAGTCATTTCTCTCCCCAGCAGGCTCACAAGTCATCTGCAATCTAATTTCCCATCAAATCTTCAAAAAGCATTTCAGGATTAGCCCCTCCAGGCCTCTGTTCCCATCTGTGAAACAGAGATAAAGCAGAACTTGAGAGAAATGTGTTAAATAAAAGGGCAGTAGAACTGTTGTACAAGCAGGAAAGTTGTGTCAGCAATGCAGGTGGGCTCTCCATGCTAAAGTCATGGCAAAACTAACTTTTTCTTTGTAGATTCTGTATCCTTTAGGAACATGGAATGTTCCTAGACATTCCTAGCAAGGGACAGGACTTTCTAACATTATGGCTCACTCAAACCTCTGGAGTTTCAGTGTTCTTTGACAGTTTTGTAATATTGCACAGCTTGCTTGCTACTTTTGAAGTTGGCTGTAGCATTCCCAGGTAATTTTCTCTGATGTATTCTGCACAATTCCAATTTTCAATACAATGTGATTTCAAGTGCAGTGGGGTTACCAACAATGGGACTTGTACAAAGAAACTTGGGTCAGCTCTTCTATCAGAAATATATCAGTTTATAGCCTGGAAAGGCAGAAAAAGCACAGAGGCTTCTGTGCACCTTGGAGACCTGTGGGGTTGGTGTGAATTTAAGAGCTGTGCGTTGAACTGGACCAGTTCCTGACACAGAGATTTCTTGGAAGGTGTCCCCTAAAAATTAAATACTACTTAATTTTTATGCTGGAACATGTTTGAATCCATTTCAGGGAAAAAAAAAAAAAAAAAAAAAAAAAAAGTGTTCTGGGTAAGGTGTGAAGCATGGTGAAAAGCCACAACTAAGTTTTGATGTGTCCAAAGGAGAGTGATGTTTCCTGAGAATTCCTCACCTGCAGTGCCTCGGGCAGTGGCAGCTCTGTGATGTTCCCTGTGCCAGGATTTCCCTGGTCAGAGGGAAGCTGCCTTTGACAGCAGAGGTACAAAGCACTGCTGGGGCAGTCTGGGTCTCAGCTGAAGCTGGCTGTCTTGATTTGAAACAGGGGTCTGCTCAGGAGGGCAGGAGGCTCCCTTGGGATGGAGAGTATGACACCCTTCCCTCTGAATTGTTATAACATTGGAATTAAGGGGGTTTCAGGCAAAGATATGAGAAAGGAATAACAGTTCCTTGACATAGCCTGGTGAGAGATTCAACCCAGGGGGCTGTGCCCTTCCCAGAGAGATGCATCTCAGAGAGAGAACTCCTCCCAGGGACACTGGCCCTCCCTTTAGCTGTGGGGATTTCAGCAGGCAGTGTCAGCTCTGGCAGTGATTTCAGCTCGTGATTTCAGCTCAGCCTTCCTGAATCCCCATGGCCAGCGCTGCAAGGAGAGAGAGAGGAGTCTGTGTAGTGCTTCCCCCAGAGACAGCTTTGTTGGCAGAGCTCTGCAAAGGGAGCCAGGGACAGAGAACTCCGGAAGGGTCGGAGGCTGCGGACGGGGTTTGGATGGGCACTGGGCTGGGGTGGATACAGGCTGTTTGCATAGGGGTCAAGGGTGCTGGGGTTTGGGGTCGCCTGGTCCCCGTGAGTGCACAGAGGTTTATCTTAGGGTCAGTTCTGCATTCCAGCAGTGCCTCTCATGGGAGAGCAAGGGGCTCTCCCGCAGGGAGGTGCCGCAGCCGCAGCCGCGGGGCCTCTGGGCAGGCAGCGTGGGGCACGGTGCGGCCACAGCCCTGGAGCAGCAGCAGCAGCGGCACCGCTGCCGGCAGGGCCGGGAGAGGCTCCCTGCCAGGGGGAAGGGGCTCGGGGTGCCGGGGTGACCCCTGAGGCCCCCAGCAGTGGGGAGAAGCCTTTTGTTCGTGGGGTGGTGTTCCCCAGGCCCCGGGGCAGCGCCGCTCTCCAGAGGGCTCCGCGCGGCAGGAGCAGCCCGCCGGGCAGGCAGCCCAGGCAGCCGCTGCACCGACCGAGCCCCGGGCAGGACAGGCAGCGGCTGCCCCAGCCCCTGTTAAAACCACAGCCCAGTGCACACGGTATCTCTGCCCTTCCCAGAGAAAAACTCAGGTGAAAAGAGAGAGCAGCCAGCTGGGCCGCTCCGCTGAGCTGCGGCGCTTCTTTTGCCTCTCTGAAGTACCCGGTCGTTACTGTGTCCTAGCAGCACATACAGGAGAAAATCCTTTTAGAGACAGAAACAAAAAGAAAAGTCCTAAACCCAACACCTGCACAGCCGATCACCACTGGTAGACAGCCGGAGAGTCTCCCCTTGTTTATTTATCAGATTTATTTATGCTGCTGCTGCCCTGGGGTAAAGCACTGGAAGTGCCCGGTCAGGGCATCCTGGAGCTGTGCTGGCGGTTCCCGGTGCTGCACCAATCCAGGTGTTCCCATGGAGGTCAGTGAGCACCTGAGCTAGAGAGCAACTTCCCGAGGTCTTTGGGTCCCGGGGGGACCCCTCTGACAGTTCAGCTGGGGCCCTGCTGTGTGTGTCACTGACACAGGCACTGTGTGTCCCTGTCACAGGCACTGTGTGTGTGTCACTGTGTGTCACTGTCACAGGCACTCACTGTGTGTCATTGTCACAGGCACTGTGTGTGTGTGTCACTGTGTGTCCCTGTCACAGGCACTGTATGTGTGTCCCTGACACAGGCACTGTGTGTGTCACTGTGTGTCACTGACACAGGCACTGTGTGTGTCTGTCACAGCATGTGCATGTTGTCACTGTCACAGGCACTTGTGGTGTCACTGTCAAGGCACTTGTGTGTGTCACTGTGTGCCCTGTACAGGCACTGTGTATGTGTGTCACTGTCACAGGCACTCTGTGTGTGTCCTGTCACGGCACTGTGTGGTGTCACTGTGTCCTGTCACAGGCACTGTGTGTCACTGTGTGTCCCTGTCACAGGCACTGCATGTGTGTGTCCCCTGTGTCACTGTCAGGCACTGTGTGTGTGTCACTGTTGTCCCTGTCACAGGCACTGTGTGTTGTCACTGTGTCGTCCACTGTTGTTCACAGGCACTGTGTGTGTTGTGTCACTGTAGTGTGTGTCACTGTCTCACAGGCACTGTGTGTGTGTCACTGTTCCCTGTCACAGGCACTGTGTGTGTGTCCTGTCCCTGTCACAGGCACTGTTGTGTGTCACTGTGTGTCCCTGTCCAGGCACTGTGTGTGTCCCTGTCACAGGCACTGTGTGTGTGTGTCCCTGTGGTCCCTGTCACAGGCACTGTGTGTGTGTCACTGTGTGTCCCTGTCACAGGCACTGTGTGTGTGTCCTGTCCTGTCACAGGCACTGGTGTGTGTCATGTGTCCTGTCACAGGCACTGTGTGTGTGTCCTACTTTGTGTGTCCTGTCACAGGCACGTGTGTTGTTGTCACATGTGTGTTCGCCTGTCACAGGCACTGTGTGTGTGTCACTGTCCCTGTCACAGGCACTGTGTGTGTGTCACTGTGTGTCCCTGTCACAGGCACTGTGTGTGTGTCCCTGTCCCTGTCACAGGCACTGTGTGTGTGTCACTGTGTGTCCCTGTCACAGGCACTGTGTGTGTGTCCCTGTCCCTGTCACAGGCACTGTGTGTGTGTCACTGTGTGTCCCTGTCACAGGCACTGTGTGTGTGTCCCTGTCCCTGTCACAGGCACTGTGTGTGTGTCACTGTGTGTCCCTGTCACAGGCACTGTGTGTGTGTCCCTGTCCCGTCACAGGCACTGTGTGTGTGTCACTGTGTGTCCCTGTCACAGGCACTGTGTGTGTGTCCCTGTCCCTGTCACAGGCACTGTTGTGGTTGTGTGTCCTGTAGCACTGTGTGTGTGTCCCTGTCGTCACAGGCACTGTGTGTGTGTCACTGTGTGTCCCTGTCACGTGTGTTGTGTCCGTCCCTGTCACAGGCACTGTGTGTGTGTCACTGTGTGTCCCTGTCACAGGCACTGTGTGTGTGTCCCTGTCACAGGCACTGTGTGTGTGTCCCTGTCACAGGCACTCACTCCTGCCCCTGGGTAGCACAAACAGCGTGGGGGGCACAGGACAGGAGCTGCTGCCGAGGAAGTTGGATTTTCCAGGACATGTACTGCAAGGACAAGCAGCAGGTGCAAAGGATGGACTTTGTAGGACTGTTGCTGCTGTGCCTGGATCCCACAGGAGCTGTCCCCTCACTGCCCTCATCCCAGGAGCTGCAGGACAGCTCCTGCCTGCTGACAGAGCGGTCCCTGCCAGACACTGCATCACCCGGGAGCAGGTGCCTGCAACAACAGCAGGTCTTCAGGAGATGCAAACTGAAAGACAACTCACTTTTTCTTAATTTAATTTTTATCAGCGATGACTGTTTCCATTTGTGCTGTCAGGCTGAAGGACACCAACAGCCACTGTACAGTCTTGTACTGGCTGAGGGAAATAGGAGCTATCTGGGTGCCTTTGGGACCTTCCTAAATCCTTGTCAATTAGTGCCAGCAATGTTATTTGGCATGTTCCAGCCACTGTCAGCATTGCTGTCAGGCACTCTGTGTGACAAGGTTCCAGCATTATACCATTGTGCAGGGCAGTTATTAATGTCCCACTTCTTTAGACACTGTTAAGCAACCAAAACCTGGCTTTACCAGGCTGGTATGTTATTAGGAATCCATCTCTTTGCTAACTGCAGCTCTCACACAACACTTTTGTTTTCTCCACCAGGGTGAATCAGCTTGTGATGCCACCAGCCTCTGTGAAAGTCTGAGACGGTGAGTGACCCAAACCAGCAGCAGGTTTCAAGCTGAAGCTCAGCCCCAAACCCCTGTCAGCCCATTTCTTCCCTTATGAATTGCACAGGGGTTCCCTTAGCCAGCTCTGGTTTGCCCCTTTACCATCCTCAGCCCACAGCAGAGCAGATCAAGAACAGGGAAACCAGAGGTCAGCTCGAGTGTCCTTTGTGGCATTGAGCTGCTCCAGAACCTGGTGCTCCCTTCTTGGAGCAGAAAAGCCCATGTTACCTTGACCACCAGCAGTGTGACTGTCCCAGGCCAGGACTTAAAACCTTTTGGTGTTCACAAAAGCTGCTGCTGCCCTGCTCTGGGTGAAACAATGGGCTGCTACCAAGCCACCATTTCTGGCATAGTCCAGATTTTCTGCAGGAAGTGTTTCCAGCAGCACCTGACCCTGCATGTTGTTGCTGGACTGTCCCCTCTGAGCCCCCCTCGATCCAGGGTGACACCTCTGAGCAGAGGGACTGTCCCCTTCCTGCTGCCCACCCTGTCCCTTGTGTTCCTGCTGTCCTTATCACTCCCCCACAGCCACAGCACTGCTGCTTGGAGCTGCCACAAGTGATAAACACTTCCCAGCATTTTACTGGAGCCAAAATTAATTAAAGCAAGTTTTTGAAGAGGAGATTTCTTTCCCATAAATTAAATGCATTGAAAGACTAATCAGAAAATCAGAACTCAATAAGACACTTCAGAATGGCCTTTTGAGGGAAAAGGTTTAATGCAATCTCTAGCACAGCAGATGTGTTATTTCCACAGAGGGGAGTGGATTCAGGCATAGGGCTGCCTGGAATTTGCAGGCTCTGGGCTGGATGTGTATTCACACAGTATTATTTAACAGTAGGTTTTAGATAAAGTTGGAGGGTTGTTTTTTGGGGTTTTTTTAAGTATCAACAAATCTGGGAGGAAATACTTGCTGCTGTTGCTGAAACTTGCTTTATAAACCAGTGACTACCTGTGTCCTGGGAACACCAAGGTTTTTTCACTGCACTTTCGTCTTTTTTGGTCCAGCTTTATACAGGTTGAAAGAAACCAGGGCACCATCCCAGGGCACCATCATAGGGGAATTTTCCTGCAATGCAGCAGCCACTAATTTTTAAGATCAGGGGCAATTTCCTGCATGACATAGAGCACAGACCCTCTCAGAGGAAATCCTGCAGTGAGAGAACTGGTTATCCTTGCCCCATTCTCTAGGAAGGCAGTTGGCTGTAGCTAGGCCCCCCAGGGGTTCCTCAGCAGTGAGGAGAGGTGCTGATTGCTCCTTAAAGCCAGCACAGCCCACCAGCAGTGCCTTGGCAGCAGGGTGTGAGCTGGCTGTGCTGGGCTGCCCCCTGAGCTGGGCTCTCCAAGGCACAGACATTTCTAACATGACAGTTTAAGGCACAAGGCAGTCCCTCTGTAGGAGACTGAGGGGCTCAAGAGCAGTGTACAGCAGTGGAGGCTGTGATGTGCTGAGCTGCTCTGGCACACACAGCTGCCCTTCAGCCCTGCACGGGAGCTGCACCTGCCTGTCCCCTCCTGGGCAGCCTGGCCAGGGCACAGGGCCTTTGTTCCCTTTCCAGATGGCCTCAGCACATCCCCAAGTGCTGCCTCCTCCGCGGGCAGGCTTTGCTTGCACAGACACCAGGGCTCTCTTAGCTGTTCCCAGCCCCACAGGCTGCACCATCACCAGCCCCTCCCTGGCACTTCCAGTAACTCCCTCTGTTCCCTGTTTGCAGCTGCCAGTGAAGCAGTGACTCGTGGACTCTGCTCCCACCATTCCAGTCTCAATCTCGAAGCACTCCTGTCCTGGACATCAGTGGATCCTTCAGCTCCACATCACAGGGGGTTCTCCAGCACCAAATCCACCCCGTGGCTCCAGCCTGCAGGGTCAGGCTGCAGGAGGTGAGCAGGGCAGCTAGGAACATGGCACCTTGTGGGACACAGGGACATGCAGGGGGTGCCCTGAGCAGGGAAACCAACTGTCCACTGGACCCAGACAGAGCTGCCCAAGTGAGCAACTGTAGATTGTGTAAATGGTTTTAGTTATAGCCAATGAAGTCCACATTGTTTGTAGGGCAGCTGGTGTCCTATGGAATGCTGCTGCTCTGCCAGCACTCCCACTCCCACAGACTGCACTAGTTGAGGACCTGTTCTGTACATCACCTTTTCTTTGACACTGAAGGCTTGATTCAGATTATTATTTTTTATTTAAATATGTTATAAGATGCTTTATCTCTTCTGAAGACATTAGATGAGATATATATATATATATTATATTATATATTACTTAGATAAACAGATTTTATTTAAACATTTGAAATCTGGAGCTGCCTGTGCAACCACAGCAGACATGAAAAACGTCCACAGCTCTCCTCCTCTCAGTGCCCTGGTGCCAGGGCCTGCAAGGGCACCACAGGAAAACCTCCAGTGGTTTCCTCCCTGTCACTGGGACTGAGCAGTGGGACAGAGGAGAGAGTTTCACTGCACTGGGTGTGCTGATGGTTGTCACAGAAAGGCCCAGAAGAACGTTGGACAGAAATCCCTACAGGCTCTAGAGATTTCCATATGCTAAATTCAGCCTTCCTAGGAGGTTCACAGGCTTTTAAAATACCAAAATCCACGTGGCTGAATGGCTGTCCCTTGGGCCTGGGAGTGCAATACTGCTGTGCCAGTGACCTCGTGCTTTGTTTACATGATACCATATCACTCAGACTGTCAATGCTAATTCTCCCTGTCAATATTCCAGAGCAGGGGGCTGACACTCTGCCTTCAGAGCAGTGACTGGGGTCCTGCACACCCCAGCTGCCCTGTCCCAGAGCACTGGCACTGGGGTGTCACCTGTACCTTTGCAAAGGGGCATTTGAGAGCTTGCAGATAAGGCCAGTGCCTGCACTGGGTTCACTCGAATGCACAAGCCTGTCATGGTGCCATCCACTGCAGTCTTGATCCCTGTACTTGGCATCCACTAGCCAAATGTGTGCTGTGTCAGCTGGATGGGGGAGTGGGGAGAGCACAGCTCCTGGAGATGGCCAGGCTGAGCAGGGAGAGCCCTGCACAGGAGAGCCTGCCCAGGGAGGGCTCTGCCCAGGGAGGGCTCTGCACAGGGAGGGCTCTGCCCAGGGAGGGCTCTGCACAGGGAGGGCTCTGCACAGGGAGAGCTCTGCACAGGGAGAGCCCTGCCCGGGGAGGGCTTGCCAGGGAGGCTCTGCACAGGGAGGGCTCTGCACAGGGAGGGCTCTGCACAGGGCTCTGCACAGGGAGAGCTCTGCCCAGGGAGGGCTCTGCACAGGAGGGCTCTGCACAGGGAGGGCTCTGCACAGGGAGGGCTCTGCCAGGGAGAGCTCTGCCAGGGAGGCTCTGCTAGGGAGGGCTCTGCCAGGGAGAGCTCTGCCCAGGAGGGCTCTGCACAGGAGAGCCTGCCAGGGAGAGCTCTGCCAGGAGGGCCCTGGCTCTGCAGGTCCCATTCCCTCTGCTCTGAGCACTCTCTCACAGTTCAGACCCCCCCTCAGTTCAGCACAGCTTGAGCAGGTGAAAGCACCTCATTCCTGTGCTCACAAGTGACTGCCCTGGGGGTCCCAGGAGGACTAAACCAGCTCAGGAAATGTCAGACCAGGACTAGATGTGAGTTGAGGCTGGGAGCTGCTGTCCTGGTTGTGCCATGAGATTGCTCAGGCACAGGAAGGTGCTGTTAGTAAGTCTGGGTTTGTCTCCCATTCCCTGCCAGCATTGCAGCAGAGATGTTCTAATTCCAGTTGCTCACCCCACAGCAATTCCCTGCCCAGGCTGGGCATTCCTATAATCCCTTGAGCCTTTCCTCCTCCCCAGACCTCACAGGGCTCCTCTGCAGGGGTTCTGTCACCTGAAATTCCTTGATAATAGCTCTAAGACTTGGCTAAAGAACCAGAGCCAGAAGTGTTCCTCTAGTGCCTGAGCAAGCAGGTGCTAGAAATAACAAAGCAAAGCAAATCCCAACAATGCTTCACTTCCTACCTCGTGCCACTATTTACACTGGGAGGGGAAACACAGCCACTGCAGTCTGGGAGCCAAACACTTGGCTTTAAAGGCACATGAATTTCTGATTCCCATTAAGAAATTCCTTTTTAAGCTGTTTAAAAAGAAACAAAAAGCAACCCAACAATCAGTCATTTCATCTCCGAGACCAAAGAAGATTAACCACATTTCCTAAACGGCTTTTCTGATAGGCTCTCTGTTGTAGCATTTACTGTCAACAAAATAGAACATTTCTGCTAAGGTTCAGAGATTAGGAATTCTCCTTAAACTGAATTCTCAGGAGTCAACAGTGAAAAGGAAAGTGTTCACTGGCAGTCCTACTTTGTGACAGGCTCCAGTCCTGTCAGAGCTCAGTGCTGGTTTTATCCTTTGTGCACCTGAAGGAAATGCTGCGGATTCTGTTTAAACAAGGACAGAGATAAGGGAATGAGTCCTACCTTCACCAAGGGATCCCTGAATCCCTGCTCCCACACATTCCAGGCTAGGAGAGGGAGGCTCAGGCTTCTTCCAGGTCCTTGCTGCATTCACCAGGGTCTGTGCAAGTGTCCAGAGGCACCAGGGAGGCTCCAGCTGCCCCTCAGTCAATCACGAGGGATTTCTCCTACTCCACTTCCTCCAGGGGATTTTTTAGAGCATTAACTCCCCCAGCTGACCCTGCACTGGCAGTGAGGTGCTTTGTACAGTGTGAGAGATGAGGCACTGGCACCTGCCCAAAGAGGCAAGAGAGGGACCCAGAAGGCAGCAAGCCCCAGCCCGGGGCAGCTCTGGGTGGCCCCAGGGGCCTCTCCCCTCTCAGTCAGCGTGACTAAACCCCAGAAATGTCTGGCTGTGCTCTGGGAGGCAGAGTTCTTCCAAGCTGCACCCCAAATGCTTGTTTTCTCCATTTGCTTTGTTGTCTGGTAAACCAGCACTTACAATCACTTTTACTACGTGATGTACGGGAGTATTGGTGTATTTTCTTGTTATACAAGGGAGGAGTATAAAATAGTTTTCTGATTTCTTTCAGAAGCAAATGACTATTTTATTTTTTAAGAGCAATTGATTGTGAATCTCAGAGTATAAAAAGAGATAAGCCAAATATATACCTTTATGTAAATTAAGAAATAAAAGTATTTAAAATGTACCTCCTGGCTCCTTTTCTTGTGTCACCTCTTGGCTGTGCCTCCCAGGGTTGCTGCCTGCAGGGCTGGTCCCTGGGATAAGGATGCTCTGAGCTCCAGCAGCCACAGTGCTGCCAAAAACTTCCCTGGACACCAGCCTGCCTGGAGTTTGTGGAGAAACAGCACCAGGAGCAGGGAGAGTGGTGGCTTACAGCCTCCTTCTCCCTCAGAGCTGGGGGAGCAGGCTGTGGCCCAGAGCTGGGGTCCTGCCCCAGCCCCTCTGGGCTGAAGGGCCTGGCTGATGGGCTGCTGACAGTGGGAGCCACTCTTGCTTCCCACCCACCACACCTGCCTGCTGCTCCTCCTCTGGCTGCACACAGTCCCAGGCTGTCTCACTTACAGGAAGAAATCATTAGTGAGACACTACAGCTCTGAAGCCTTGTCCCCTCTGGAGCCCCTCGGGATCGTCAAACCAGGACAGCCTGACCTGCTGGCCTCCTGCCTGCTCCATTTGCATAACACACGAGAAGTCAGCACTCGGGACAGCTGGAGGGGCTTAGCTGGGATCGAGCTTTTAACGAGGCAGTGAAGCAGCTCTGAGCACAGGCAGGGCAGCAGCCACACGGTCAACAGCCCATTGGGAGCAGGCACCCTTTTTCCTAGAGACAGGATTGGCAGTAATTGCCAACACCTTCTGCCTGGGAATGGAGATCTGCAGCTTTTCCTCAGGCTGCCGCAGCAGCTATTCCAGTCAACAGCCTACAGCCACCTCCAGAAGAACAAGGGTTTGGGAGCAAAGGTCCAGCAGGGAGAGTCCAGCCCTGAGTTGCTCAGACAAGCATGGGAGCAGCACAGAGCAGGAACCAGGCACCTCCTGGAAGGCAGAGCTGCAGTGACAGCCCTGCAGCCCAAATCCCATCCTGCCTGGGAACCTCTGCCAACCCTGCAGAGGCTGGAAGCCAACAGTCATCAAGGGTGGGCACAAGGAGAGCTGCCCTTCACCTCCTGCCCAACCTGTGCCAATACTTGAAAGATTCTTGACTTGCAGAGTCCAGAGCCTGCCCAGTGCTCATCCAGCACAAGGGCTGTGTCCTCCAAGGCAACACCACAGTGTCAGTGCAGCCTCCCCCGAGTGCCCCAGAGCCAGCTGTGCAGGCAGGGGTGAAAGGCAGGCACAGGGAGGATTCCCTGCTCAACTGTGGGCACAAACTCCAGCTGCTCCCAGGAGCCAGCACTCAGCTCGGGTGTGCAGCTCAGCTTGTGGGGTCACTGCTGGCACAGGGAGTGGAAGCTGTGGGGTCTCAGTGGGACTGGGCTGTGTCTGTGCCTGCCAGCCCCTGCCCCCCCAGGAGTTCTGTGCTATCAGAGCAGAGAATCACTGCAAAGGCAGAGAACAGCCATGGGCAAACACAGCCCTTTGCAGCTCTTCTCTCACCCCCTCCAAGAGCAATGTGACATTTCCAGTGCCCTTCTCTCTGCCTGGCGGTACAGACCCACCTGCAGGATGAGAGCTGAAGGCACAACGGGCACAGCCCTGCTCCCAGCCCTTCCTTCTGCCAGGAGCCAGCACCAAACTCCTCCAGTATGGAGGAGAGCAGTGAGGCCTTCAGGGAATCATGGAATCACTAAGGCTGCAAAAGACCTTCAAGGTCATCAGGTCCAAGCATTAACCCAGCACTGCTCCCTCAGATGCTGGAGGAGTCAGGGCCAGGCACCAGCACCCCTGTGCTGCCATCCAGGAGCAGGGGAGGCTTTAGTGACAAAGACAGCCTGAGCAGCACTTCAAACACTTGGAGCCTCAGCTCTCAAGACCCAGGTAGCTCCCATGAGAGAGCTTGGCCCTGGCACTCTCCAAAGAGATGATGGCATTCCAGCATTCAGGAGCCTGGGGATAAATAAGCAGATGCAATTCCAGGCAGTCACCTTCCCAGCCTGTTTGCTGCGGGCCTGCTGTTCCAGGTGCCTTGCATGGCTGCACACAGGCTGCCAGCCTGGCAGAGTGGCCAATCAATCAACCATTTCAATTGTTTCACTGATTTATTGATGTCTCTGCACTACCACAGGGGCCATGGCCCCTCCTGCACCCAGCAGCAAAAAGGCAAGAAAAACCAGATCATGGTAGTTACAGACAATACCAGAGTGCTCCAACTGGAAACAGCTGACCCCAGAGTGTGCAAACCCATTCAACCCCAGGCATTTCAGAGGCTGCATCTTCCACACTGGAAAAGCTGGGAGCACTGCTGGGCCTGGGCAGGACAGGGATGAGCCTTTAGGAGTTATTTCTGAATCTCCCACACAGACTGACCACTAACTCAGCAGTGCCAGCACACCCACCCCAGCTCCCCAAGGAACCCAAATCAGACTCTCACCTCTGCCTTGGGGAATCATGGAGACTTCTCTGGCACTGCCAGAGAGGAGAGAGTGGCCATCTCCCAGAGCCTGGAGGGTATGTAAGCTCCTGAAGCTCTCTGTGCTCTAGGCTGAACCCTCCACACAAGCCAGACCCACAGCTTTAGAGCTCAGCATCATGGAAGGTTTATTTAAAAATCATGGAGAGCATAAAAAACATAGATATTAAAGATATTTCAATAGTCTACTGAGCCATGCTAGCCATGCCAGGCCTGGCTGAGTCCATGGAGGTTACTCCTACAGCACTGGAGCTCGTTTCTCTTTTCTTGTTTTCTTGGCTTTGTCTTGCTTCTGCTGGGTCTCCTGGACAACACTCCCCTTGGTTTTCTTTGCAGCTGGAACCTGCTCAGCTTCACTGCCTGCAGCACCTTTTCTTTTTCTGTTTTTCTTCTTCCTTTTCTTCTTGTCAGCCACAGCATCTCCTCCATTAGCAGTGGGGAGGTCCCTGCCTGCCTTCACCACTCCATTCTCCCTGCCCCCCCTGGCTGGGTGCTTTTTGCTGCCTCCAGGCACGAGGCCTTTCTTATTCTTGGGGGTTTCTGTTCCCTGGGGCTGTTCCTCTGGTTCTCCATCTTCCCCTGCTACCACCCCGTTCTCCTGGATGCCTTTCTTGCGATTCTTGCGTTTCTTGGTCTCTGGCAAGAAGCCTTTTTTCTTCCTCTTAAGTGGCTCAGTTCCCTGTGTGGGTTTACTGGCTGTCTTCTCTTTCTTGGGCTTCCTGCAGAGAGAATGCCAAAAACGAAGAGCAACTTAATTTACAGCCAGGGAACAGTGTGATCCATGTGACAGGCAGTGCAGGAACAGGCAGAAGCAGCAGAAAAGTGCAGGAAGCACGGGATGAGGAATGAGTGTTCCCCATGGAGGTGGGACAATGCCTGCCTGTGGCCCTGCCTTGCTTTCCTGCTCTTTGGGGAAGCCACAGTCAGGCACCAGACATGTCAGTTGTGTTACAACCCCCTCCCATCAAGGACAAATGCCCAGATTTGGGCACACAGAACAATGAGCCCGGCATTATTGCAAACGAGCATTAATGAGTGTCTCAACCCCACCAACCAAGGAGCTCCACCCTGAACGTGCTGCCTTGACTTCCCTTCTCTTCCCACCTGCCCACATGAGTGCACAGGCCAGGCAGCAGCCCCAGGCAAGGCAGAGTGGCAGGATGCCAGGCACACATACGTGTAGTTCAGCCAGTGCATGACGTTCCAGTAGAGAGAGCTGAGCCGTGGCTGAGCCTCAATGTCCTCCAGCTGCTTCAGAGTGAGCAGCACTTCCTCCACCTCTGTCAGCTTCACATTCAGCTTCTGCAGGAGGCAAGCAGAGGCAATCTGCAGGGTGAACTCAGGGGCACTCCCAGCAGCAGGGCACAGGCCATTCTGAGGGGAAGGCTATGGATCCTGCCTGGCTCCTCCAAGCCACTGCCTTGACTCTGTTTGCACCACTTCAGTTTGGGGCAAAAACTGGTGAGTCACACCACACCATCAGCTACTGTTTGCTAGAAAACTTGAGTTTCTGCCAAGAGAGGCATGAGTCTAACAGAATTGTAGTGGTATGAAAAGAACTGGAGGCTCCTTCAGTCCTTTCCTGTCCATGGCTGGGAGCAGGGAAAAGACACACAACCATGGACCCATGCAGGAGAAAAGCAGCAGTATGTTCAGCCTGGCTCCTAAAGATCTGGCACCTTCTTCTGTAACCCAGTGCATAATCTCACTCAAACCAGGCAGAAAGGGGTGTCTCAAAGGCTATTCAGCTCCTACAAGAGTCTTGGAAATGATCTCTCTTCTCCACCCATTTTCCTATTAGGTCTTCACAAAGAACCAGGCTGTGGTCTGAGCTCTGGGCTTCAGCAATTCTGCTGCTTGTGGTGCTTTCCTCCAGTAAATAAGACCACATTAGGGATGTATTTTTTCACCCACAGAAAACCTTTGTATGCTCAAAAAAGTAATTTCTTATTAGGGAAAACAAAGCCCCAGAACGAAGTTTCACTTCTGCTCTTAAAGCTCTTAAGTCTGGTTTTGGGAATCACGATCTCTGGAGTTCAGTGGAGAGAAAAGAGCAATCACCTGGGATAAAACCCACCCTCACTGTACCACAGGTTGTATTTCTGCTGCTAAGAAAGCAAATGCCACAAGAGTTTGCTGAACACTGCAGAAATTCTCCTCTGGAGATCAGCTCATAAAGACTGTGGATCACTCCTTCAGACAGGGAGGGCTCTTCTGCCCTCAGATCCAACCAGCTATTCCCTCTAGAGGTACTTTTGGTAGGGAATGAGGTGGGGTGTAGCAGTCACATGGCAAAATCCAAGTGTGACATTTAAAAGACACTCCGAAAACAGCCATTTGTCACATACTGGGTCACACACTTACCTGCCCTGTCACAGTTTTAAGGAGAAAGTTCAACAGCTCCAAGACCTTGGCAAGTTTGTCTTTCTCAGCCTTCACGATGGTTTTTCCAAGTGTTTTCAAACTCTGCAAATTAAATTAGAAGATTGAGAAGAAATACACATTAGCTGGGGAAACAAATCACACTTCACAGGAGAAAGCAGAAAACAAATAATGAATGGCAGGATTCACCTGTCAGCAAAGTAATTCTGGAACACAAATCCCACCAAACTCTGGAAAAGCTCAGGAGGGCACTTGGTGAAAGCTTCTGATACCCAGTTTAAATACAAAACAAGTGGACAAAGAAAGAGCAAGCAATAGCACAGAAGCACAACCTTGCTGCTGTCCACAGTTTCTAAGCTAAAGCACAACTGGAGATGCTTTCCTGGAGAAAAAAAGGTACAATAATCCCTGACCCCACCCTGGAAAGGCCAAGAAGCTGCCAGACAACAGACACACCTGATGGACCACAGCCACTCAGCTTCAGGAGATGGGATTTACACACAAAGCACTACTGCAAAAAGCCATGAAGACTTATGCCCAGGAAATCCCAGGTGCCAGCCTATAACAAGGCTTGTGAAGCTTAAGTTCACTGAAGGAACTGAGGGAAAAATCTCTCCTGTGTTCTCTCTATGTGCTGCAGGGTTTCTGAGATGCTGAAAGGTCTGGCTTAGAGGAAAATCACACCAAAGATAGGTCAAATAAAAGCCAGTTATTTTCAAAAAGGGCAGAAAATAGCCATAAAAAGGCAGCTGGATCAAAGAGGCAGCCCAGTGGCTCAGGAGCACTGATCCTCTCCTGCAGCTGCTCCTTCAGCCTGCTTACATGGTCCTTTTCCTCCCCACTGTTCCTGTGTGGACACACCACAGCAAACCCCACACAGATCACACCAGCAGGAAGCAGGAATTGCAGGGACAAGTGCACTGCAGACAGTGGCATGTCCCATCAAAGCCTGCTCCTCTAGAGAAGGCTGCACTTGTGGCCAAGCCCTCCTTTCCTTGGACTGTGGACATTTCCACACAGCCAAGGGGCAAAGGCCAAGCCATGCTCAGCACCCTCAGCTCCTCAGGCTGAGAAGTGCCTGCCCCAAACCTGTACCCAGCAGTGGTATCTCACTGTTCTCTCCCAGACTCTGTATTCCAATCAGGATGGAAACAATTCAGGACTCAGCAAATTATTCTCCCTCTACATCAGCATAAAGTGGGCAAATAAAGTAAAAAGTCCTTACAGGCACTGTAAGAAATCTATTCCCCAAAGCAAATTCTTTTTCTGCAGGGAGTAATGACACTCCCAACAGACAAATAATGATGCCCAGCAAGAGTGTAGGGAACCCTTTCAGCATGGGAAGTGGGGAGACAGATAACATGTCTGCAAACCCAGCAGCCTTCAAGTAGAATTATTCACTATCTGTACAGGCTCCACACCCTGGGAGTATCTTTTTTAAATAATAAAGATGCAGTTATTTCCTGTTCAGGATGGTCCACTCAAGCCCTGTATTAGAAAGCCATTCTGCTGGCTGGAATTCAAGCTGCAACTTCATCTGACTATCAATAACTTGCTAATTACTCTCTCCTGATATAGACAGATGCACTGCAACTCTATTCCAGAGCTGTCATTAACCTACAAGGTCACACATTTCCACAGCTCTGAAGTCTCCCAGGTAAAAAGAGAGACAAATAAAGGGGGGTGTGATTGGAAAAAAAGAAATCTTCATATGTAAGATATAACACCCCATGGGTCAGGGATATTCAGCTTACTAGGCTTACCACTAAAAATAAAATAATAATAACAAAAAAGGCTGATTTACATAAACATTTTCTTTGTAATTTGAAGAACAAAATATTGCCAGGCTAATGGTCTTCCTTGTGGTTAAATCACCTTTCAGAGAGACTATTAGGTTGAGATCCTTATTTTGCTGAGCTGTGCACAAGTTCACAGTATGAGAAAATCAGCATGGATTGTCAGCTCCTTGGGACAAGAATCAGGGCAGTGCTGTGAGATGGGGCCAAAGTGAAGTCAACTGTCATTTCATCTTTTCAATACACAAACACTTTAGAATTAAAAAGGTGTTAAAAATAAATTGCATTTCTCCTCACTGTACACGAGTGATGTAGACAACTGCATTTAAATCATGCTGGCTTGGCTCTGCCTGTTCTTGCTGCCCTGATGCTTTGAAGGGTTTGAAATAAATCCTACTGAAATCAACAAAAAAGTCCTGTAACTCTGAAACACCTGAGGGGCTGATTTTCAGCAGTACACAAGTTTTCAGGTGCTGGGGAAACTGGGACATGCATCTAGTGGGGGGTACCCAACCAAATTCATGCAGATCTGTGGAAAGGAAACAGTGGCTGGCCCAGCTGGAGATGGAAAACACCACTAGTCTAGTGACTAAACATCTGCATTAAAAGCAGTGTTTTGCATGAATCTGGAAACACAGCCACACTTCCACCAATATAAACAGCCAGAAGCAAACTGGTACAATTTAGATGCTCTGCAAACAAAGAGCTCCCTACTGAAATGGATCACTTTAAAACAGCTCTCAAAGACCAGGAAGGAACAGGGAGGGTGAGTGGATGAGCCCAAGGAGCTGCACAGAAGCAGCAGATAATTCATTCCTACAGACTGTACAGTTTTCTCTGGCCCAGAAGCAGAGGATTGGCTTTAAGGAAGCTGGATTCAGGTAAAGTTTTACTGTTTTATATGCCTCCTCCCTTCTGCTACAACGGGTGTAAACCAAATTTGCTAATAAAGCACAAAACCACCACCACCACCTCTGTATGTGATAGGTTGAGACAGTGAAGCCTCCCTAAAGACTTGAGCCCAATTCCTGCTCAGCCCAGTCACTTATTATCTTGATCTCCCCACTGAGAGCACTTCCCATTAGCATTCCAGGAGATGGTACCTCTGATTAGGCATTGCTTCATTCTCCTCCTCCCAAGAGCAGGGAGGACACAGAATGGAGCCTTTGCTTCCATTGGATTTGTGTTAGCACGAGACACCAACACAAACATGCTCACTCTGGCTATGTAAAAGAAGCTGATTTTGGGCTGGGACTGCTGGCAAACCTGAGGAAATGGCTCCCAGGGAATGAAACCCAAAGCCTTTCCAATGGGAACTGGGTCCAGAAATCAAAAGCAGCTTTCCCAAGAATTTATGTAACTTAATCTCAAGTAATTACAAACTTCCTGCTACAAAGGGTACTGACCATTGTCTGCATGCTGGGTTCTGCTCCCTCACTCAGGTCCCTGAGAGATGAAATCACCTCTGCCACCCCAATTGCAGAGGTCAATCACTTTACAGGCCTACCCTGATTTTATTTGGGGAATGTACACAATCCAATCATAAAATCAAAGCAAAAGCTAGTATGTAACAGATGGCAAACTGCAACACATGGCAAATGTGCCTTAAAAGAGAGGCAGTATTTCAGTCCTCTGCAGCACCCTTGGGAGAGCCTTGAACACTGATCAGATCACAAACACTTGCACAAGGCTGGTAAAGATGGGGTTTACATGACAAGACTGAGGCACAAAGCAGGGATTTGCTTCCAGCTATGCTACAGGTCAGTGATGGAGAGTTAAAGGAAAACCCAGAAGAACTTGTCAAACCACCCATTCTGTGATTCTCTGCCATGTTCCAGGGGTATCCAACTCCCCCTGGCCCTGGCCTCTGAAAGCATTACCAACCCAAGGGTCACAGGAACCAATTACGCAATCCTAAAAGCAGAGAGACCACATGATTTATACCCAACAGCCACACTGGCATCACTTGCTGATTTATGTTACTTTTCTCCCATTTTCTGCTTTTCTTACTCTGCTGCTTCAGGAAGAGCCAGCCCCTTTTCCAGCTCAGCAATACCTGTGGTGGTTAATCATGTCTGTACATCTGAGCTGCCAGCAGATCTGGGCAGGTCATTTTCTAAAAGGAAAAACTATGGAGGCAATTTTCACAGCTGGAACTCCCATCCCACCTCAAGGCAACCCAGCAGTGCAGCTCCTGCCTCACCCTCTGTGGATTCAGCTGGCAGAGATGGTTTTGTCTTGTTATGTCAGACATGCTGCTTCCAAAACCCTCTGGCAGTTTCTGGAGGAGGGCACTCCTGGATCCAATCTCTGCTTCTCAGATTTCTACCAGAACTGCACACTGCCGGCATCCTAACAATCAGTGGGTTTTATTCTATCACCCATTTCTGTATCACACAGGAATATATTCCAACTGCTGCAGGCTCCAGCCTTCGTTCCAGGTTGCACTGCACTTCACAGCATTCCCCCACCTTCGTGAAGTGTAAAACAAGTGAGAGCACAGGAGGGGAATATCTGTAGCAGTTCAGTCACACAGGTAGGACAGAGAGCTAGCAGGTAGTTATAATCACACAGCTCCGTTTCAAAGTCCAAAACTCTCCTGAAACTCATCCCACAGCAGAAGTGCTGTATGTGCACCTAGAGCCAAAGTCAGCATGCCAGCCAGTGCCCAGCCTCCCTGCAGGGGAGATGGCAACATGCTGCTACATGGAGCCATGCAATGTTTCTGGAAGTCTCCACATCCACACCTGCCTGCACCTCTGCCCCTTTCACAGGGACCACTGGGGGACAAGCTCAGCCCAGACTCACAAGACACAGCAGCACCTCAAGTGCCACAGAGTGCCCAGCCACCAGAGACAAGCTCAGTTCCCAGTGGGAAGTTTGATTACCATTTCATATTTATGCATTCTCAGTGTGTCCTTCAGCCTAGTCCACTGTTTGAACAGCCCTTCCCCTCCATGGGATCAGCCCAACAGATCCATCACTGAGAGCTGGAGAAGTTCAGCTTGTGCATGCTGCACTTCCTCCATCCCTCCCTCTCCCACACACAGACCACATGGGTGGATGAATGTGTGGATTCATGGCGGGACACAGCACCAGGGCCTTCTGTAGACACTCCCCTGCACAGCCCAGGAAGTCTCTTCTCCAGCAGCAGAGCTCAGCAGGGGCTCCACCCCACAGACTGTCCCCAGGCTCAAGTGCCAGGTGTGAATGCTGAGAGCCCAGCTGTGCTGCACGCAGCTGCACAGAGCAGTGGCTCAGCCTGGGATTGTGCTGCTGCTGTGCCTCAGGTCCCTGTGGTGGGATCACACCCAGAGGGGCCCAGCAAGTGCATCTGGGGTTCCCCATACCTGAGCCAAAGCACAAGATTTCCCATGTCACCATAGAGGTGAGGTTCAGGAGGGGCAGAGCCTTCCCGGGTTGTTGAGAGGTTAAGAACAAACTGACAGCCAGCTGACAGACTGCAGTGCTCTGTCTGCTCACAGCTCTGCTCCTGTCCCATCTGGGAACTGCATGCTCAGCATCCCCTCACCTGTTCTGCTTTTGCTTCTCCTGAGAGGAAAGAGGTAAACCAGCACCTCTGCCCCTATCTCAGAGAGGCTGAGTTACACAAACTATGACAGAGTCAGGAATCACCTCTGGGCTTCCCAAACCCAGGCAAGCTAACCCCAAACACTTCCTCTCATGATAATATTCACTATACAAGAGATCCCAAACCAGAACTCAGGGCTAAACCACAGAAGACAAAGAAGAGAGGAGGCAAGAGCAGTATGTCTCTTCCCTCCAGCTTTGAGCTATCCACAGAACCACATCCATTTCCAACTCCAGGCACACAGGGAGAGGCTGTCACAGCACTCACCTGGCCAGCACAGCAGCTGCTGCTGGGAGCACTTAAAGGCAGAAAAGGAGCACTGACAGTCCCTCCTCCATACTTGTTCTCTCACTAAGTTTCTGAAGACTGAAACTATAAATCTTCAAAATTCACTTCCTTGCATCTCTAACACAAACAAGTCATCAAGAAATGCTCCCAAAGGGTGGCAAGCCCCAAGTCTCTGCTTGTCCCTGACTGAGAAGAAGGGAAGGCAGGGGACTAAGCAGACCCACATGCTGAAGGGTGTAAATAAAGACATTTTTGGTGATGTTTATTTCAGCAGTTATTAGAGGGAGGAGACAAAAAAAAAAATCCAAAAGCCATCCTCACAGAAAATGTCAACGCTTCCCCAAGTTTAATGATCTTGATTTTTTTTTTTTCCAAAGGCCATCTGAAAATGCATCAGGGAAAACCACACAGGACAGCTGAGGGAACAGAGGAAAAGGAAGTCTCCACAGAGACCTCCAGTATTCTAAAAGCATGCTGAAGATATCAGTTAAATCACTATTGGCCTCATTTTACAAGCTGAGAGGCTGAGAAAGGGCAATGAATTAAGAATTTATAAAGATGGACAGATAAAGGTTCAGGAAATCTTCAAGGAAAAAAATTGAAGGATGACATTTTTAGTGATTTGATGAAGTCACTTTAATAATTTATCTCACTACAAATTAAGACACCAATAATCAAGTGTGATGCCCTTCAGAAATTAAGGGCATGTCTACACTGGAAGGCCACATGGTATCACTCTGTCCCCTACACATTCCCAGTAGCTCCAGAAAGTTATTGTAAATCCCTTGCTGAACAACACCATGTTAACAAAACCATGGAATGGGGTACAACAAGGGTCTTCAGGGAGTGCACAGTAACTTCCACACAGGTCTTGGCTTATCTATGCCATCCCTTCCCAGGCCATGTAATTCCCTAGCTGTCTCCATTCCTGCCCAGTCCAAGCCAAGCAACACCCAAGTGTGTGGAGGCATCAAAAGCACCTCCTTGGGATTATGTGCAATTGCCTGAAAGCCTCCAGAGCTGGCAGTGCTTTGGTCCTGCACTGAACCCAGGTATCAGATTCTGGCAGTGCTTTTACAGGATGCCTTGATCCCATGTGGGTTTCAAACATCCAACTGGAACACTGCTCTGCCCATTCCTTATGACACAAAACAAGCAAAGGGAAATCAGTAGTAAAGTTTGTCTCTTCTTATGATGTACTTATTGCAGAAGAAAAACAAAGGAAACCCTCAGGAAACCAGGAAACCATTGTGTTCGAGCCAGAGAAAGCAGTTTTAACAGTTTTCTGAGGGCTGTTCTGTTTTAAAGTTCACAGCCATCAAAATATGTATTTCCTGGACTATTCCCACTCCCTTTGACTTTCATATTGTAACTGGGAGTTTCAGCATAAGTTGGGAGTTACACAGAACACCTCAGTTCAGGAGGGCAAGCTGGTCCCTAGGAAAGGGATGACAAAAAAAGGTAATGAAATTCTGTATTCAGAACCTGGAACTTCCTGCCCTGAATCTGTCAGTGAGCTACTGAAAAATTGGTACAGGTTCAAGATCTATCCAAAGCCAAGACAGCAATTTTGTAACACAGAAAAAGAAAACATCAATATATCTAACAAGGGAAGCAAACACCAAAACAACTGGGAGAGCTGAAAGATCAAATTGAGAGATGCTGGACTGAGTAAAAAAGAGTGTGTGGGCCCTAACAGCAAAGCCAGAGATCCCTCACCAAAACTGGTGAGAGCTTCTGGCTGGAATGGGAACTGGCCCTCTCAGACTCCAGTGTTATTGGAGGCAGCCTCACAACATCAGCAGAGATCACTGTGGGACAGAGATCCTGTCCAACACACAGGGATGTGCTGAAGCCAAGTTAAGAGATGGTGAGATTGTCCATGACAAAAAGGGTCTCTGAGATGTCTCATGAAACCCAAGTTTGATTCTTGGCTCAGCTCCCAGCCAAGGAGTGTCACCTGTAAAACAGGATGAACAGCTTCAGCAAACCAAATCCATTATGTCTTGGCTTTCTGCAAAATACTTTCTCCATTACATCAACAACTCACTGCTTTGAACTTCCTTTGTAAAGCACTTTGAGACCAACTGATAAAGAACAAAGCTCTCCAAGAGGAAGAGGTTTCTGTCAAATGTTCCAGCATCCCAGGTGAGCTCTGTCACTTACAACATGAAGCAACTGTTTCTTTCTATCATGAACACAACTGAGCCACCCAGATCCCCAGTTCCAACAGACCTGAACAACTGTAGCAAGATTCTGCTTTGTGTAAAGTAACTATATATGATCTGGGAGGCCAAAACTGTGCCAGAGCTGTTTTTCTGCTTCCTCACCTTTGCAGGGCAGGGCTGTGGATGCCACTTTCTGCCCAGGTGACCCAGCAGCACCAGCCAAGAGCCCCGAGAGCAAGCAGGGCTTTCACACAAACAAGCCAGCTCCAGAGTTCCTGATGGGACAGGGAGATCTGCCTCCCTGACAGAAAGGAGAGGGCAATCATGGATCCCTCATGGCTGTGATGTATGTTTTATGAGCATGCTTAAACAATTTGGGAACAAATAAGGTCAAGTTAGCTTATGTAAGCACAAGAGCCATTGCCTTGCAGCAGCTAGAGCTGCTATTTCAGGAATCTGTCTCTTCACTTAATGTTCCTGGCCGTTGATTCTCCCTCATCTGCCTCTTAGCTTTGCCTGCATAATTCAGTGATATCCAGGACTGCACTTGTCTCACACTGCTTCTTCCCCAGCTCCAGCTCACATCACTGCCTAACCCCACAGATTTCCCTGGTGAGGATGCTCCTCACCAAGGGATCTCAGCAGGTATGCAGTGCAATGCCCTGTCCCTGAGGCAAGACAGCACAACCAGGAGATAATATCTTCTCCTCTCTGACAGCCTTAAGCCTGCCAGGGCAATCCTGCACCTGGGGAGCTACAGCTGCAAAAGTGACCCAGGACAGAGCGTGGCAAAGCCTTCAGGTGACAGTCTCCTTGGGAACAACAGCACCGTTTGAATTACAAGAGCACATCAGTTAAAGAGTTGCAAACTTCTCCCTGGGTCAAAGAAAGGTACAAAGTTCCCAATTATCATTTTTAACTCTTAAAACAGCTATTTGTGAGAGACAGTGGCAGGAATGGCCAATGACAAATACAGACATTTCAAGCAGAGGCAGGGCAATAAATATCACCATCTTCCACAGCATCCCACAGCTTTCAGTCCAGGTTCTCACAGGTAAGCACCCACAACTGCCAGCATCCACTCACTACCATACCTCTAAAATCACAGCTGACCTAGAATGGAAACAAGTCACAGAAGAAAAGGGATGAGACTGAGCTGCAGGAGAAACTCAGAGTTCTGCCAACATCCTCCCAGTCCTCCAGCTAAGCAGGAGCATGTGAGGACAGCAGTGACAGAAAGGGCTGTGGTTTAGTCCAAGCTCTTCCCAAACTCACCCCAAAACTTCTACACTGGGCCTGGAAATTCTTCTACCAATCCTGCAGCTTCTCTGTGAGCCAAGCACACAACTGCCACCTGGAGATTAAGGGGTAATAAACTCTCCAGCAAGTTACTTTAGTGGTGGAATAGTCTCTTTGACAAATACATACTTTCTACGAATTCTAAATTTGCTCAGTTCTCAGCCTCTAAGTTCTACTATAAGAGACTTTTTCCATCTTTAAAAGAGCTCAGTGACACTGTGAATATTGTTTTACTACACCATAGAGCCACTACATGTTTTTACAGCTCTTACTCAGAAAAGTGAGAATTTCTGCATCACAAAAAAAAAAAAAAAAAAAAGACACAGAATTCCTTTTGCATCTTTAGAAAGTCTTTCAGCACAAGTGCCAGCCTTTGGCTATGAATCAAAACCATTATGTGGAATGTAAAGTCCTTGCCCCCTTCTCACTACAGCAGTATTTAATGTGCAGCTGCCCCAGCCCCACAGAGCCTCCCCAGCTGGGTTAAGTACATGGAGGAAGCAGGAGGGAGGGAGACAAAACCCCCACATTTATGAACATCACCAGCAGTCTGTAAAAATGTTATCTCAGGGCGTTTTCAGGCCAAAAGGAGAACCAACAGCTATATGCCACTGCCACTTAACAGTATGGGAGGCCTCCTGCCCACAAGGTAAACCTTGGACAACCCAAATAAACTGACAGTATTTCTCAGGAATTTTTCTTTAAACACCCATGACCACAGAAATGAGAGGCACTGAGGAAACTTTAATAGCAAAGCTCATTATAATCTTGGATGGGTTGCAAGTTGCTGAACTCTCCCTGACAAGAACAACATAAAGGCATTGTAAATGTTTGTGGTTTCCCAGTGAATCACTGAGTTCTGCATGTATTCAGCTGCTAGAGAGAAACATGGAAATGACCAGGCTGGGAGGAGTGGCAGGTTTTCTGTATCTGAGAAACAAAATCCTACCTAACTCCACCCATTGGATTCCTGATGTAATCTTTAAATAAAAAGTATTTAATGAAACTGAGGATCCAGAATTACAAACAACATCTTTAAATTCCCTGTTTTAAGATTAGATTAAGATTTAGATTTTGTGCCTCCTTGACAGAAAGAAACAGATCTAATTGTTCTGTTTTAATGCAGCAAATTATAGAATAGCCTAAATTAGCATGTAGCCAGCATCTGAGTAAGTAATGAAAGCTACCCTTGGAAAGAGGTCATTATTACAGTTACGTAGAAACTCCAAGAGTGGAATCTCCCATGTCATCAAGTTTAGTCACCACATCACAACACTCATTTGGCTGCTTGGTTCCCCCCACATCAATCCACAAGAATAAAAGTGAATGGCATTTGCTTCTTCATCCTCCTGTGCCACAGATCCTCTCCCACGTACCAGCTGCACCCAAACCCTGTCCTCAGGTACAATTTGCACTTGCCACTGACTCAGGAGCCCTGCAATTTCTGTCACTGTTTCTTCTGGACAAATTATTTTCCAATGTGTTTTAAGGTTTCCCTGATGAACAATATTAGGAAGGGAGTCTGGTCCAGAAGGCTTTCAAAGCACCAGGAGCAAAAAGTCCAGTGCACCTCAGCTCTACTTTTGTGGCCCTGAAGTTCCTTCCAATACAGAACTTGCAGGACATGTCCTGCAATTGATCTCCACAATACCACTGCATTCTTTTTCTTTTTCCATTAAAAAAAAAAACCAAACTTAAATTGATCTGTATGAGTGTATTCCCTAAAATTTAAGCTCTGTCTCTTGGATCAGCCCCACTGAGCTGCACCAGGAACATCACAGTGGTGTTACAAGAATTCTGCCAGCCTGGTAGGCACTACCCAGAGCTGGTGCCATCAGGCACGAGGTCTCTAAGACCACTTAAGCTGAGCACAGTCCCAGACTGCAGCTGAGACCAAGCAGCAGATTAATGAAAGCAGCAGCCATTGGGTGCCATCTGTCCTTCAAACATGTTGGAGCTTGTTACCTTTGTCACTTGGCTGATGCTTCTGGTGATCAATTCCTCCCACTCCTCCTCTGTAATGAAGAACTTCAGTTCATGAAGTTGCAGAACTTTGTTGAGAAGCAAACAGGCCATGGCCTGAAAGAGAAAGGGGAGAGAAGAACATGAAACTCTGCAGGGAAGGTGTTAGCAATGTAAATACCCTGCTAAAATAAACAGCTACACACACCATCTAGGGGAGGCCAGCTTAAAAAGGCTGCATATCCTCACCAAACAAGTGTATATACAGACTGATTTGGGTTGGAAGGGACCCTAAAGATCATCTCATTATTCCAACCCCTGCCAGGGACCAGAAGAGGGACAGGGACACCTTCCACTACCCCAGGTTGCTCCAAGCCACACCCAACCTGACCTTGGACACCTCCAGGGATGGGGCAGCCACAGCTTCTCAGGACAACCTGTGCCAGAGCCCCACCACCCTCACAGGCAAGGATTGCTTCCTAAATCCAACCTAAACCTGCCCTCCTTCAGCAAAAGGTTCTGTTAGAAAACATTCTCTAGGTCTTTATAGGGTCACCCCTCAGGAGACAGGGTGGTGGGTTTTGGCTGAATGCACATATATGAAAGAGAAGATCCAAGGGGAGGGGAGGGATCATTACAGTTCTGGATTTAGGCACAACTATCCAAAACATGCTGTAGCAGCTGCTCCAAGGGCATCACTGTCATTGTCCCCAAGTTTTCAGGCAACACCTTGGAGTGACTGCACCCTTTACTGTGCCTGACCAGTGCAACAGGCACAAACAATACAAAATAAAAGCTGGCAGGACAGCAAATGCTTCATTTCAAAGGAATACTAGGTAGGAACTGCTGTTCAGAGCAGCATTTGGCCTCGCCCTGGAGTCAAACTCGCTCATTAAGCCTCGACATTAACACAGCAATGAAAAGAATGGCCACTAGAAAACCAACAGTAATCTGCAATCTTCTTACATATCTTTTTCTATTCCAGAATTCCTATTTTAAGGCTTTCTTAGGTACAAGAGAAAAATGCAGCATTAGTCAAAAGCAAAATAGAGAAATGCACAAAATACAGTAATGAGGATTAGTACAAATAGCTTAGAGGATTTAAGGGGAAATTTTTTGTAGCAGCACGGAGTTAGTGAGCAAATTCTACTCATATGAAGAAAAACAATGTTGCCTCTAGCTGCCATCACACAGACCAAAATTGAATGCAGTTACAAATATAAAACACCAGAAGGATTTACAAGAGCTAATCTCATCCAAAGAAAGCGACGGCTGCTTGTTCTTTAACCACATATCACAGAAAACAAATGAGCAAAGTTTGTAAAGCTCCTTATGAAAGACATCATTGAGATTAAAAGTCTGAGACCTCAGGGATAAAAGCAACCTGGTGATAGCCAACCTGGCCTCCAGGGACCCCTTGGGTCAAACAGAAGCAACCTGAAAAACATGGAGCAGGAGGCTGGAAACCTCTACTGGGTCATTTCTAGGGAGCTATTTCCTGAATAATTCAAAGTGAGCAAAGAGAAGAAATCCCTGGAACTCCTGAGAGCAGCAGAATCATAGGCAGTCAAACAGAACACATCACAGGCTCAAGGAGGTCTGTGTTTCCTAAACAACACATTCCAGGTTTCTGGGACAGATGGGGTACTGGAACACAGGCTGCTCCCTGGAGATTATCAGCATTTTTATCTGTTTCACAACAGATAATGTCCCATATCCTTGTAAGCTTACCTCCAGTTTGCACCAGTATGGCCAGTGAAGAGAATTATCCAAAGAGAAAGAGCTTTCACTACACAGAAATTCTGTTCTTTACTGGAAATTGAAAATGCAGCAGGGAACCAATGAGACCATGTCAGAAGATTTATACTCATTCAATGACAGAGGACACCCTAATGCCATCTTCAAGGCAGGCAGGCTTACATATTCCTTGTAATTATGGGGAGGCTGTGTCTTACAGAACAAATTATGGCATGTCTGCACTCATCCACCAACTGCAGTGGAAAGTCACTTCAGTGCAATTACAAAGAGAATGTGACCCTGGAGTAGATGAAAGACTGTAATTCATTCTGAAAGGCCCAGGCAGGGTCACAAACCTTCAGGCACCAGCTCTTCTCTGACAATTACCAACACATTTATACTGCAAGTGGGTGTAAAGCAGAGGGAAGGGTGGTGTTAAGGTATCCTGGGATATCTCAGAGTACAGGTTAACTCCAGAGGCACCAGTGACAAGGGCTTGCTCCAGCCAGCAGTGGGTAACTGCGAGTTAATGGGGAAAAGAACTGGAAGGGAATCAAAGGTGTCCAATGGAATGGGAGCTCTGGAGACTGAGACTCATACAGTGCACTGAGAACAGCCCCTGAATGGGACTTACTAAGCTTGAAAAGTATTTTAAAAGAAAGGAAAAAAAAACAACCCAACAAACCACTGAGCATTCCCTTCTGTGTGACATAAGTGAGGAAGTCAGAACACCCAATCATCTGAGGATCCTGGCTGGTGCTAGCACTCTTTAGCAATTCTGTCACACTCAGAGCTTTCACACCTCCAGCCTGTGTATTAGATTCCAGTAAAGTGAAAATATGTTTTGAGTTTCATATAATTAAAATACTGCTATTTCTCTACTTAACATTATTTTTTCCTGATTGTTTTTAAAACCAATGATATAGTACTAGGCACAAACAACTTTTCTCATTTGAAACAATGAAAATAAAATATTTCCTTGTTGGTTGAAATAAAATTTGGCTTAAGACCATCTCAGTCAGAGAGTAAATGTGACACCAATAACTCCAGGGTTGTGAGTACCATGCCATGCTGTAGTTTAAGGTTATCATATTCATCCCAGAGTCAGTGACTCCTCTGTTCCTAGAGCTGTTCTCAACATACAGCCCTTGTACAGCCAATTCTGTCACAGCAAACTGAACAGTTCAACAGCAAAAGTTAAACCACAGGGAGGAGGACTGACATCAGTGGACTCAGCCAAAAACATCAGGGGCAGAACCAAAACTAAAATCAAGTTCTTCAATCCTGCTCTGTCACTGTGACACAGAGAGGGAACACAGCAACACACACAACAGGGGTTCAGGCAGAGAAGAAGAAAAGAACTCTCTAGTTTATTGTTGACCTTGCATCTATCAGTTTCTGGACAGTGATCAGAGATTGGACAGAGAAGTTCCCACCTCTCCATCTCCACTGCTCACTTGAGAAGTCCATCAGGTGATATCTTTTACAAAGGAATGCAAACATGATCCTTGTTTATCTTACAGTTCATGAGAACTGACTCCACTATATTAAAACAAATCAGAAGGCTGATTTTCAGGGACAACGCTGCTCCAAGGGTAAATCCAGTAAGAAACAACCCTTCTCAATCCTCCTGCCAATGCCATCCAACCTCAGCAAATTCAAACCAAACCAGGAGAGTTTCTTTACAAGGTGGTGCAACCACCACACATCACTCACAGCATCCATAAGCGCATGAAGAAAGATCCTGAATGTCATCAGAAGATTGCTTAACAGGCAAATGTAGCCAGAGAAAACAATCCAGCAACAAGGAGCACAGAGCTGCCACATCCCCTTGGAAAGGAACAGTCCTCAGCAATGGCTTTTCAGCCACAGTTCATCTGTCAGGGCTGAGAAACATCAAACCACTGGCTGGAAGGGCATGGAATAGCTCCCTGTAGAACAGTCCCTGGCAAGATTTGCAGAAAGGATTTTGAACACTCAAAGAGCAATCACTTTCATGACCTTCAGGAGCTTCACCAGGCAAAAGAAAAAGCTTTGCTTTATTACCTAATATAAGGGGGGCTAAGAGTATGAGTGCTTTGCATAAGTAAGGAGAGACCCAAAGTCAGTCAGATCTGAAGTGCCAGAGAAACAGCTCTGCTGTTGCATTTCATTTCCCTTGTTTTATCTTCTCACATGGACAATGCAGCTGAAAGCAGACATGTTAGAGGTGTGACATCCATGCACATGGGAGTGAACATTCACCACCACACACCTGCTTTAGAGGGCTACTCAGGGATACCACAAGCCACTTGCTTGCCCATCTCAACACATCCCACTGTTTGGGAATGCAAACACTCCATGTTTTTAATGAAAACAGCCTAAAAAGAAAATGAGACTGCTCAGGGGATTTTTGAAGCCACCTCCTGGAACGAGGATCTTCCCATCCCCAGCCACTTCTGGAAACACATCACTGGAGCACCACTAAACAGTAGTGGCAATACTAGTAATCCAAAAATATCTTTTCAGAAATGAAGAATAGTCACAAAATTTACCTATGTTCACTTCTGTGGTGCAGAGGTTTCATCAAGGCTTTTGAAATACAAAACCACACACAGAGCACCTTAGCAGGAGCCAAGCCACCCCAGCTAGTTCAAATCTTTTGCATCAATATTTTAACCCCTTGCAATTTCTCACAGCTCATCCTTTACCCTTAATATATCCATGATTTGCCTTTTGCATGACCAGCTGCATGTTTTACCATCAAATCAGACCAGCAGTAATTTGAAGTTTGGAGAGTACTTCCACAAAACCCAGCACAGACCTGGAGCTCAAGCACTTGACAACCCAGTTTTCTCTCTCCCTCCTGCCCTCCCCAGCAACATTGGTATTTTGGAATACAAGCATTTGGAGGCTGACAGAACAATACTGTCCCCAAGAATATCACAGAAGATTCTCTGCATTTCCTCAGTGCCAAATCGAGCCTGCTGTGCTCCTGACAGCCCTAAGAGAGAGCCAAGTATTATCAACACTTCACAAATGGGCAAAAATAGCAGAAGACTCAAAAGTCCCAGCTACCAAACTCCAGTCCAGTTCAGAAAAGAGGGTTGTCATCCCCCCCATATGCAGCCTCTGAAATGAGAATGTGTGAGAACAGTTACAAGCAGTTGACAGCCAAATCAGAGCTTTTTCTAAAGGGAGCTCTATGCTGCCAGTGAATCCTGTGCACTACAAGCCACCCAGTTGCCTAATCAAAACATTTTCTCCTTAATGTCAGCTTTTTAAAAAAACCATAAAATAGTAAAAATAGTAAAATAGTAAAAAAAAAAAAATAACAAGGGAAGTCTATTCAAGCAGGCACAGTAGATACACACATAGACTCCCACATGTTTCTATCAAGCCTAGGACTAAATAAGGCAGAAAGGCTCATTATCATTCCATGTGGGAGCAGAGAACAAACAATAACTAAGGGCAGTGCTGACCCTCGGGGTTTCTGTGGCTTTGTTAATTTCTCTCTTATCTCCACAATTACACAAAGTACCATTCCTTGTAAATGGTTGTGATTTCTCTGTGAAACGGGCAACGAGCTCACTGCAGTAACCAAGATGTGCGGGTAATTCCCAGGTGAGCTCACCCACCTTGGTCAGGTACTAAAAAGGGAGGGGAGTGGAGATTGCACACAACCCAGCTTCATCCTGCACAGGGAAGGACAAGACATCTGGTCTAACCATTAAATATGGGAATGGATGAAACCCCTGCCAATCCAGCCACTGCTTTCCTACTGAAAGCAGGTATCTAGCACAGGTAGGTGAGAAGTTGTTTTCCCCAGGCACCAGCCAGGTGAGCTGGGTGGAGTGGAACAGATCCAAATGTCTTCAATCACTGCAGTTGTGAAAGAGAAAAAGAACAAAACAAAGAAGCCTTTGCAATACTGTAGAGATTCTGTTTGCAATCCTGAAGAGATGAAGGTGTGACCTAAATTCAGAGCTGTTTTTCCAAAGAAAAGCACTCTGTTAATATAAGGACACCTGCTTCTGATGCAAAAATAAACACTTTTCAGTCCCAGGTGGTTTAGGGTAGTGGCTGGAGGTGGCTTTGCAAACAAGTGGAAAGAAAGTGCCACTCAGGCACACTCCTGAGAGAAAAGACACTGCAATCAGCAGCCACCTCTGCCACCATCAGAGGAGCAGGAACATTAAGATGTGCCTGCACTGTGACCCCCAAACCCCAACTCTGAGTTTTCACACAGCTCTTCTGCTGGCTGATCCCAAAGTACTTTGCAGGCTACAGCTGAGTAACCCTTCCAAACTCCCTGGCAGCCATTTCCACCTTCCAGGAAAGAGGCAGCACGTTTGTCTGGCTTGCCTTAAGCATGTGGCAGGACAGAAACTCATTAAATCTGAACCAGGACAGTATCTGAGCTTTTCACACCTCCTTACACTTTGTAAGAGAAGCAGTGGGGAGTTTAAATGCTAACCAAAGACACAAAGATGGATTTTCCTCATCTTTTTGTTTCTGCCTGCTGTTTTTGCAGCATGAACAAAGTTTATCAACATGAAACATGACACCAGTGTGGCAAAAGCATCTTATTCCCTTTATGTTATATTTATATATATGTAAAGAAAACATTTTACCTGGAAAATTACAGGTTTGTGCACCTCAAATACATTTTTTGAAGTGAAGAAGCATCAGGAGTTTTAGTACTATCAATATTCCACTGCTCTTGGAAGTCCATGAGTCAAAAATACACAGGTGGTATCACACCACAGAGGCCACTGGCGTTTCAGAGCACTGATGTCTCCCTCCTGGCACAGAGCCTGTCCTGCCAGCACATCTGACTCAGTGCCAGCACACAGCACAGAACACCAGCTCTCATTGCACAATCCTCAGCATTAAGACTACTCTACAGCAACAGGGGTATGGCAAAATATAATTGCACTTCTAGAAATTCTCTCCTCCCAAACCCTTTGAGACTGCAATCTCATGAATCACATGCTGCATCCATGACAAATGCTACCAGGAAAGCTGGGAAAAAGAACAGAGGCAAATAATATGGGAAATTCTAAATAAGTTTGCTTTGAATTTTAATAAATAATTAAACTATGAAATAAATTCCTCAGCTATGTGTAATTTATTAAATGTTTAAAATAAACCAACCAACCCACTCCAAAATCCAAAGCTCCACCTTACAGCAGCATTGGTTACAGGAGAACAACCTGTCATTTATTACTACAGAGCAGGAGATCCAGAGCACCCCAGCAAAAGCCTCTTCCAATTACTCTTAAAGCTTTTAAAAAAAAACCAAAGAGCATCCATGCCATGAAGGAAGTGCCAATCTACCCCCACTTCTGCTCATGCAGTCAAATGATTTGAATTTTACATTCACACTGGATGTGGGATGGAGACAAAGGCTCCAAGGGAGCAGTCTTGAGTTTCAGGGCTTCTTATCTCTCAACCATGTTTGATTCATCCACTGGAGGATTTCTGAGCCCATGAGCTACAAGTCTGCTTGTCAGCTGAGATGGAAACTCGGCCTTGAAGGTTATTCAAAAAGACAAATTATGAGAGGGATGGGACAGTAAGACCCACAACAATGGATGTGTTCCACACAGGAAATTCCCAGCAGGCTGTTCAGAGGCAACAGCTGATTATATCATGTATGCTGTATACACCAGCCAATCCTGGAATGGTTTGGCCTGGATGGGACACCTTAAAGCCCATCCTGTTCCACCCCTGCCATAGGATTCCACTATCCCAGGTTGCTCCAAGCCCTGTCCAACCTGGCCTTGAACCCTTCCAGGGATGGGGCAGCCACAGCTGCTCTGGGCAGCCTGTGCCAGGGCCTCCCCACCCTCACAGTTGAGAATTCCTTCCCAATATCCCATCTATCCCTGCCCTCTGGCAGTGGAAGCCATTCCCCTGGTCCTGTCCCTCCATCCCTTGTCCAAAGCCCCTCTTCAGCTCTCCTGGAGCCCCCATAGGCCCTGGAAGGGGCTCTGAGGTGTTCCTGGAGCCTTCTCTTCTCAGGGTGAACACTCCCAGCTCTGCCACACTGGCTCCAGAGCAGAGGGGCTCCAGCTCTTGGAGCATCTCCATGGCCTCCTTGGGGGAAGACAAGAAGAGGGACAGAACACCCAGGATTTGGATTCCTTCCAAATTTAAGAATAAACAAGAAATTACACTTCAAGATCCTTAACATGTATCCTCACTGAACAAGCATCAAACACCAATTATTTATTTAAAACATACAAAACCTATTTGAATGCTTTAGATATAAAAAGTGAAAGCCAGAGCTGCTTAAGAAATGTTTGCCAAATCACTTTTCCTCAACCCCCAAGATGTAACTGCAGTATCTCACACACAGCATGTGCACACAGATGTGATTCATACATATTTCAAATCCAATGGGAAGGGACAATAAGACAAAGCCCTGGCTATGGCTTAAGAAAACTATTTTTGATAATAAAATCTAATTTTTCCTCCTCACCACCACTGAAACAAGGTACACACAAACAGCAGAGCCAAGACTGTCATTTAGCAGCTGTCTAAAAGCTGTCTGAAAGGCTTCAGTGTGGAAAGCGCTTACACCTTCTGGGATAAGTGGATAGTTAGGAGAATGTGGCTGGCATGTTCAGCTGGGCAGAACTGCCCATGCAAGGGCACCTGGGCAACAACACAGCCATTGCTTGGTTTAAAAATTAGACATCAACTTCTACCCCAAATTTACCCTGTTATCCCTGAGATTAAGGGACCTGAGAAGAGCCTTCCCTGCACCCTGCTCCTGGCTGGCTCCTCTGTCCTGCCTGGCACAAGGACATTGTCAGCCACTAGACACAATCCTGGTGCCTGAAAGCACAGTCAGAGAGCTCACACTCCCCACAAAGACCATGAAAACATCTGTGTGAGCACCTGGCTTCGGAATTTGGAATTCAGTAATTTCTGCTACAACCCAGAGTCTTCAGCCTAAGGAAATGGCTTTCCCAATGCACTCCCTCAGCCAGCCCTGACAAGGTGTGATATTGCTGCCTAAGGTTGGTGGAACAGGAGCAGGACACCACCTGGCCAGCACAGAAGCTGTCAGACTGTCAGATGAGTTACCAGCTCTGTCCTTTTACCTCCAGAAACAGAGATCATAGAAGAATGCAGAAATAAAAACCCAGCAGAAACCCCCAGCCATCACCCACCATCCCCTGCTCCCACACCTTCACAGTGCTCCACACATCATGCTCTGGGCCAGAAAGCAGGTTCCTCCCTCAGTCTGGCCTTGCCAAAAATTAAAAAAAAAAAAAAAGGAGATTTACAAGCTCAGGAATAAAATCCTCCATGCTAAAAAGTGCTGAAAACAAATGATGTTTTACAGCTTAAATTAAGTTCCTGCGACAAATGGATTAGAAAAATTTTGCAAGGTTGGTTAATTACAACATGTAAAGCATTTAAGTGACACCTAAATCACATTTTACAACCTTGGACAAGAAAGGCAATTTCAGTGTCCTCTCACCAAACATCCTACATCATGAAGCTCTTGCAATCTGCAGTGGTTTAGAACAAGCCAACTGCATTGCAGCCCAGCTCAGGGATCTTGACTGTTCTTCCTTCCCAGTAAAAATCCCACAGACCTGGCAGGAACCTTTAAACCCCTCACAACAGCTTACACATAATTAGCACATTGAAAAAAATTGCCATACAAGACATGCTCTGTTCATTTGACCACCACCATCATACAGATGATCTGTTTAGGTCTTCTTGAGCACAGAAATGATGAATGAGCTCTGTGGGTTTAATTTTTATTCCTAAACCTCTCCTTCTCTCTGGCTGGTTTAAACATGCAAACAAAAGGGGTTTGTGTGTCCTCCTGGGACTGTTGGAACACACATCCATACAGTAATTGCCAGTGCAGGTCAACTTCCCAGTCACTATGGACAATGGAAAAAATGGGAAAGCAATCACCTGCCCATCACCTGCTGAAGTAGCAGGTGAACTGGATCCCTCATCTCCATGAGAAAGACTCAGGGATGGCAAAAGTGCCTGAAAACCACAGATGTGGAGCTAGATCAGACCTTGGTCCCTACTTTGGATACTCTACTTTTGGATTTCAGGGTTTGCTACCTTTCTTCTGAAAAAGAACAAAGCTCCCTGGAAGCAGAGACAAAACTGGCTGCGAAGGAATCTCCATCTTCCTACCCCTAACTCCCCTCTCCCCTCCATTTTTATTATCCTCCATAAACCTATGGCTCAGATGTCCTGCTCTAGGCAGTACCAAGGAGAAGTTAAGCAACCTGTTATGATTCCACTACTATTCCCAGGGCTCTGAAGAGCAGCAGTTGACTGATCAGACAAGCTGCTCACTTCATTCTGCTGTCACTGAGGCCTTGCCAGACAACACAAAGTTTATCCCATTAGTTACACTGGCACATCCTCCTCCTCCTCCACAACCTGAAAATGGCTATAGCATAACGAGCACTTTAACCACTGCTGCTCAATCAGGCTGAAAACATGGACTGAGCTGCAGCCCACACAAACCACCTTTATATAATGCAGCTGCACCTGCACGAGCTGTGTCAGTCTAGACCCTCCAGGTAAAGATACTCATTGATTTCACTGACACAGTCACAACAGATGGGGTTTAAATGGACTTGAGACAGCAGAAATCCCAGGAGTAGGAGTCCTGGCAGATAATATATACAGCCTGCAGAATACAGCATTCACACACAGGTTTCTTCATGCCCTAAACCACCATTACTTTGTCTAACCAGGGACTCTGCAAATCACATTCTCTTCTCTGCTGCCTAGGAATGGATGGTTTTGATGCTTGGTTCTACAAACAGTGCTCTGGAGGATGTTCTTGCCAGAGGAAAAGCCTCAACTTGCACTTGACTGACCAGAGAGACCCACTTGGGAGAGTCTGCTCACTGCAGAAGGACATCTGTGCTCAATACAAGTGTGCACAGCTACAGCTGCTTCCTCCAGCACTGCTCTGTTGGCAGCTGGGAGAGGGAAAAAAAATAATTAAAAGTTAAAGCTTTGTCCTATGGTCACCACAGGCTAACAAGACTTAGTGACACAAATAAGAAGTTGCTCTCTTTTAAAAGGAGTACAGAGGAGTCAATACACACAGAGATCTGACAGTGCAGTTTTTCAGAGGATACCTCTATAAATACTGGGGTGCACTGCAGGTTTTCTGCAGCAGATAAAGGGTGTGCAGGACATCTGTGCAGTCAAAGCAATGAACATATAAAACATTACACAGGACCCCTGGGCCAGGCCTGGCTGCTGGTGTTAGATACCAGCTCTGAGTATTTCACTGGCATACAACAAATGGTGAGCATTCAGGGCTGGGGAAAACCTTGCACTCTTCTTTCACCAGAGGCCAACAGGCAGACCCTTGGGACACAGCAATCCATATACTGCACTGCTGCTTTGGTGACCACAGAGATTCATTTCTCCCTGGGGTAACCACTTACCATATCAGAAAGACCAATCAGTCTTAACATTTTTCTCCAAAAGAAAAGAGTCAATATACTACTACCCTAAATTCTTGGGAAATGAAAAGATGCCATAATTAAGTGAGCCATGAGGACACAAGATAAATCAGCAGCAGAGCACAGATTAGCATCCATGAGCTCTGATGGTTTTTTGCTCTTCCTGTAATGTCCAGTTACAGGGGAATACTGGTACCACAGGACATACTGAGACTAGAGGAGAAAAGAACAGGAATGGACTCTGTGCAATGCAACCAAGCCACTCTTTTCCACATTAAAAATAATAATAACCAGAATTTTTTCTTTTTCCTTCTGCTCTCCCCAGTTAAGGATACAGTCACAATTTGAAAAAATAATCTAAACCAATTTGATTTCTTAATACGACCCTGTGTAGTTTGGAGCATTTCTACTTTGCTTTAACAAGTTTGTAACTCTAAACATCAGAGCAAGAAATGTTCTTCTGTTAAGAAATCAAAGCAAAGACTCTTGCAGGACATCCCAGTATCTGAGGCTCAAGAAACATGACCAAGAGACATCTCAGGAAATGATCTGGAACACTCTCTCTCAACTCTGGCTCTCCTCTAGAAAAAAACCTCAAACCAACCCATCCCCAGAGCTTTAATTTTGTCATTTTCTGTTTATTTATTATTGATATATTGTAGTATTGAACACCAAGAGCCTCTACTGACACCTCAAGCTACTCACACACCCATGGGTAAGACAGGGACCAAAACTGTCCCCCCAGTTCCTCGCCCTCACTGTGCTCCCAGTACTTTCCAGTGGTCTCTGCACAACAAAACCCTCAATTCAGAAGAGACTTGCAATGGGCTTTTCTTGAGGCAATTCAGAAGGCAGCTACAGCATAATGCAGCCTATTTAAGGAGACTGCTAAAGTCTAATTTAATAATTTAGGAGATTTAAGAGCAGCACACGTTTAAAAAAAGCCCATGTTGCCTAGGCACTGTGTGCTTTTAGCTGCTGCCCCTGATACACTAGACTAGGCTTGATGTTGCAAGGACAAAGGTTTTCATCTTTTGAGAACATTTATCAGCAGATAATGAGAAATTAGAATTCCAATTCACTCCAACATCAACCACTACAGTTTAGCTTTCATGCAGTGTAAAAAAAAGGTACTCGCATGTCAGTAAAACTGTTAGCATGGAATATTGAAATAAAAAGCATTACAAAGCAAAAAAAAAAAAAAAAAAAAAAAAAAAAAAAGGTTGGAAATTGTACTGGGTTGAACTCTGAAGATTCATTGTTCTGGATGCTCACCAGCAGACCTCTTTTCATTCTGCAGAATCCACTGAGAGAGGCACGATGACAAGCAGAAGGCACAGTGCCCTTGGGAAGAGGGACAGGGCTGGAATCCTGTTCTGTGTGGAGGCTGCTGAGAAATCCTGCAGAGCTCCCTGAACTCCTTTCTTGTGCTTCAACTTTTGCAGAGTGGCTTTTTAATATGTGCCAAGAGAAAGCAGAAAGAGAAGCAGCCAAACCCCACTACTCCCACACCCCCATGGTACAACAAAAATGGACCTGCCATTTAGTACAGACACTTGGGGACATCCTTGTCAGTGAGCAGAGCCCAGACTGGCATTTCAGTTCTTGCTGTAGAAGCCCTAATCTTTTTTTGCTTGCCAACAAAACACCCTTCCAACACACCTCCTTGTATTCCCACACCAAGATCCCATAGTTCACTGTGAAGAGAATGTAAATCATTCCCCAGGACTTCAACAGGATTCTATTCTGACTTCTTTTATATTTGCAACATTAATATATCTTGAGTCCATATGACTGAGACTCACTAATTTTATCACACCACAGCCACTTCTTCCCCTCCTGTGTTTGTTATGCCATTATTAAATACATGGCAATGACCTTCTCTCCAAGCAAACTTTTCCCATTTGCTCTACACAAACACCTACTCCTCAAACTGTTGGAGAGGCTGTGTTTGGGAGGCTGAGCACAACACACTTGGGTGGTTCAATCTCTTTTTAAAAACTATCAACTCACTTTTTCAAAACTATCAACTCCCCATGTGTCAGATGGCAAGTTTAATTTAGTAGGCTAGGAAATTACTCAGAGTTGGAAAATCACTGCAATATGGTTTAGATCTAACTCAGCAAGGCCATCCTACACGCAGAGCTGTTACTGCTCTGGAGCACTTCCCTCCTTGGACAGCTCTTACCAGCAGCTGTGTCTACAGCAAGAATTGGAGTTTATGTGACCTTTTAATTCTCTTATTTCTTCTCAGCAATAGACTAGAATGTTTCCTCCATTACTGAGGATTTGCTATATGATCATCAACACAACCAGTTGAACAGAAGTGAGCAGAATAAACACAGCCTAGATCTCCAGAATCACAATAAAGAGGCAAACAGAAGCTTTTTCCTGTTCTGCTTGTGCTACACTGAGTGTGGTGGAAACAAAGAAAACAGGGCAGTGTCTCTGTGCCAGTCAATTAACGCCTGGTATCACTATGGATCTGTTTGTGGGCAATGCAGGCAACTGTCTGCTAGACACTTCTGGCAAAAGACAGAGAGGCCATTAGAAGGCACCAAGAAGTACCACAACAACAAAAAAATCTGTATGAAGGAAAAATAAACAAACATAAACAGCTCACAACATGCATGATGCTCCCAAGAGACCCTGCAGGCTCAGTGACAGGGGTCCCTCATTCAACACCACAAGCACACCAAGTTCTCAATGCAAATACAGGGGAAAACTCGTGCCATGGGATTTCAAGGAATCAGCTTTAAATGCAGTCAGGAGGGCCTGAAAAATTTCAACAGACCTTTTTAAATTTTCAACCAGCTCACACAAGTAAGAGAGAAACACAGCTTAGAAAGCAGTTCCTCAGGGAGACACATTTTGCTGTGGCATCAGACACCTTTCCAAAGAGTAACAAAGACTATTTATAGATGCTGTCAATGTCCTCCTGCTCACCAAAGGAAAACAGCTTTTCTGTGTAATCTCAGTGCTAGAAACACTCTCAAAAATGAAAGGTGGGGATGCAATAATCCACATGCACAACAATCCTAAAGGTCTGGGAACTAAAAATCTCCACACAAAAATATAGAGCACTCTGGCTCTGACCCAGCAAAGCATTTAAGCATTCAACTGCCTTCCCTTCAACTTCAGTGGACAGTTTGCATATCTAGAGCTAGTTCATGTCACAGGGCTTTGCTGACTTGTGATGAAATAGATCAAAAATTCCCAAGAGCCCACCCATAATTCAGCTTCACCTTGCAAAACACAGACTCTCCTTGACCATCACCTTACACAAAACAAAAACAGGAACAGGACAGACTGGAGCCAAAGCATGTTAGTTTGACAGAGATCTCCCAGCTGCAAATGATTTCTTTTTATTGAGGAGAGATACTGAACCAAGGAAGATGAAAAGGATGGATTCAAAAGGCAACAGCTTCTCCAGCACTGCATCCCTTGGATCTCACTGCCTTTGGACAATTCACCTCCTGAAGTGAATTCCACCAGTGGAAGCTCTGCAGAGGACACAGGCACAGGGTGTCTGACCTGCGCCAAGGGACAGAGGATGCTCTGAAGGAAGGGAGCCTTTCACTCCTGGCCTGTTCTCAGCTCCCACCAGCTGCCTGCCCAGTGCTCATTCCTGATGCCAAGGAGGTAGAGCTGAACTGGTGCTGGTTCTTATCTGGGGAGGTTTATTTTGCTTCATTTTTAGTAACAGCTTATGCAAAATGTTCCATAACAAGCTCTTCCTCTACTACCTGCTGGCAGCTATCTGTGAGCACGCAGGCAGGGCATGGTGCATTAATGTGGGGATCCATTCATCTCCCCCAGCAGGAAGTGAAATACTCCCAAACACTCACACACAGGGGGGCTGGCTTCTGAGGCTCTGCAGCACTTTTGCTGCTCTTGCTGTATTAAAGTTTAATTAATTTTTAACTTAGATATTTACATAGAACATAAACTGTTCAGAAGGACAACTGTCAACCAGCCAAGACCTTTTTGGCAGGACTTTGGGATCATATTTTACTCTTCTGGTGATGGCAGCTCTGGCACAGACCTGCTTCACTTCTGTAAAATTATGTCTATATATGTTTGATCCCTTTGGGGAGACTGCCAAAGCACCAAGATTAATTAGCAACTTACCTAAAATACACTCTCTATTAGATAGATCTTAGAGGGTTCCTTGTCACAGACAGCTTTATAAAAATACATTCTGAAATACTAATGAATCTGTATGACATAAGATGACATTTTGAACTCTGTCTCAGTGCCCATTCTCATTTCCACACTAAGTAAAATTACTTTTATTAGTTTCATGACAGCTCTGCACTTACATCAGCTCTGCAGAGTTCCAGCCAAATCACAGAAAATAAACTCACTTGATTGACAAATATAGTCTCATTATGCTTCCAGCTACTGCAACATCCTCAATCAATATAGCTTTGAATGTAAATAAGAAGGCAGGAATGTATTTAAATTGATGTGTGACCACAGTGCAAAAGTAATTGCAGAGGCTCTTAGCAATTGTGTTGATGTGTACACTCCCAGTGCTTTTCCCAAAGGAAAAGAAAAAGGGATGGATATGAAACCATTTCTGTAAATCCATGGAAAAAGTTTCCGACTAGAAGAGGTTTTAAGAGTCTGCCACAAGCAAGATGGAGACAATGCCTTACTGCTGGTAGTAGTAATGTTTCATTTATTAGTGCTCATTTCCAAACTGGTTCCAACACTGCTGGCCAACAAGCTGGACTTCTCAGGGAAAAGCACAGCTGTTCCAGGCCAGGCTTGCAGAGAGGCTGTGCTCCAGTCTGTTTCCAGCTGGGAGCAGGCAGGTGCCCTTGTCTGCAGGAGCCTGCATCAGCAGCACACCTGGGGACTGCAATGCCACGAGCCACTCGCTTTCCCTCTTCACCTGATCCTCACGCTCACACACAGCTTTTAGGGTAGAAACATTAGTTCATGCACTCATCCAGTCCTCATATATGGGAATGGGGGGATACTGCAGTGAGAACCTCTCCACAATTACCAGTGCAGCACTGAGGGGTTTGTGCTGCAACAGCATCAGCCCAGGGACAGCCCAGGACTGCACAATTACAGAATTAGATGTTACTGTAGCTCTGCTCATCAGACCCATACAGCTAAAAATAAACCAGGAAGACATTCCTCACCTAAGGCTCAGGAGGATTCTGGTATGTAGCTGAGTCATGCGATAATCATTAAATTAAACACATCTTGATCCCTGGTTTATGCTCCATCAGCACAAACTAAAAAACTAAAGCTTTTGTGCATACTGAAAAAGCAACGCTACACCCACTGAAACAGGCACAAGGAAATAATTTGAAGGTCAAGGTCTCCTGGAAAGAGACTGCAGCAGTAAGAAAGAATTGTCCTAAGAAAGGAGGAAGTGAGGACTAGCTCGCACGTGTTTTTCTGCACACAGAATTTGAGAGTATCTTTAATGCTTGTGGAAGACATCAGGCTGACAGGAATATCCCTCATCCATGAAACAGCACGAGCCTCCCCCATGCTGTCAGCAACACACACATTCTGCTGGCTAATTGCACTGCCAGTGAGATCATCTGTGCCAGACACTTAGCACAATTCACTAGCACCAGGACAACTCCAAGGGACAGGGCAAGCTCCACTTGTGATGGCTGGTCATTCTCCCACCCCAGTTATCACTGGGGTCTCTCCCCAGCTGCCATTTGTCCCTGAGCTGCTCAGAGCACCAGTGTGTGACTGCTGTGTGCCTGGCTACTGCACTCCAGGAATGGTAGCTACACCTCACTCTGGTGTAGGCTGTTGTCTGTAAGGGAAAGCTCTCAGACCTGCATGGCTGTGATGTGGGCACTGGCCCCACTGTCCAGCCACTGATGACATTTCTGCAAGGACAAGGTCATAGTGTGACTGATTCTGAGCACCTCAGTCTGCAGAACTGCATTCAACAGCTTAGATTAGACTGCACTACAAAGTCAGTTTTTACCTCTTTCCTCTCTTTTTTACTTTAACTTGTAGCACTTCTCCCACACTACAAGTCCCCTTGAAAAGCTTCACAGTTGCTGCTTGCAATCAAGTGATTTTGTAGTTTCTAGTCACTTCTTTTAATGACAGAGAACACTGCAAGGACACATGGCAGGGGATGAGGCAGGCCATATTCTGAGAAGACAGTACAGCCTTAAGTTATATGTTGGTTAAATATAAATCCAGGATGGCAAGGATCAACAAAAGTTTGTGAAAGGGATTCCAACTGCTACTGTAGAAAAAAAAACAAAAAACAAAAAACAAAAAAGCCCACAAACAAAACAAATAACACCCAAACCACCACAAACCCCACCAGATTACTCAGTTCCATAGATGAGTGACAACCAAACACTAGTATGCTGATTTTTTTGAAAGCCTGAAGCATTTAACTTTCACACAGGCATGTTTGGGACTTTAACTTCCCACTTGAAGAAAGGCAGAGTTTGAAAACAGGCCAGCCAATATCACTGAGCATTCAGAGCACCAGCTGCCACAGGCATAAGGCATTGGAACTTGCAGAGGGTGCTGCAGCCAGTGTGGTCTCACAATGGGTGAGAAGTCCAGCTGAGAAGCATGAACTGCCTGGAACAAGGTGGTTTTGCAATTCCACTGTCACACACATCTTGTATTTTTCTGATGTACAGGTTTAAAGAGGTTCTAAATGAACTGAGGGTGGGATGATAACCCCCCTTCCCTGGTTAAAACATCCCTTGCCTCTGCTCTCCCACTCACAAATAACACCAATCTGTCCATCTCTTTCCTTTTCCAGGGAAACTGCTGCATTACTGTCTCCTGCAGGCATCTCTGCCCCAGCAGTAGCATCAGAGGAGCAGAACTTGGCCACAGGTACAAGCTTCAGTCTCAAGTTCAGTCTCAGTAAGACCACTGCAAATTCACCTTTCCAGTTCAAAATCTGTTATACAGGTTGAGCTTACTGCTCAGAAAACCTACCAACCCAATCACTGTGAGCCACACTTAAAACTGCCTTGAGAGCTCTCACCCCCCCAAAAAATTTTGTTTTATCTCACAAATTACTTCAACATGGAGCTGAAAAATCTCACTGCTCCTTTAGGCATGTAGGAACAGTATCAAAGGAAAAGGGCTGACAATGTCAGTCACACTATCTAAAGTTTTAAAGCTTCCTTTCCTTTTGCTAAATCCTGCATCGAGATGCAACCTTTGAATATCTCCAAAACACCCTACTCTACAGCAAACACCCAGGCCAAAAGCACCTCCCAGAAAGACGTGTAACACCTATCCTACAGCTACAAACACCTCTGTCTGAAGACACAGCACTGCTGCTGAGGGTTTGCTGTTCTCCAGGTTTTAGAGGTGACCAACTGAGGGAGACAGGATGCACAGAAAGGCTGCAGCAGTGCAACACCCAGTTACCTGGGTCATCAGCTACAGTCAACAGTCCACATACAATCTCTCCTTCACAATATTCTTGTACCAGCTTCACAGAAGCCATAATTTCATGTTAATGAGCACTGCCTCTGATGAAATAAATCACAGCTTTCACCCAGACACTCCTGCCCCTGTGCCCTGAATAAGTGAATTGACTGAAGCTAACTTTAACATGGCAAAAGGGGGGAAAAAAAGTACGTGTGCAAGGGCAAGATAAGTTTTCAGCCAAATCATCTTCATGTCCCATTTTGTGACTTAAATGCACAAACCCCTGGGCAGCAGGCAGACACTGAGGTCCCGAGGACAAATGGCTGGGCTGGAGAGGCCAGACTGCTCCTCTCTAAGCCAGTAGCAGCTCAGCATTGAGCTGAATGGCTCCTGCATTTCCTACAGGATCTTCTCTGTTACCACTGCCCAGAGTTTGACAGACCTGCAGCAGCAGGCACAGGAACAACAGTGCACACACAGCTCAGGTTTGCTGTTTCTTGACCAGACCCCAGGCAGGCCCAGGCCTTGCTGCACTCTGTGTTCTGCCAACCACCTCAGCCAGGCTGCTCCAGGGGAATCACTTAATGACCAAGTTTAACTTTACAGGCCCCAGTAAAAGCAGAGCTTCTTGCAGTAAGAGCTGGGCATGTAGGCCAGTGGCCACAAGATCTTGCTTAGATAAAACATAGGGACCAGTCTGACTGAGAGGAGCCAATGAACAGACCCTCTTGCCTCCATGCTGCTCTCACAAACTTCCCAGGTCTGTTGGGTGAGGAGGAAGGAACAGCCCCCTCACATCCTCTTCGGGAATCCCTTTTCATTTTGTTCACAACTACATTAAAGCTCAACCTGAAGGTGCATCTTCTTCTCCCCCAGGCTGGCTGGGACAGTGGCCAGCAGCCCTGCTGGGCCAGAGCCCCAGGGTTCTCTATCAGGCCAACAAAGACACCTGTCCAGAGCTGAGCCTCCACCTTTCTGTGCAGGGTGTGGCTCTTCCCACCTGGCATGGCCCTGGGGACACCCTGCTAAAGCTACCTGCAGAGCTAAGGAGTCAGAATCCCAGTGGGATTAGCTGTTCATACAGATGCAGCAGCCATATCCAGAACAATCACCACTAACAAAAGGAGTGTTAGAACAGAAATTAAGCCTCCAGTCCCTGGGACTAAACTAGTTTAATGATTAGAAGCCAATATTCAGGGCTAAGAGTGGAAGACCACACCACTTGCCTCTCAGTCATGAGGGCTGGCCAAATTCAGAGTATCATGAGACCTTTGGTGTTTTCAGGACTCTTGAGTTAGAATTGCTCTTTTGGAAGCAGAATCCTTCCCCCTCATTTTCCCAGAGGCTGCCAGGGAGAAGTTACCCCCCTGCTTTACCCACTTTGCCACATACCTAGCTTGACTTCTACCCTACCCACTAGGATACCACCAAAACACATTTGCTTTGAGAATCAGTGGGAGAATTTCACTGAAGACCTGACAAACCGGACATTTGATGCTGTGAAGCCAGAATTCCTGGAAAGGAAGCACTGCATAAAAAATACAAAGCTGCACAACTCCAAGCTCCACAGGCTTTCCAGAGCTCCCTCTCCATGTGCCTTTGTTTGAACAGCAGTATATCCATGTTCTGTACCCAGCTCCCACACATTCCACATGTCCTTCCCTACTCCTCCCACCCACAGGCAAACAGGCTCTGCAAACAAAGCTCCAGCAGCTTTGTGCAAGCCCTGGTAGAAGGAGAATGCTATTCCCTGTGGAGAAGCAAAGATACCCACATAATGAAGCTGTCTGCTTGGGATGCTGTTCCGGCCTCTTGAGGATGGGATCAAGTATGTGCCATACAATTAATTGGTTATTTGTGTAACACATCCTTATTACCATCCACTGAAATTATTAATAGCTCAATTCCCTTTTTTTTAATTTTTTTTTTCCATTTGTCTTCTTTAAATCAAAGCCACTCCTGTTGGGTAAAAGAGTCTGAACTGCAATTTATACTGACAATGAAAAGCAGCCCTACTGTAAACACATACCTACCCCTTCACATTCCCTCCAATGATCAGAAACAATAAAAGAGCTATTTATGAAACAGAAAGATCAATCCAGGATGCACTTCTGCAGGGGACAGACACAGGGTACAGCTGGGGGGTGGGAAAGTTTGAGACAGTGCTACTGGCCTAGAGGGGTTTTGGTTATTAACTGTGTGGAAGGCCCCCCCACTGCAGTGAAAATCCAGACAGACCTCATTCCCTGCTCCAGCCACACTGAGCTGTGCACTCACCCTGCAATGTTTTATTGATAAGGCTCCACTAATTTTGTGTTAGTCAGGCACAGGCAACCAACCATCAAAAATCAGATCTGTGGTACAGGTGGTTTTAAACTAAGTACAACAGCACACAGACTACAAAATGCAGGACAGCTAGCAAGGCACAGAAGAGACTCAAGACCCTGACCTCGAGGGAGCATGAGGAGGCAGAGACTGCAGCACTCCATTAATACTGAGGAACATCTCACCAAGGAAGTAATCAAGGAATAAGCAACTGGAGTCACCCCCTTCCACAATCAGGCTCAGCCCTGAAAGCTGCAGGCAGTTTTTAGAGGAAATGCTACCAAAGAAGCCCCGTGATTGTGGATATACTGTGTGGCACTTGCACCACTTCACACACCTGAAGAAGCAAAGCAGTATTTGCAAAAGCTCTGATGCCCCCAGAAGCCACTTCCAAAACTGGGCAGCCCTAAATGCATATTATAAACATATTAAAAATCATCTGAGCTGCCATGTTTAAGTGATTTCTCTGACTGTTATACAGCTTTGTTTGTTTACTTTCATTCTTACCTGGTGATGATGCCTGGCTGCTGCTGTGATAAACTTAACAAGAGTATCTACTAATGGCTTACACACGATCTGTAACAAAGAAAGACAGTCTCTTATTAGTGGTTTGCTGACAGACAGGTTTGTTTTTCAAGCAAAACAGTCTATATTTTACACAGCCTCTTGACTAAGAAGAAAATGACTCAAGAAAGAAGTGCCCAGAAATCAGCAACAATTTCTTTGAAAATTAACAGCTTTGTTCACACCAGCTCTGAGTGAAATCTTGATCACAACAAAAATTAGCAGCAAAACTCTTTACCTCTCTTCACCTGGAAAAATCAGGCAAGCATTTTGCACCCCCTGTGTTCTGCCAAGTGAAAACTAGTCTGCATCTGGCTGACACTTCCTGTAGTGTCAATTCAATTTGCGCAGGACCCCAGTCCCAGACAAAGAAGAACATGTTAAGTTGTAGCCAGGTGTGGGTTGGTCTCTTCTCCCAAGGAACAAATGACAGGACAAAAGGAAAGGGCCTAAAGTTGCACCAGGGGAGGTTTGCATTAGTTATAAGGAAAAATCTCTTCACTGAAAGGATTGTCAGGCACTGGCACAGGCTTCTCAGGGAAATGGTTGAATCACCATCCCTGGAGGTATTTAGAAAGACATGTGGATGTGGTGATTTTAAAAGACAATTCGACAAGGAACAGTCAGATGGAATCCAAAGGCTTTAGAAACCTGCAGATGGGATCTTAAGTTTGCTGTCCATGTGGGCACAAACCCTGCTCTCCCTCCAGTTCTCAAACTTACATATGAGGCATCATGGGCTGGTGTCCTAAGAAAGCTGGCAAGCAGAGGAACTCTCTCCTGGATGGAGTCCTCAGAGTAGGAAAGCATCCTCCCCCACTTACACAAGCCTACATCTCCTCCCACCCTCACGTCAGACATCAGTTCTAGAAGGTTTCAAGAAAGGGCTTCTGGCAGCTCTCTCTAGCTTGCTCTGATCTAAAAACCCCTAAAGAACTGTATGACATTCAGGCCCATAGCCGTTTCTTAAAAACTGGCTGTCCTTATAGAGACCAGCCCCAGGCATAGGTCAAACTTGCAAGAAATACCTCAAACATTTCAGACACTTGCACTGTCTGAATAGCAGGCCTGAAAATTAGATTCCAATTAGACTTTACACTCCTCAGCCTTCTTGGAAGAAAACTGAGTGTGCAGTTGGAGCAGAGCTGGACAGAAGCTACACTGGTTGTTCAAACAAGGTGACTTGTTTTGCCTTTGTGCAAACCTTGCTCCCCCATGTTGTTTTGAATACTGGTAAAAAATTAGAGCTTCTTAGGCTAAGTTTTAAAGAGCAGCCTGCTGTTCACCTGATTTCTGTATGCACTATCCCAGTCCAAACCATAAATAAGATCCTGGCCTCCTGCAGTGCTGCTATAAAAAACTGAGTCGAAGAGTCTGAGCAGGTGAAAATCCATGGAAACCTCACAGCAGTTTCAGAAGTCTGCAATAAAGCAGAGAAGTTTCTCTCCCTACTTTCCCCAGCATTACAATCATGTTTTGGAGTGAGCAGAAGACACGAGTAGAGCAGAGTCAGCAGCACCTACCGGGAAGCGTCTGAAGAGATCATAGAACATGGAGAATGTCAGGGGGCTGTTCCGTTTGCTAAGGAACTGGCCCAGTGCCTGCTGATAGATTGCAACCACCTTCTCCACATTCAGACAACCTGGGTTCAACAGCTGCAGGGAAGAAAACACACCAAAAGCATTTCCAGTGAAACACAAGAATGAATTGCTAATAATAAATAAATTCATTCTCATCGGTTCTAAGAGGTTTTTCCAACAACTAGCTATGCTTGAGATATGACACAGAACCATGAAGAAACACCCACATGGGCCCCAAGTGTGCTCTCCCAGGCACTAGCAGCCATATGACCCTGTCACTGAAGGGCAGCACAGCTTCCTAGTAGGACTACACACACTGCAGAGTGGGGCTGTGCTCTAGGTCTGTGGGTGGCACATCCAGTACAGGAGGCTCACAGAGCACTGCAAGCCCATCCTGCAGTAGCTGGGCTGTGCACTGGTGTTCTCAGCTGAAGAGCTACTTGCACCTGTAGGCTTTAATGTAGGTACAAACCCTTAGCACCTATATAGAGGACACCTAGATACTCAGCAGACAAGCCGTAGCACTAATCAGGGACCCAGCAATTTCAAAACTGTGTGCATGCTCCAATATCCCCCTCTGGTGGGGAACAAGAATCCCACACACACAGCAACCAGCTGAGACCTGTTCAGGCTACACGGATCTAAACAAACAGGAGCCATTGAAGAGCCAAGTGTGGAGCACTGCATCCCAGCCTTCCTGACTGCTCTCATATTGCCAGGGAAGTACTGCTCTTTGGGAAGAGTGGAAAATTAGGGCCCAGGAGGAAAAAGCTGTCATCTTCACAGTAGTAAACCTCTGCCCAAGGAGTTTTTCCACAGTCCCATGAAAATCTAAAGCCAAATTAAAGTGGTGTCCTGTTCTCAGGTCAAACTTCCAGTGCTACTGCAGCTGAACACAGGATAAAGTGGAACAAGGAAGACAGGTCTTGAAATATGACCTCAGTTTTTCTAGTTGAGTGTCTCTACTTAGCACTTATTTGACACACACACCTGCAGGGGAAATAACTGATTTCTTCTTCCATGCATGTATTTATTGAAAAAGATGTCTTCTGTAGTTTTTCCACAAATTTGGCTACTGCATCCTAGTGTCTGCTCTAGTTCCACCTTTCTGCTTATTAAAAAGCTCTAAATTATGCTCACAAAGCACAGCTCACTGGAAATACACCACATCTCTGTCTCCGGTTTCCTACTGCAAAATCTTCCTGGCCTCAACACAATGTCAGCATCAGCAGCATCACATGAACTGAGCTGTCATTTCCCTCAAACTGGCAGTTCATGTCAGCTGCCGGCTCTGTCCCTGCCTGGTCAGGATCAGAGCTCTGCTCCCACTGGAATAAGAATTTTCCCTGTGAAACTGCACAAGGATGCTGGGAAGCATGCCTCATCTAGCCTCAAAGTCAAGTGTGTTGTTTATATTCTCCCCAGATCTCCCGTTTTGTTTTTCTTTCACAAAAGGCCCAGCACTGCTCAGGAGCTCCTCAGATTAACACCCTCTGCCTCTCACTCAGCCCTGGAAACACTGGCTGTCTTTTCAGCCTCCAGTAATACCTCAATGTGTATTGCTCATGAGGGAGCTCTGTTTATTTTTCTACTCCGCAAGATGCCAGCAAGATTAAGGCACTAATTCCTGTGCTCAGTTTGAGGGGTTCAGAAGCAAGGTCAGGGTCAGCTGGTGAGACTCAGACACTACTTGTTCAGTTTCTAGTGGAGGTGACTGGAGTGGGCTGCCCAACATAAAGGGTCACCACACTCTGAGACCTGTGAAATGCAGCAGAGACGGTAGGTGAAAGGGGATCAGACTAACGGTCTCCTAGTAATGGACACTTGTAGCACAATCAGATGAAGTCTCCCTCCAAACAACTACCACCAAAATCAGGGCTCTTCACCCTTCACCTTTACACTCCTCACCCTTCACCTTAGCCCAAACCTCAGGGGAATAGGAGTTTACTCTCATTCACCTTCCTGCTCCTCAGCACCCTCTGGAAAAAAATTCTAGAGTGACTGCCAGGAATTTAATGGAAAAAACCCAGCAAATCAAGGAGAAGAGCAGGACAAATACATGTGAGGCTTCTTTGGACATCAACCTGGATCCACTGAATCAGCAGCCCCTGTGCCTATGGGCAAGCAGGCACTGAAAAGGCAGGAGAGTGAGGGCCAGAAAGGGACGGGGAACTTTTCAGTGTTATGGAAATCAAGTGGATAGGTACCTGCAAGCAGCAGGCCCAGTGACAATGAACAAGGAAGGCCCACTCACAGAACCAGGTGATGCAGTTTTACTGGAAAAAACACATGCTCAGGAGCAGCCTCGTGCCTTACCTGAGACGCCTGCTGCTCTCTGCTGTTACTCTGCTTCTTGGGCTTAGGGGGAGGAAGAGTTGGTGACATGTTTCCTTTCAACACTTTGAGCAGGTATAATGAGGCACTAAAAAAGAAAAGGGGAGAAGACAGCAGTTACCACAGTGCCACAGTGAAGCTACCTAAGAGCAGAGGCCAATGGCACAGCCAGCTTACTCTGTAACAAAGATGGTTACAGAATTTGAGAGGGTCCCTTCTCTCAGCCTAACCCACTCTGGCCAGACCTAAAGACAAAGAAATCTTAAGAAGCTGAATCATTTCATTATGGGTTATCACAGTCAGATATCCCCACTATCAGCCTAGTTTCCTCAAGCTCATGCTTTTGACTGGCACTCCTGGAGGAGTTCTGCACCTTACTTGCCCAGTATTTCTGAGCCTGCACAGCTCAGCCAGTGCTGCAGCACAGCCTCAGCCTCAGCTGCCATGTGCTGGAGAACTCGGGTGTATCCACTGGGGGAGCATGCAGACCTCTGTGCTTTTAGAAAATGCAGTATTTACTGAGCACTGCCACTGCTGGGAAGCTGTCAGGGAGCCATGCAGCACACACAGCCAGCCCCATGTAGCCAGAAATACCACAGTTCCTGCACAGCCATGGGGAAGATGTGCTGCAGAGCCAACAATGTCCAATGGCACTGGGTTGACCATGAAACATGGTACCCACTGCACACACAATTGAGTTGAAAAATCCCAGACTGAGTATGAAAGTCCTCGTGAAACTGGCTGCATGTCACAAGAGAGCCTGCTGGTAAATGGCACTCCTATTTATACCACAGAACAGTAAGATCACTCATCTTTCTAACAAATTCATATATGGCTTATCCTAATTTTCCTATGTACAGCAAGGAGAAAATAGTGGTATGTAGAGTCAGGAGTTGATCACTACTGCCCTCACTGTGCTTTCATGGAGACAGTGAACACCACGTTTAAAGAACAACCATCACAGGCTGATCAGGAATTACACTCATCCCCCACTGAATCACACACACTGCATTACTTCCAGAGGAAACCTCAAAAAAGCACTTCCCACCAGCAGCAGCAACACTATACCAGACCATTTCTGTATCACAGAAGCCATAAAAGACCATCACCAAAAAACAGACATGTTTGAAAATGCCTCAGACTGCCAGGACTAACTAGTCCTTATGTGAGACACAAATGCTGGTAATCAAGCATTCCGCAAGGCTCAGGCTTCCCAGACCTCTTAACACACAACACCATGCCTGCTCAGATCTCACAGCATCAGTAGAGATGCTCCTTGTGAACACTCACCTGAAGTAATAGAGAGCCACTGCAGAGTCGGTGTGCTTGCAGGCTTTCATGACAAGTTTCTGCACTAAAGCATGCACATCTTCCTGCAGGGAGGCCACGCTCTTGCAGTACTGCTTATTGCGGCACAGCGAGTTCCTGCACAGCAGTAGAACAAATCCAAACCATTATCTACAGAGAGAGCTCTGGGGAACAGATGGCCAGGAACACACCACTTTATCAAGGTGAGTGAGAACAAAACCAGAACACAGTGAGGATAACAAACAATGCTAGTGTGGGCAGCACATGGCTGTGGCAAGAAGGGTGAGGACACTTAACATTCCTTACCTTCAAGCACAAATTCAGGCATTAGAGCTGACTTTCCTTCAGAGCTCCCACAAAGGGGACTGACTACCTCAAACCTTGCTGCTTCACAACAGCTTCTCAACCTGGGATGAGAGAGCAGCACTGAAAATGCTTTAGAGAGTGCTGAGGATGTCAAGAACTGGTGCACAGAGGACATGTAACACACCATGCATTTTGTCTGTCTAGCTTGTATCATCCCTCACTTCTGGCCCTGAACAGAATTTGCACTCTGCCTGTCTCAGAAATAACTTGTTGAGAGTTTGTTCCAGCCATAGCAGCAACTCTGTAAGCCTTGGGAGCTGTTGCATGGTTTGACTCAGAGGTCAGAGGCCCCTGGAGATATTCAGTGATATGGCTCCATACCTGCAATACCTGTTCTTGAGGCTTCCACCTGCAAACAGGTTGGACACTGCAAGTCCTTTAGCCTAGAAAATTCAGATCCCAATTCCTTTCCTGCAGGTTATGACTAAATACTGTGTATGTGTGTGATGCTGGTAATCTAACCTACACAATCTGTAAGCATAGCAACTGCCTTCAATCTCAGAAAGACCAGCTCCTGGTGTTCAACCAGTACCACAGCTGTTTATGAAAAGCCATTGTCTATGACCTGGAGGTCTAAGGACACTTACTTGAAGATACTAGCTGTTTTCTGGAGGAAGTCAACCTCCTGCTTGTCAGAGTCTGAGTTCATGCACTGTTCAATCAATTGAAGCAGGGGCTCAATGACATCCAACACCAAGGGGTTCTCTGCTTGCTTAATCAGGAACACATCAATCAGATCCAACACCTGCAAACACAGTTATCAGTGTGAGGAGTATGGCAGACAGGGAAACAGGATTTACCCAGAGCACCTACCAGTAGGCTATGGAGCAGGTGGAAAGGGCCAAAGAAAATTATTTACAGCTGTATGAACACATTCTGGTATCATTTCTACTGTTTCAGTTAGGGAAACTGAAAATTAAAACTTGAAACTGAAGATTAAGAGTTGTCTGTTGGTTTCAACTCTATTTGGTGCAGCGACACCATTCAGAAAGAACAGTTCCAAGAACCAGAGTCACCTGGCCAGACCTGCAGCCCCTCTAACCTGGCAAGGTCCCTGTTAGCACCACTGACTGACAGCTCTCACCCCTGCAAGCCCCCCTTGAATTACAGACAATGCATTAGCACAAAATCAGCATTTTACAGAACAGCATCAGAAGGGAATTGCAGTAGAGCCACTGGCTCACTTTAGTATTCAGCCTTGGCTAACCTGACTCCTGACTCCCATTTCTGTCTGGGAGCAGCTGGAGCTGTCCCTTGATGCTGGAATGTCCCAGAAGGTCCATGCTGACACCAGGCGGCCTGAACTCAGCATTACAGTCACAACCAACCAGGGGGTTTATCAAAATCCAATTTTACCAGCATACCAAGCCAAAAAAAGCTTATGCTGCAAAATGACCCGAGGCATTTTATGCATGTCTCATTACAGAACACCAAGCTCGTTCAGTTAAAAAAAACTGACAGGCATCTTTGGGTAGCTGCAGGAAAGGATCTTATCGATTTAAGCATTTCAGATCAGCAAATGAATACCACAGTCCCCTTTTTGACAGCACAATCCTGGTTTTCAAACAGGCCTGTGAAGCCCCAGTCACTGAGCCCGAGAGTGCTGTACCAGGTGCTGTACAAAGCCAGAACAATCCAGTCCCAGCTTCCAGGAGCTCATGACATATGTGAATGTCCAAGCTGTTTAGTGTTAGGTAGCTCACAGCCTGCAGAGGCTTCAATTAATATGCTACTAAGCCAGAGGTCTTCACACCAAATACTTCTCTCCCACCTTAGTCTTGAATTCCCTCCGTAGGATCTTCTCTTTCCGCAGTTTGTCTTTCTCATCTTTCTTCGCCTGGATCCGTTTCTGCTGCTCAGCAAAAAGGGCTGAGATGTTCTTGTCAAGAGCCATCATAGCCTCATCATCCAGCTCTTCATCACTCTTATCTCCTTCCTTTTGTTTTTAGGAGAGAAAACCCAACACATCAACTCATGTACTTCAAAAAGACAGCGGGGAGGGAACCGGAGACAAGACCAGACTCAAGCAGGGATGTAGCTAACCCAGAATAATACTGTAGGGAGGCAACACAGATCACAGAATCACAGAATCACCAGGGTGGAAGAGACCTCCAGGATCATGGAGTCCAACCCATGCTCTAACACCTCAACCATGGCACCAAGTGCCACATCCAGTCTTTTTTTAAACACATCCAGGGATGGTGGCTCCACCACCTCCCCAGGCAAAGCATTCCAATACTTTATTACTCTTTCTGTGAAAAATTTCTTCCTAATATCCAGCCTATATTTTCCTTGGCACAGCTTGAGACTGTTTCTGTCAGTGGTTGCCTGGGAGAAGAGACTGACCCCCACCTGAGCACAGCCCCTTTCAGGGAGCTGTAGAGGGTGATAAGGTCACCCCTGAGTCTCCTTTTCTCCAGGCTGAACCCCCCCAGCTCCCTCAGCCATTCTTCACAGGGTTTGTGTTCCCAGCCCTCTCCAGCCTCATTTCCCCCTCTGGATGTGCTCGAGGGTCTCCAGGTCCTTCCCAAACTGAGGGGCCAGAACTGGACACAGCACAATTCTCACACTCATGAGAAATCTCACTTGTATCTCCCATCAGGTAATCTGGCTGCACAGCACTAATATGTAGAGAGGACCAGGAGAGGAAAGAGGCTGAGGTTTTGACCTGACTCCCTCTGTGCTGTTCCTCCTTCATTAAAGAGGTTCATATGTTGCTGTGTCTGCAACCTTTATTGGAGTCATTAAACCAATCACTGCTACAGTAAGTCTCCAGAGTGGCCTTCAGGGAACGCTCCTCACACAGGCCAGCCAACACACATAACAGTATCTCAGTGCTTTACTTCACATCAATCTCATTTATTACAGGCAGGAGCACAAGCTGTGTCAGGCTAGACTGAACAAGCTAAAGTGCTCAAGACATAGAAACAATAAATAAAAGGACAACTGACTTACTCCCAGAGCTCACCTAAGACCCTGAGCCATTTCAAGTGCCAAGACTGCATGAGTTCAGGCAGGATGAGGGTTACCAGGTCATCTCTCACCATCCCAACCTCCTGGTATCTGTATCAAGGTAGGCAGTGAAAACATACCAAAGTATTCCCTGCTTGGAGGACTTTCATCAGCTGACTGCGAAAATTATCATCAACTTCTTGATTCTCCTCATCTTCACTGTCACTGTTGTCTTCATCTGAGGAGTCCTCGCTTCCTTCTTCATCCTAAGGAAGGAAAGTTCATTTCCTGAGCCCACCATCCAAGCCAAACTCAATTCTCAGAAGTGTCACCTCAGAAATAAAACCTCCACCCTACCCTCTCCTACTGCCATCTTTCTAGCCCTCAGATCCAAGTACAGACACCTCAGGTAATGGGGTACCAGGTCTCCACAAGAGCTAAGAGTGGAATATAATGCAGACTTCTCTGCATATTAAATAGGTATCAAAGAGAAGCTTCCAAGGAACAGTTTCCATCTGACCCTCCTCTCTGCTGATGCCTGCAATGCTTCAGGAATTGAATCTCTACAGTCCTTAAAACCTGAGTCCTGGAATCCAGCTGGCTGTGCATCACAGCCACGATTCCATCTGTGGCTGTAAAAAGGAGAGGCCTGTGCTCATTTCAGGATGCAGCTATTTCTTCTCAGAAAGGCATCTGTTCAACCAGCCACACCTACAACAACAGGCCAAGAGACTCAAGCACAGCACTTCCCACAAGCCATTTTTGTGTTGAACCTTTAAAATAAATCTTATTAGAGTGACAGACGTTTTCCTCAAACAGAGGAATGATGTTCTCTATCAACACAGTTCAGGAGAAACATTAAACCTTGAGGATATAAAGAGTGTTTGTCACTGGCAATGGCACAATTACCGTGTCTTGTGTAGATTTGGTCTTTTTGTTTGATTCTTCCATCACAACAACTGCACTTTCTTCATTTTGCTCTTGGTTATGGTCAAAAACCTACCAAAAAAAAGAGATTTGCATTTGTTCAGTGTTTTAAGCATTTCTTGTATACAACAGACAGAAATTTCAGCACAGTAAACCAGCTGAATAATGGAATTTTAAGTAAGGACATTAACTTTCTTCTTGTTAACAAGCAAAGTTCTTCCTGTAAGTAACAAAAAAGGTGGAGAAAACTGAAGAGGCTGGTGGCATCACACACCTTGGTTTGTTACAATGAAGTACTAGGTTCATCACAAAGTACCTTACAGCCCATCTCTGCAATCTACATATTAATTTCTCAGCAGGCATCACCTTTCTTAGTGGTATGAACAATTCAGATTTTTAGTGCCACTTATTTTTAGCACCTCTATGAAAAAAGCACCTTTCTAGAAAAAAGAAATGTTATTGTTTATACTCACATATAAAATCTACCAGTTATATAAACTGATCCAGGAGTTTATTCAGCCTTAAACTACCAAATAATACAGCTTAAAGTTAGCAGACCTCAGGCTCCTGTAAAAAAACAACCAAACTCCTTCCCCCACAAAAAAAAGCCCCAACTCTCTCTAAACTATAGTTCATATTCAGTGGCAGACATCATCAGACATTTCCTAAATTAAGCAGACTTTAAATTAAACCCCAAATCAAGACATGCTTGTACACAGATCTGTTAGGGCAAAACAGGCAAAAAGTACAAGGCCCTGCTAGGGCCTCACTTACATCCAGGATCAGCTGCAGGGCCCTCTTGGTCATGTTAGGGCATATCCATACAAACACACTCTTGGAAATCCGACGGAGGAGGAGGCTGGGCTGGGCGAGGATGGAGAGAAGGATTTCCACCATCACCTCAACCCATCCTGGCTCTGAGTTGTCTGCACAGGAACAAACAAATGATGACAGGAAGAGGTATTGGTATATCAGTAAGAAACTACAGGAAAATTCAGCAAGAAATAAAAAATAAAACTGTCCTTCTAGCTAACTCTTAGAAGTACCCAAAGAGCCAACACACACTAGAGAGCTGAGAGGGAGACACCCCAGGGAGAAACCTGCTTGAAATGGTCTTTTGACCACTGCAAAGGTTTACCAGGGAACAAAGCTACTATTTATTAAATCAGTACTTAGATTAGTAGTTCTGCAAGTTGTGTGACACCTACTTGGCCACATTAAAGCAATTTCTATTAAAGCAGCTGGTCAGCAAAAGTATATTAATTTTATAGTGTTTCCAGTGAAATCAGAAAGCACAGCAGCCCATGAAAAGTGATGGCATTTGAAATTCCTCCTTTAGTCTGTAAATCTGGGAATCCTGCTCTTCAACCAACCAACCAAACCAAATTACAGATTTTATTTTCACAGTGGCCTCAGATTGATTTACACAGATTCCAGGAGAACAAGACCACAATTGGAAAGGAAATTAAAAGATCAAGCCAAGTTTTTTCCTGGTCAAGTCCCAACCTAGAGGGTTCACAGGCCCTAAATAAGGATCAGCCCCCATCTCCAACATGCTGTGTATACACAGAGGACACACTTAGTTTGCTCAGAACTCAAGCTAAGAAAAAAACATGTTTCATGCCTGCTGGGTGTTTGAGCCCACAGCTTTGCCAGGCAGAAAACACCAGTTCACCAGCAGCCACTGGCCCACACAGGCAATGATTCAAGGAGAATGAACTCCCTCAGAGTGCTCTCCCAAACAAGGGCAGCTGTGGAGCTCAGCTCTCCCTCCTGAGGCACACAGGAACACAGCCCACTGACAGTGCACACAGAGAGCTGGAGCAGAAACTTAGAACAGCATGGAAAGGGAATGAAGAAGGGATTCTCCTGGGGGCAAGTGCATCGAGCCAGGACCAATGCAGAGTGCTTCACTAATGCAGAACTGCCACCTTCTGTCTTTGACAGACCACTAACAATCCCATCCCCTTTCTTTCTGTAGGAAGAACTCACCAGTCTTCTTCTTCTTCTTCTTCGCTTCTTTGCTGAATGCCCTCTCTGTGCAGTTCAGGAGGTCGCTCAGAACATCCACTGTTTCAGACTGATTCTGTTTGATCACAAGAAGACAGTAAACAGGATCAGAACTCCCCACTACCAACAACAACAGAAGGAATATGCTCCAAATCTAAGGACCATTCGAAACAGCTACAAATATTACAATCAACTACAACTCTTTGGCAGAAAAAAAACAGGAAATCAAGTAAAAATTGCTCCAGTCAGAAGCAAATCAAGGGCAGAACTAATGCTCAGGCCAAGCTTTGCCCACTACACATCTACAGTCAGTGTAAGAATGAAGTTTATTGGCTGCCAGTTGCCCATTTTCAGAAGCCAGAGGTTTTGAAAGGCTGGATCTCTGAACACAGAGAAACTCCCCATCTTGGTGTTCAGAAAGCCCAGCTATCAGCCTGTTTTATACTACAGAAATATTCATCAGAGATCTTACCTTGAAAAGATGAATGGCTATTGAAAGCAGAAGTTGTTGGAAAGCACCGACTTTGGCACTGTCTGATTTGTTCTCCTCCTGCAGATTCTTCACAGTCTGAAGTGTTCTGAAGAAAGAAACCTCTCTGAGTTTTTCACAATTACAACAGCAAACCATCTCATATGACCAGACTAAAAATATGACCAAAACTATAGTACTGTTTTGTGCATTTAACATTTCATTTATTGGCATTGGATACTCTTTTTAGAACACAATCTTAACTCAGTAATAGTATCTCATGTGGGTTATTAAAAAACTGCACTTGTACACAGACTACACTCCTAATACTGCAGCCAGGGCTAGACCTTTATGGGGAATTAAACTCAGAAAAGAGTTGTTGAGAGGTTTGTACAGGCATTATTAGGAGAAAAGATGAGCAGACTGTTACAATCATGTTTGGGAAAAGGACTATGAGCAAAAATAGAAAAGGACATGGCTATCACATAGTTAACACACAGAAGAAAGAGGAAGAAAGGAATGGGGTGAAAAGAAACAGAAAGACACTCTGAAACCCAGCCATGGATGCAGGCTACTCAAAGGGAAGAAAAAGAACTGCCACTGCCTGTGAAATGGCTGTGCAACCAGAACAGCAGGAGGCAAAGAGAATACGACATCTCTTTTACAGTCCTAAAGAGGAACCAAGACCAGGGCTTTCCCACTTTTCTCACTTCACCAACCCAGCACACAGCTTCCCAAGCATCTCACCTCTCCCAGATATCCCTCTGTTCCTTGCTAAAAGGTTTCACAGCTTCGACATGCTCACTGGAGAGCAGCTTGTTGGCATACTCAACGATGAGTAAGATCCACTGCTTCCCATCTGCAGTCACACCATGGACGTGCTTCTCTCTCAAGGCTGCAGCCTCTGCTGTATCCCCCAAAACAGGCAGGGTGTTTAATGTCTGAAGTAACCTACAGAGAAATACAGCCACCATGTCACTGTCACAGGAACCAAAAGGCCTGCTCCCACTTTCCAAAATAACACCCACCAACAAAGCACACTCATCCCAGAGCTGGGCACTCACTGCAGCCCAGACTGACACTGCCCAATTTTCAACACACACATGTAGCCAAGACAGCAGTGTTAGGTTCATTATCTTGGTGGCCTCAAGCCATCTGGTGCTCTCAAGGACACTATTAATCTCTGCTGTTTCTCACTCTGTGTCCCACCATGTCCTCTGCTTTCCTTCTACTGAGGTTTGGCAATCATCTAAAAACATCTACTACCAACTCTATCTTCCTTAGTACAGGGAGGGCTGTGGAGTCACCAGCACCTTGCATACAGCGTGGACAGAAAGCCAACAGCCACCAGCACAGCCCAGCACCTCCCTCTTGGGTCCTTCTCCTTCCAGCTTGCAAGAGAGACAATGGAAATATTATAGGAATAAGCAGTATGAGCTCAACTCCACACCTGCCATATCATCTCACATATAATCATCGGATTTGCCATGGACAAAACAGGTGTCTTTGAAAAATCCACCTCCTGAAAAAAAGCCATTTCCTAGTGCTGGAGTCAAAGAAATGCTACAATAGCAGTCTACCATTCCAAACTTCTTGCCCTACTGTTCACAAGCTGATCTTATCCCCAGGAAAAAAAGAGAAATTTCCAAGCTTGAAGCATGCAATCAAATCCTTACCCAAAGAAGTAGTTTTCTGTCTCTATACGATCCTGTTCATTTAGGGGCTCTGAGAGAAGGACACCAGCCTCAGCTATCCGGGAATTCTTCTTCTTAGCAACAAAGAAAGCATGGAAGAAGCAAAACCTAGAATAGACAGAAATGGGAACAAAATGAAAACCCAGACTGGTCGTAACAAAGCAAAATCAGCCCATGCACGCAAACCGAACTGCTGCACATTCAAGGAAATCCAAGCACTGAAAAAAGCCACTACTTACAATGAGACTGTTTTCTCAAGATGCACAGGGTAAAGAAGAGAAAAAGATGCTCAAGACTTCACAGAAGTGAAGCACCAACACTTAAGGCCACAAAACACAATACTAAGATGTGGGTCATACTCTCCAAGACACTTTAAGTGACAGATAAATACGTATTAAGACCTGATGTTAAAAATACCATCAAGCAATTTAGGCAAGTAGGAATAGAAACTTTATTGAAAATAAATGGACTAACGTGATTTTAAGTGCCAAATACTTAAGACACAGTTTAGTCCAATTATGCAGAAGGTATTTTGAAAACAAAACCTAATCTCTTAAATGATTTATTATGGAGCATTTCCACTACTGATTTGCCTAGTGTCATGGGGACAGCTTTGAACAACTTTGCTGTTGAACTATCCAGAATTATCCCAAGCACATGTCTTTACATCTGTCTCACCTGGCAATGTCCATCACAAGGCTCTCTTCTTTTCTGGTTGCACTTTCAGTGATGTTAACCAGGCGGTGCATGATCCATCTTCTCAATCGAGCACTCTTCAGGTGAGCTCTGAATAAGAAGGGGGCACAATCAGCAGCTTGAACACGACCCCAACAAAAATACACACTGCACAATCCACTGCATCAAGAGGTGACTTCCACATATTTAGGGGCTTTACACTAAAATTGGCTAAATTATGTAGTAACAAAGCAACAGGTACAAAAGAAGAGATATAATCTTCTCAAGTCTGCTTTTTACTATGCAAAAGGCAATCTATTTACCCCACAGATGAGCAAAAAGCACTTAAAGAATTGCAGCAGTCAATAGAATGAGGTTTCTAGGTGCCAGGTATCATATAACCTGGCCTGAATGCCAGCATGTCTAATACACAGATAAAAGACAGGCACAATTCCTACAAAGACCTAAGAAGCTGTAGTGAAAGAGGAAACCACTGGACGTGTTCTCCAAAGCAAATGTCAGGGCTAGAGAAAGAAGAGAAAAGGCTCTTTTGGTGATCCAGTCTGCTTTGGGCAGGCTGGCTGGTTCTCAATATACTTGCAGAATCTGCAGAATTAACTTTTATCCCAGCAGAAGTCAGATGCTGAGGCTAAACTTTTTGAGACAGAGGGAATAAGAAATTGTCAACTCCTGGCAAGGGAACCAGCAAATGCTGAGAGGAAGGTGCAATACCCATGTACTCACACGTCTGCATTTCCCCGGTTCTGTTTTCGCTGGTTTCTTGAGAAGTCTAAACAACAGTCCAAGTCTGGCCTGAGGAACATATCTTTGAGCCAGCAGATGTATTTTTGCAAGGCCACTGCCTGCAGGTGTCTGACTACCCTGGAAGCACTCAACAACACTGGCCTCCCTTGATTGGTAAGGGTAGAGAAGCCCATCATCACAGCCAGTTGCCTCTCTGGGTCATCGCAGCCACTCAGAAATGCATCTATATATCCCTCCATTTCTGCACCAAACTTAAATCCCTGTGAAAACTGAAAAACACAGTCAAAGAAGCAGGTCAGGAACTTCACACTCAATCTGAATGGCTCTGTAAATATAAGTAATATAAAGAGTCATAGAATCATAGAATGGCCTGGGTTGGAAGGGACCTCAAAGCTCATCTCGTTCCCAACCCCCTGCCATGGGCCTGAAGGGACAACTTCCACTAGATCAGATTGCTCCAAGCAGGCCTTGAGCACTTGCAGTGTAAATCACATGAAAGAATTTGGCTACAGTAAGTAAATTAAAATCATGTGTCTGAATATTTGTCCTGAGGCTTACAGTCTTTCACCTCATGGTCTTCCTCTCACAGCAGCAGCCACTGTAAGCAACCACAGAATCCTGCCACGTACCAGCATCAACCTTGTAATCTGCACCTTCCAGAACACTGAGGCTTCAGCAGGATGCACCACATGCTGGCCTGTGCAACTAAGCTCCCAAAGTGATCAACTCTTTATTTTGGGTGAAAGTTCCAGGATGTCTCTCACATCATCTGCATTAGAGTTTCCCTAGATTTGGAAATTCCTCACCATCAATTCCAGTCTCATCTTGGAGCCCACTGACCTATGGGGCTTAGAATAAATGCCACCTCCTCTCCCTGGTGTCTCAGAAGCATTGAGGCACTCTGAAAGGAAGGGGAGTTGATATGTTTGAGCTAAAACTCATATCCTGAGGTGTAGCTGTTTTGTGCTAAGTTTTATCTTTGGTCCTGCCACTGCCCCACAAGGCATACAGCTGGCAGACTGCCTTGGGCAGTGTCCAGCAGCATAGAGACCACCAGGACATGTCCCATTCCACCATACATCCCATTCCCTTACAGTTTATAACAGCCCACAGTGTTCAATCCCACTCAATTTGTTCTAGAAAAAAAATAAATGCTTAACTGGAGAAATCTTGAAGAGATGGTCTCATTCCAAAGTCCAAAATTTTTTTAATTTTTAAAAAAAAAATTTAAATCTTTTTTAAAAATTAATAAAACAACTTCTTTGGTCTACTGTCACATTCAATACAGTGACTTAGCAGGAGCAGAAGCAGTAACACAAGTCTAGGGAATACTGTTCTTTTAAATGAACAGGCTATAAACCTGTAATTAAATATAGATCCATCCAATTATAACATAAATACCCCTGAAATAAATACCTCTTAGAAAACACAACTTAACAAGCTCCTGCTTCCACTGTTGGAGAACTCAATACTTGTTCATCAATATGAAAACTGGGAGAAAAACACTTTAAACAGGCTAATAGCTCACAACAGGGAGTTCATCAATCACTTCTCAAGAAAAGCAAATCAGGTTCATTTGCTCCCTCGTTGATAAAAAAATGGAGGATTACTGCCAGTAAATATCAGACTCCAGCTTTGTCTAGTTCCATCTCCAACAATCACCAGAATCATATAAGGAAGTATAAGGTAACAGCATTTGCTTCTCAAAACAAACAACCTATGTCAAGAAACAAAACAAAATAAACCCCAAAACCAGAATAAAATTCAAACAAAGAACTTTTCTACTCTCTCATCATCAACAATATTAGGAGCTTCTTCCATTTGTCTTCAGGGGATTTGCACATTTCAGACAGGAACCAAATAAAAAAAATGGGAAGCACATGGAAGAACATAGCCTGATTTACAACAAATAAGAAATAGGAAAACTACTAAGCCAGTGGATAAATCCTGGAGAAAGCTGGTCCATTTAGGCAAGCACCATGGTATGCAGTATTTGCAGAGCAAACCCACATATCTATGGCTACTCTGATAACAGAACAAAAAGATCACATAGACCTATCTGTCCCAAGAGACAACAACTATTTTTGGGCACATGTGAGGAGGTTTGGGATTGTTACCACAATAAGCCAAGCTAAAAGCCATTTTTATTAGTATTTCCCTTTTACATTTCCTTTGTTTATTGCAGGGTTGCGTTGTTTGCTGGCTTCCCAGTAGGGAAAGAGGAAAAGGAACTCCAATATCCAATTCCAAATAAATTTTGTGCTTAAATCTCAGATGTGATTATTGGAACAAACACTAACAAACAAAAGCACGAGTTATCCCTTTTTGTCTTTGCCTTCTAATGTTCATGCGACATCCAGCACAATAATAAACAAAAAGGAGCTTCTGGACACACAAAAGCAAAGGGACTGTTAAAGGACAACACATGACACTATCAAAGGGCTGCTCTTCCTCTGCTTCCCCCATCACTAAAGCTTTCCTGGCAGCAGCAATGAAAGCAGGTGGGACAGTGCTGAACAGCTTCCATACCCTTAAAACAGGCAATGACAATCAAACACAGGCTATACTCAGTCCACTGCAACCAATGGTCACACAATAACCTTGCTCTTAGCAAGAGTTCAAGGTCTAAAATGATATAAACTTTTTTTATACAAGATGACTTGAAACTAAAAGTGGGGCAGAGACGACAGGCCATGCTCAAGACATGGCCTTTAGCTCGTTCAAAGACCTACCTGAGTCGCTGCCACGTGTTCTCCATAGTGCAGCATCACCTTCCCTTTGAGAACCAGCTGCAGCTGCTCCAGGGACAGCAAGGGCAGAGCACTGCCCAGCAGCCGGTAGCACATGTAACTGAGTGGGAACAAAGAACATCCCCTCAGGCCAAAGCTCAGCAGTAAATCGGGGGAAGACCCAGGAGGGGCTGGGGCAGGGTACAGGAGCATGCAGGGAGATGGAAGTCAAAACCTCCAGGTCAAGAAACAAAGATAACATGGGAAACAACAAACATGTTAAAACAAACCTCACAGGTCCTGATTTCTCCTTCAGTAGCCCATTCTCTACAACTTCATTCCAGAACAGCTCAAAGGCACCTTCCTTCAGTCAACTTGTAGTAAATTAAGTGCTACACCAGGCAATGTCTTGTCTTCCTTCTCAGACTTGGCAGCACTTTTCAGCAGCTCTACAAGTCTAGAAGAAGAAATAAAATAATGTGGGAGATCTGACCTGAAAGGGAATTGCTGAAAGCCAAATTCATCCTGCTCAAAGACAGAACATTCCCTGAGAACTGCAGGCTGTACCTCCTGGGAGAAATGACACAACTATAACTTGAGAACCTGCAGAAAAATTAACACCTAACCTTTAGCAGCACCTGCTGTGGTAAATATAAGCAGGAATCAGAATCACAGCCACACTTCTGTCACTGCTAGCCAAGAGGAAAATAATGTTCATCTAAACCTCCTTTTTTAAGAACTTACCTGGAAATATTTTCTTTATTTACAACAGTATGTGAGCCAAACAGCTTCTTCAGCTTTTTAGGTTTCAGAACACCAGGGAATTTCTGCATACCCACAAGCAAAAGGTGCAGGTTCTCTGGAGATGTGAAGGCTGAAGAGAGGTCACCTTGTAAGATGTCAAACAGCACCTCCTCAAACACATTTTCAGGTACCTAGACAGGAATGAGGGTGAAAGCATATGAGAAATATCTGAGGGCATTTTACTAACTTGCAGTGAAGTAAGTACATTAAAGTATCTGCAGTGGAGGACATTTTACTAAAAGCTTGCAGTGTTCTGGAAACTCCAAAAAGACATGATGAAAAATAAATAATGGATGTGTCTATGACTGGCAGACAGTCCCAGGTGCTTAACCATGGAGAGCAGGACAGTATGCTGTCATCAGGCAGCAGTTCTGGTCAACTAACTCCAGCTGCAATTGTTCTCTTGCTGTCTGACTGCTCTGCCTGTACAGCCAGGCAACCAGGGACAAGGAAACTCTCTATTTTTATTTCACATTGCTAGTCTTCATGGCTACAAATATCTACTTAAAAAAAGGAAATAAACTCTTTTCTTTTACTACATACTCAGAGCTCTTTACTCTTTGTCCCTACATCATTTCATTCCCAACAGCCCAAAATTCAACCTTAGGCCCAGGCTTGGTGCATAAAAAAGGTGGTTTTCTGTTCAGAGTTTTCAGCACACATCTGTTCAAAAGAGCAGAGAGCCTAACACATAATCCAAGCAAGTGAAATGGGAAAAAAAACAGGCTGTGGGAGTATTCATGATGAAGTCAAACTAAGCTAAACCAGAGCACCCTTCCCAGAATACAAGCATCTGCCCACAGGCAATACAGGGACAGCTCCCAGAGTTTACACTCACTCTTCCACCTCCCCTATAACTCCAGCTATGAAGAAACTAAAGGAAAATCTGACCCGAAAGCCAAGCCCTCTCTTCCTCCTGCCCCACCATGCCCACAGGCAGTGCCTGTACCTCAGAGGTGATGTCAATCAGAGTTTTGCGTGGGAGATCTCTGAGGTGTGTCTGGTGATTTGTCAGCTGCTGGAGAAGCTGGATGCTCTCCAGCAGAGCTTTCCGGTCCTAAAAAAGAGAGATAAGACAAAACCAGAGGACGTGCATCAGAAATTAAGCTGAAGGCCCAGATAAATAATTCACTCTTTAGGAAATTTATGCTAACTTGTAATAAGAAACACACAGTCGTTTTCTTGATAAGACCACTCAGCTTTTTCCAAAATCGTGTTTTCCAGCTGGATATGATCCCTTCCTTCCAGGAGAGGTAGGAATCTCCTGCACTATTTGACAGAGTTCCTACATTCTACTCAGAAACAGACATTAAAAAGGCACAAAGAACCACGGATGATGTAACAGAAATGAACTGAACCTGATGCTTCAAGTGCCACTGCATCGATTATCCAGTGACCCAGCCTTTCTCTGCCAATCCTCTTTCCACACCAGCAGCCCCAGAGCCAGAACGGGCACACCTGACAGAACTGACAGTTCTGACACAGCCAGAACTGACACAGCAGTGTTACCTTCACAAGCCGCCCAGACTGGAACAGAGCCACAACTCCAAAGAAGTTCCCAAAAGCAGCATTTCTCAGAAGTTTCTGAAAGGACAAAAAAAAAAAAAAAGGTAAAAATCTCCCTTCCTGAGAGGCTACATTTCACATGCAGCTACACAATCAGTGGAGCAAGATGAACACCCCACCATAGGAAGAGAACATACTGAAAAGCAACCCCCTGCACAATGTTTAAGAACTGTCCTAGAGTACCACTTCATCATAATGACAAATCCCACCAATAACAGGGCCAGATGACAATGTCATCAACTTCCAGTTCTTAGAAGTATTTGTTATTTCATTATAGTCACTTGCTTTAACAAGAACCCCAAAACTACACTATACACCAAGGCTTTAAAGAATAGAGAACGATTAATTTAAAGTAGCAGCTGGCAAATGCTGCATTGAGCTGACTTACTTTTTTCACTTTTTCCAGATTGTGTTTTTCTTTTATCTGTTCCAAAATGCTGCACAGTGGAATTTCCTCAAAAGCCTGCAAAACCTGAGGAGAGAGATGAAATAGCTGTTTGCAGTCCTTCCATTTCAGGACATTGAATCGGGTTAAGCTAAAATAGAGCTGAACAGTTGCTCAGCACAGCAGCAGAAGTGCTGCTTTATCAGGCCAGAATAAAGACAACCAGGTCAGTAAAGATGTATAGCACAGGGAGTAGGCTGGGAGAGCTGGGGTTGTGCAGCTTGCAGTGTGCAGTGATCTTAAGCTTCTTCCAGTGCCCAAAGAGACTCCAAGAGAGCTGCAGAAGGACTGTGGAGTCCCAGAGAGCCAGGACAAGGTAGATTGACTTCACATTGACAGAAGGTTTTTAATATCTATTTAGGTTAGCTATTAGGAAGAAATCATTCCCTCTGAGAGTAGAGAGGCCCTGGCACAAGTTGCCCAGAAAAGCTGTGAACAATTCCTTCCATCCCTGGAAATGTTCAAGGCCAGGCTGGATGGGACTTGGAGCAACCTAGTGTAGAGGAAGGTGCTCCTGCCTGTGGCAGGGGGTGGAACTGGATGATTTTTAAGGTCCCATCCAATCCAAGCCATTCTAAGATTCTATGCAAACACAAATAGACCTGCTGATATTCTAGGGTTTTTCCCTGTACATGACAGAATACCAATTAGAACATTTGCTGAAACTGTGTGACCCTGTAACAGAGGTAATTAAACTTTTCAACATGGCCAAGGCCCTGATCAAAGCAGGAAACACACAGGCTCTTCTGCTTTCTCAGATTTTCAGGTGAGATGAGGTCAAACACCATTAGTGATACCAGTTGCAGGGAATCTTTGCTATGTTACAGACTCAATCACTGTGGAGGAAAAAAACTCTGAAGTGTTTGTTAAAGGGCTACCTTTTCAGATATCCCACACCAACTGACCAAGACCAAGATCAAGAATTTAAAGAAGCAGTAATAGTACTAAATGCAGAATAATTGAAAACGTGGCCCAAGTCTGTAAATTAAGGATGATCCTTGAAGCAGGACTGAATCCTGTAGTATGAATGTGATATTGGTATAGTTCATAAGTTTACAAGAGTTTCTAAAGAGTAGAAAGAGTACAGAGGAGCACCATTTAAAACCACTGCAGTTATTGTGGGAGCCTTCCCTTCCACGTGCACACAGGAGTGGCCAGAAGGGAACCTCCAGCCCTGCACAGACAGAAGAAGAGACCCCCCCAGGCATGGACAGAGGCTGCCGACGGCTCTCATCCGCGCTAGGAAACACTAACCTGCGCCAAGGCCAAGCTGAAGCCAGGGCGGGCGGCCTCGCGGGTGGCTCCCAGTCCCTCTACCAGCCGCTTCAGGGTGTACTTGAGCTCATCGTCCTGCAAGAGAAACCGAGCTGGGCGATGGGCGGGCTGCTCCGAGCGCGGCCCGGCCGCCAGACCCGCGCGCCCGGCCCGTGCCCCGGCCGCATTGCCGCCTTCCCAAGCGGGAGCGGAGGGATGAGCCGTGTGACCCACTGCCCGCCCGCACCCACCGCCCCTCCGGCCCCCTCCTCACCTTCTTGCCCTCTCGGAGGTGCCGCAGGAGGTTCTCAGTGGCCGCCAGCCGCACCTCCTGCTCCGGCTTAGCGATGTCCCAGAAGAAGTCGAGGAAGGCGCGGCCCTGCCGCAGCACCCCGCGGGGGTTGGTCACGGCCGCGCCGCCGCCCCGCTGCTCCATCTGCCCCATCTGCCCCATCCCCGCCATGCTGCCGCCGCTGCCGCACGTGGGGCCGCCCGTCCGCTCCGCCTCTTCCGGGGCAGCGCGGCCGCCGCGGGATGGGCTCGGCTGCAGTGTGAGCCGCTGCCCTCAGTGCCCCCGGAGACATCAGCCCCGCTCCCGTCATGGCCCCGCTCCCCTCAGCGCCTGCCGGCCCTGCAGCCACGCTCCCCTCATGGCCCCGCTCCCCTCAGCATCTCCCGCTCCCCTCAGCGCCTGCCAGCCCTTCGGCCGCTCTCCCCTCATGGCCGCGCTCCCCGCGGCGCCTGCCGGCCCTTCGGCTCCGCTCCCTTCGGCCCCGCTCCCCTCAGCCTGCCGGCCCCGCAGCCACGCTTCCCTCAGCCTGCCGGCCCTGCAGCCCCGCTCCCTTCGGCGCCTGCCGCTCCCCTCAGCACCTGCCGGCCCTAAGGCCCCGCTCCCCTCAGCACCTGCCGGCCCTAAGGGTCTTTGCCCGCTCCCCTCAGCCTGCCGGCCCTTCGGCCGCGCTCCCCTCATGGCCCCGCTCCCCTCAGCCTGCCGGCCCTTCGGTCCCGCTCCTTTGTCCCGCTCCCCGCAGCGCCTGCCGGCCCTTCGGCCCGGTCCCTTCGGCCCGCTCCCTTTGTCCCGCTCCCTCAGCGCCTGCCGCTCTCCTCAGCCGCACCCCTGCCCCTCAGACCCCGCTGCCCTCATGGCCGCCCTTCGCAGCCCGCTCCCTCAACCCCTCAGCCCACGAAATCGGATCGCTTACCCGGCGTGCCACAAGCCAATAGTCACACACTCGGCGGACACACCGCTGGATTATTTCAGAGTTGCGCCAACCGCGCTGCTCGGTAGTGTTCCACAAATCCAACACGCCCCACCGGGCTTTTCACACCGTTATTTATACTCAGAAGTTCAGAGTTAGTAACTTTCCAAGTACTACCCATCTATCGGGATTGGTTAGTAATTTACAAGTTGTATTACTTCAGCTAACTTCTACACATGCTGAGGGGAAGGGTCTTCACGATTACAATGAACATAGATCAGCTATAGGACACATGGCCCTTGAGTCTTTTGCTAAGTAAAGGAAGTACACACAGACGAACACCAAGGAATTCACTACACCCTTAATGCCCTTTAGTTCCGGGATGTCCTTGAGCAAAGGATGCTGGCTGCTGCCTGCCCCACGGGCTAGCGCACCTTTCTTGCTGAGAGCATGCAAAGATCTTCCATTAAAGAACATTGCTGTTTAAGATAATCTTGCCATATTCCACATTTTGCAACAGCCCTGCTCCCCTAAGCGCCTGGGAGGGACCTGACCCCCATCCCTGCTCCTCCGCAGGATTTATTCGTCTCTCCTGTGCCCCAAGGGTTCCTGGGCTTCCCTCCCCGGTTGGCATCTCTGGAGGGAGGGTGGATCCAGGCTGGATCCCGTGTCCGCGGGGCTCCACGGGGACAGAGGGGCAAAGCCTGCGGGGTGAGCCAGGGTGGGCAGCGCAGGGACACGGACACGACGTGTGGGATGGTTATCGTATAAGAATCTGTCATGTAGTTTTATTAGAAAACGTTAAATCATGGCCCGGCAAAAGGAGCCAAACCAGTTGGTACAAATGGTATTTTTTAAGGATACTGTGAAACTGTCGGGTACAGCCCGTTGTCTTAATTTGCAATAAAATCCAGCACTATCCTCCAGCAGCCCTGTGAACACTGCGTGTTGCTGCTATCCTGCCAGACACGCGCGGGAGGGCAGGGAATGACCCGGAGCAGGATCCATCCCTGTGATCAGTGCGGATGACTGTGACACCTGAAGCAGGATCCATTTCCATGATCTTTGTGATCCCTGCCCGCAGCGACAGCGGCGCGCCTGGGGAATCAGAGCCGCGGGCTGGGCTTGTATCAGCACTGGAGCGCCCAACGCTCACCGGAGGCGTTAGCGCAGCCCAGCCCGGGCATATCCCCGGGGGCATCCCCGACAGACCCCAGGAACATCCACGGGCAGATCCGGAGCAGCTCCGCGGGCAAATCCCGCGCAGATCCCGGGTCCGACTCGGGCCCGCTCCCCGCGCAGACCCAGCCCGGAGCCGACGGAAGCCGCGCGGGGCGCCTCCCGACAGGCAGCAGCGCGGACAGCCCCGCCGGGGCGGGGAGCTGGAGGCAGGCACCGCGCGGGGCAGCCCCGGCCCGCGCGCCGCCATATATAAGCGTTGCGGGGTCCTCGGGCGCGGTCCTGTCACGCTCGCACGGGGACGAGGCCGCGGCGGCGATGGCGGATTTCGATCCCTACGACGACCGGGCCTACAGCAGCTTCGGCGGCGGCCGCGGGTGAGCGGGCCGGGGGCAGCGCTCGAGGCTCCCCTCCGTGCCTGGCACGGCAGCGGGGAGCAGTGGCCCCGGCCGGGCGAGGCGGGGGCGCGGCCGCAGGGCCCGGCCTGTCCCGCTCCGCGGGGATGGCGGGCGGGGGGCGCGGGACGGCGGCGCTGCCTCGGGGAACTGTCTGGGCTCGTTCTGTCCCCCGCCCGCCCTCCTCCGGGCGGGGGGTGCCTTTCCGGGCCGGACCCGCTTTGTGCGGCGGGGTGGGGGGCTGCGGGTCCGGGGGGGTGCCGGCCGTCCCCGCCGCTCCGGCCAGCGCCGCGGGATTCAGGGCCGGGAGGCTCGGGAGCGCCGGGACGAAGAGGGTGTCGCTGTTCCCGCCGTCCCGGAGGCGAGCGGAGGGGGGATTTAGGGAGGTGCTGGGCCAGAGCCAAGGAAGGCCGTGAGGAGCTCGTGCGGGGCCGGCCCGGGGTGGGCGGAGGGAAGGTCCCCGCAGGACCGGAGCGGGGCAGGAGGCCGCTGTGCTGGCGGGACGAGACGCCCCCGGGAGCGGGCAGCGCTGTGGTGCCTGCGGCGGGAGGAAATGGGAGGGCTTTGTGCTGTCTGCGCTCGAGTAGCGCTGGGAGCCGCGATCCTGCGTTATCCGGGGCCCCGGGTGCTGACTGCAAATCCCTGATCCTTCGGAATCGCGCTTGTCTCTGTCTCTTTGCTGAAGAGTGTTTTCAGGGGAGGAGCTACAGAGACAATAACCAGTAATTAGAAGTTTGTCTTGAATCAGGTTAGGAAGGTGCAAACAAGCAGTTGATTTTTTTTTTTTTTTTTTTTGGAGGTTGGTGCTGTTACACCGAGTTTCTGTGTGTACTGAAATAAAGCAGTAGGCATAAATCTGTGGAATAAACCTCCTTGTGAGCAAATCTTCACAAATGTGTTCCTGTATAATCTAATCTTCCAGGTGTATTTCTTGATCAACCGTGACCTTTTCTGCTCTTAGATAAATACCTTGGTTTCGTTTCAGACTCTTTAGGCAGTAGGGTGGAGCTGCTGGAGTTAGAACAGCAGTAAGTTTTTCTTGTCTTCAGCAGTACTCCGACCTTTTAAGCTTTTCAAGCTCATTTTCATGCACTGACACCCTTTGAGTCCAATTCAGAGATGTCCCAGAGCAAACAGATGATGTAGCCACCTACACTTCTGTTATTTTTTTAAATTCTGTCCAGCAGCCTAAAGTGGTATTTGACTAATTATAAACTCAGATGTTGCTGCACAGTGTATCTTAGTCAATGTAAGCATATTCTGTGAAGTAATAAAAAGCCAGTTAAAATGTTATTTTGTATTCAGATTCCTGTAAGAGAGCTTAATTTTGTTGCCAGGGAAGATGCAGATCCTTGTTTGGTAAACTGATGGCATCTTGCAAATCAGTAGCTGTCCTTGCAGATAATAAAATGTACTTATTCTACTTTATCTGCAGTTCTAAACATCAGATGCTACTAATATTAGAGTCCAGTGTATGCTTCTATCTAATTTATCATTATTACTATTAAGTTACCAATATCTAATTCACGATTTAGCAGGTCTCTGTGTATATTGTTTGAAGTCTGTAATATATGAAGTGTAATAAAGACATGACTGTTCTTGAAAGTTCTGATTAAAGAATCCCATGTTAATCTAAAGCAGCTCCTGCTCATTCTTAGGTGCTTCAGGACTGTAGGAATAGTGTAAACTCAGCTGAGATGCAGTAGTTTTTGTGGAAGTTGCATTTTGCATGACCTTTGGTGTACATAGGATACATACATCCTGAGCACAGGATTTCAGGATGACAGATGGGAAATCAGTGCCCAACAGGTGCTCACATATGTAAGTTATCTGCCTCTTTCTCATCATCAAAATAGTGGTGGAGGAGCATCAAGGTATGAGTGGTGTGATGAGATGGGATTTTGCTACACCTGAGATATTTAGTGATGCACTGACTAAAAGCTGAATCCAAACTTTAGGGGATGCAGAAGTCATTTTAATCCTGATGAAGAATGTGATGCTGACATAAATGACAAAAGGCTTGCTATAAGCTTTTTAGAAAGTATTTTGGAGCCCAAAATTTGACAGGAGAACCTGTAGTTAAGCATACTGTGAAGTAGTCAAAACTCAAACTGTGGAGTTTCTCAGAGTTGAAAGAAAGGGAGTGTTTACCACTCCTAACTCACTGCCAGGCTGTTTATTTAGGTGTGGCTTGAAGTGCTGGGCACCCTCCTGAAGGTTAAGATTCACCTGCAGAAGTGCTGCACAGTTCAGTGAAAACAGGGAGTTAATCCTTATGCTTCTGGCAGCCTGCATCCCATGTCTTACCCACCTAGCATTAAAAGGGATCTCCTGATTTTTAGGCTTGGGTAAACATTTTGCTGAAGACATCTGATACTTACTCCAGATGTGTCCTGGGTTGCTTGAATAAGTTGGGTTTGAATTTAGTGCTGTGGTCTTGGAGGGTTTGGCATCCTGCTAAAACCTTCTGCTGCCCCAGAAAAGCTCTCATGTCAGAACCCAGGTGGGCACTCGTCTGTGCTGGCCAAAAGGTAAACCTTGGGCTTGGATCTCTACTGAAAGGCTCTTTCACTCAAGTACTGGGTTTCAAAATAGCCTTCATGTTGAACTTCTGGCTGATCGTGTTTTCTGGAGATGTAAATAAACTTTGCAAAAGAGTAGCTTTAAAATGTGAATTCAGTTGTTTTCTACCCAATATGGCCAGTCATTAACTCAGCCCACCAAAGTTTAATTGTGGGGGTGTTGCTAGAAGCAAGCTTTTCTCTTCAGCTTTGTTTTTCTGAGAAGAAAATCAAATCATGTCTTTCAGATTCTCACAGTATGATGACATAATTATTACCTCATTGTGTCTAATAGAGTGGGAAATGCAGATATTCATTCAGAACTCTGGTTTGCCTAGTTCAGATGTGTTTTCAATTATTTTTTCTTCTGTCCAACTTTGTTGCAAATGAGAGAATCTTCTTCCATCTCATTGTTTGGATACTGAAGTCAGCCCTTTTATTTCACTGTTTCAGTGTTGGAAAAAATGTAGGGAAGTTTAGAAACAGTTTCTTTTTGTGTTGCTATACCTGAGTTCCATAGGAGGCTGGGTTTGGTACTTAGTTATTGACCATTCCTGCTCTTCAAATGGAAACTAAAATACCAACGGTATCGTTAGGTATTTGATAACCAAAGACTTAATATCAAATTGGAGAAGAATATTTAATTTTCTAACTTTAAAATTAGTCTGAATTGCACAATAGGGCATGTATTTCCACACATGCAGCCCATGAAGTTCTGACACTGTGGTAGAAAAGTGTCTGTAGCACAGAAAATCCTTTTGTGGATTGAGAGTGCAGTTTTCAGAAGTGGCTCAAACAGAGCTGAGTGGAGGCTGCTGATGAAAGCTGTAGTCCCAGCCCTTGTTCTCCTCATTCCTGTCTTGGCAAAGTGCTCTTTGCAGTTGTCCAGATCACCTTGTTGGTCTGGCTGAGGACTCAACTCCAGGGTGGGTTTTTAGGTGAATCAGCTCCCTGTGAGGTGACCGGCAGCTCAGGGAATGTCCTGAGAATATGTGCAAGGAGAGAATGCTCCTTGGAAACTCAATCTTAATGTATATGTCCTACAGGAACATCAGAATTATTTTTTGGATGCAAGTTAAATTTGTGGTATGTTAATAGCTGTTCCTAATGCTGTAGATGATAAATAAGTACAAAGGCATGGAGCTGATTCTGTTTTATGGGATTATTTAGAACAGCAACTCACCTTTCTTAGAGTTACTCCTTAAAACTCAGTCTTGTAGCTGAAGTGATTCACAACTATTACAGCTTTAGTTCTCCAGTATGTCTTTGACTTGTTAATGAGACAAAGGCAGATGAGGAATATTGTCAAAAATGCTAAAATGCAAACCTGGGTGGACACTAATTAAAGATATGTAGATTGTGATTCAAGTAGATTCAGCAGCATGTTGATAGTGTTGGTGACAAATGATTTTTGCATGGAGCTGCTAAATAAGGCACAAATGACAGGCTCACCTAGGAAGATTTAAGGAATCTTATTCAAACTTAATGCATTATTTGATTCATTAGTAGTAAAATATTTATTATTGAATGAAAAAAAGTACTGTCAAGTACCTTGCTTGTCCAGTGGATTTTTTGGACTGCATGCAACCAGCCAGAATAAAAAAAAAAAATGATAAAATTATTTGACCTTCTGGATTTTAGGAAGGACTTTGCAGCAATTTAATTGGTCCATGTCACATTGGCAAATCTTGCTTTGGTACAACTCGTGTTCCACCCTGGCTTTAAATGCACGGGGAGCCTCAGGGAAAGGAAATGGACACAAGCAAAGCCCAGTAGAAGGAAGGTGATAAAGGGAATATGGATAAAGTAGTAAGTAGATATTTCAGGAAGAGATTGCTTATATGGGACAAATTGTGTTGGAACCAGTGGCATCCTATAGTCTGCAAGTCTAGGAGCTTTAACTTCAGGTTGCCTTGTACATACCTTGATCTCTGTACAGAAATTCCACGTTGGCTTTTGAAGATCAGCTTCTGCAGGAAGTTCACACAGATGTGGTACATTAGTACAGTGAAGAATTTAGCTGATACAATTTAGTTCCTCAGCACCCAGTGCCAAGATTTAAGTGGTACTGAGGGACAAGACAGGAAAAGACCACCCAGTTTACCTCTGTAATTCACAGGACTAAAGAAGAAGTAAGCATCCAGACAGCAAGTGATATTTTTCTGCCTCAGAACCCCTCATTCAACCAATTTTATTTTGTGTTCAGTTCAAAGCATTCCAGTCCAGATACCCAACAGTTATGGCCACAGCTTCAGACTTAGGGAAAAGTGTTCCTCTTAAGCTAAATGTTGCTGAGATAATTTGGATGATTGTGGAGTGGGTGTTGGTAATATACTCTTTAGTTAAAAGCACTGGATCCAGCTTTATTTCAGGATAAGCTGACAAACCTGTGCCATACATACATAATACAGGAGTATTTCTTCATTGCCATAAATTATTCTTAACATCTATTCTAAGATGGTTCTTTTTAGAGGTAATGTTTTTGAGCAGGGGACATTAGAGGTAACCTTATGTTGCTTTCCTTAAATGAATCATGGGTTGAGAAGTTCATTCCTCACTTCATCAGTGGTTTCATTCCTCCTGTGTTCAGTTTCCCAGTGAACTACTGCATCAGGTAATACTGGCAAGGAGCTGACCAACAGTTCAGGTGGCAGGTGCGGCCAAAGGGTAGAAAAGCTAACCAGGGCTGTGGGGAGATGGCGTTGCAGCTGATCCCAGCCCTGAGCAGTGCTGTGGCTGTGCTGGGTCCCAGGGGCACTGTGCTTTTCCCAACAGGTCTCGTGGCGGCGGCCTTGGCTCCCGCAGAAATAAAGAGCTGCCAACAGAACCCCCTTTCACAGCTTATGTGGGAAATCTGCCCTTCAACACTGTCCAAGGAGACATAGATGCCATTTTCAAGGATCTCAGCATAAGGAGCGTACGACTAGTCAGAGACAAGGAAACAGACAAATTTAAAGGTGAGTGTTCAGAGTTCTTTGGTGTAGGAGAAAAAGTCACTTTAAAAGGGAGTTTGTGTAAAGCACAGTTGCTCTCTGCTTTTGTGTTGACTTATGGAGGTTTTCTCATTTACTAATATGTAAGTGCATCCTTTGAATGAGATTCACCGTTTCATCATCTTGAGATACAAAGTAACCCGAGTGCAAACTCAGTATTTGCCCAGACATAGAAGAACTTTCTCAAACCTTGTCTGGTATGAAATCTACCAGAACTGACCCACTTAAGTTCTATGACTTGAAGTATTGAGTAATTCCTTTACTTCAGAAGACTCCCATTGCTTCAGCTCTGTCTTTTTTTTAATAGGCAGGGAGAAAAAGCAAGCAGATGACCCATTCAGGCAGTTGTTTTAGAGGATGCAAATTCAATTGCTATGGAAATTGTCTAGCAGAAATAGACTGTATTTAAGTTACTTTAAGGGTTGGAAAAGGCTTACCTTGGATAACAGAGGGCCTTTGAAAATGAATAAATCCACTAAATGATGTGATGACACAAAATCACACTGCTGACCACATAAGTATTTCAATTTCTTGTTTAAAAACACTAGGAACAAAGTGTCAATATTCAGCTGAATAACTGTCTGAAGGCATAGATCAGATCTAATCTATAACAAGAACTCTATGGAAAAGGGAATTAGGCTCTTGGCATTCACAGAGTGCCCAGAGATTTGTTTCAGGATTTGCCCCATCATTAACAGGTGCTGGTAAATGTATTCATTGTTGATGACTGGTTTCTGAGCCATGTGCACATCACAACTCATGTTTAAAAGAGAAGAAAGCTATTAGCAGGCATACAGGAGGAGTAGCCTTTTCCAAAGGCCTTTTCAAGTGCTGTTAACTTGAGATTTGTTTCTTACAGGATTTTGTTACGTAGAGTTCGATGAGGTGGAGTCACTCAAGGAAGCTCTTACATACGATGGTGCAGTAAGTACACGTGCAGTTCATTTGGGAAATCCAAGACAGGCATAAATCTCCGCCTCTTTATCAGCCCTTGTGATAGTTCCTGAACAGATTCTCCCCTTGATTTAACAGCTTTTGGGTGACCGATCACTCCGAGTGGACATAGCAGAAGGCAGGAAACAGGATAAAGGTGGCTTTGGCTTCAGAAAAGGCGGCGGGCCTGATGACAGAGGTGACTTCCATTTTTCTAAGTAGCTTCTTAAATCTAATGGTCATAGTTATGGCTTTGGTGCTGACTAATGCTAAGACAAGGCATGCAAGTGAACATGAAGATGATATTGAAAGGTGAAATTTTGTATGTATATATGTGTGTTTCTAACCAGCTGCTGCTGCTGCTCCTGAGGTGCCTGAAGTTTAGCAGTGCTTTGTGTCCAAAGGCTGGATGTGTTGTCACTTCTAACCCAGGAAGTGAGACCAATACCCCTAATAATGTGTTGTGTCTTGCAGAGGACAATCATAAGCCCAACAGTCTGATCTGCTACTATTTTATGATGATGTATGAAAAGTGAGTAAGCACACGTAGATAAGTGCTTATGTTGGAGTGTGTCTCTTGTTCCAGTGTAAAAACATTCTTGCCTGTAGTTGAAGGTTGGTTGAACCAGACTCACCAGGGGTTTCCATTGAATGTGTACTAAAGAAACTTTTTTTGCCACTCATTTTTGGTTAACTTAAACTGACTGTTTGTTCCTGTGCAATGGAATTTGGTAGTACCGAAAGAAAAGGATTTTCCAGCAGCATAACTTTGAATATTGAAGGACTGAAACATTGGTTTGGTATTCCCTTGCTCAGTCTTTCCCACAGCTTCAGACTTGAACACAATTGTGGCTTTTTTCCTAGGAATGGGAGGAGGTTCCAGAGAATCCAGAGGAGGTGGATGGGAATCCAGAGATGACTTCAATTCTGGTATCAGTATTAACACTTATACAGATAGGAAGCCTAAAAGGCACTGAAGTGTTCTCATTTTCATTTGTCACCATTACTGGTTTGATTGAATCTACTGTATGTGCCAACTTTGGACATCCTGCAGCTGTGGTAGGATTCCTCATGGGGAATCTTCTGTTGCCTTGAGAGGAAAGTGTCTCAATTGAAAGTTCTATGAAACGAAAGGGGTTCTGTAAAGGACAGAATCCTTGTCCTGATGTAGCCTATGGGTGACTGTTTCAAGCATTTCTCAAACATACAGCTAAGTAAATTTCTGAATAGTAGCAGAAACAGACACAGATCTTGTAGGGAGGCTGATATTCTGTCAGAGCAGAGGCTTTCATCTTCTTAAGGAGATGTGATGTCATTATATGTGTGTCCCTGAAGTAACTGACTTCTCTAAAGTCAGATTAGTGTTCCAAAGCTGTTCTAAATGCAAAATGTTCCTGAACTTTTAGCCCTGTTTTTATAATGCAGCTGCAGCAAGTGACTGAGCTTGCTGAGTTGTAGGTAGTGACAGAGCCACTGGGTTTGCTCTTAACTTCCAGTCAGTTCCAGCTATTAGAATGCAGGGTGGCATTAACACAATTGCTTTTGTCCTCTGAACTCATGGGTTTGGTCCATTTTCTGATGGGGAGATGTTGGCAAGTTCAACTTTGCAATGTCTGGTCTCTGCGTGAGTGGAATGAGCGATGTAGGAGAAGCAAAGCGTGCCCTTGCTCCCAGCATGGATTGGAGCATGGTGCTGGAGAGAGGAGCTTGCTGCAGTCCTGTGCTTAACCTGCCTTTGGAGCTAAGTCTTCTGTGTTACAGCTTCATTCTTTCTTTGGCAGCTTCTCCAAATGTGGATGCATTTCAGCCTGCTAAATGCTGGATGAGTGATTCATGAGCCAGAAGTTTAGCATTTCAGTCTTAGCTGTTACAGAAGCTTTTCTTCTCAGGTTGTACAGCCTTGCTCTAGGTCAAGTCTTTAAAGATGGCTTGTTTGGCACTGAAGTAAGTAAGGGACAGCTCTGCAACTCTGCCAAATACTGAAGTGGAAAGGAAAATCTCAGTTGGGGGACCAAACAATTTTCTCTTCCAAGCAGCTTCTGACCATCTGAGTGTATTCCCTTTCTGTATGCTGATAGCCTCCTACCACTGAAATGCAGGCAGTGGGGGCTTGGAGAGATACTCAGAGGTAGTTACTGGAGCTCTGACTGGAGTTCTGGTCAGTGACAGATAGTTCTGTTTTTTAGTGTTCATAAACTGAAGAAATGCAGTCAATTTAAAGTCCGATTTGTTTTTTTCCCCAGCCCTTCAATTAGTTTAGTAAATGCCTGGTCATAGGCATATACAGCTAAACAGCCCTGGGATTTTATAACTGTATTTTACTACTCCCCAGCTATTTTCCCATTTGCTCTGCTCCTGCAGATTTCATGCTAAGGCTGTAAGCAGTGTGATGATCTGGCTGTGGAAGTACTCCGAGTACTTGTAGTGTTGTCTCTCAAGTCAGCTAATGGTGTTAACAAACTGAAGCTGCAGCTGAGGTTCATATTTTAAACTCATTGACCCACTCTCCAGCACTCCAATAAGCCTCTAAGTGAAAAAAGCACTTTCTGAACTTGGCATAGTATCTTTGATTTCAAATGGAACCCAAACAACTCCTCCAGAAGGTGCTAGAGCTCTGTGAAACAATCTGTCTGCAGGCAGAGGCTCTCAGTGCATCACCTTGGACTGACAGCGCTGGCTAGCAAGGTTTTCCAGCCATCCAGATAAGTCTAGATTAAAAACATTGCAAAAGGTGCTCTTTAAATTCACTGTCTTCCATCTTCAGGATTCAAAGATGATGACTTCTTGGGAGGCCGGGGTCGAGGAACCCGCCCTGGGGACCGGCGACCCCCGGGGGCCTCCATGGGCAGTGGTGGCACCGGTCGCTTCAGAGACGGGCCCCCCCTTCGTGGGTCTTCCATGGACTTCAGAGAGCCAACAGAAGGTAAACTCCTGCTTTCAGTGTCAGGTTAAAGCTCCTGCCCTCCCCAGGCAGATCTCACCAGTGGGATGTTTTTCCTTTCAGAGGAAAGAGCGCAGCGACCCGACTGCAGCTCAAGCCCCGGACGGTGGACACTCCCCTCAATCAAGTAGCCAATCCAAACTCTGCGATCTTTGGAGGAGCCAAGCCCCGGGAGGAAGTAGTAAAAGAACACGACTGAGTTTGGGGTTGAGAGGGAATGGGGAGGCGGGAGAAAAAGCAAGACAGTACAGAGTGACTAGCTCTGCTGGAATGTCAACCCTGCAGTTTACCATTCCTGCCATCTGGTATTTGTCCTCTTTGAAACCGAAAATACAGAGCTTGTGAATGCATGTCAGCTGTTAACAAGTGGTTTTTAGTACGTTCTTGGCTTTGCTGTATCTAGTGCCTGCTTTGTGCTGAGTTTCCCTCTTCTGTTTCCTTCCAAGCAGCACAGTTGCCAGTAGATAAGGCAGTGTGGCTGCTTCCACAGGTGTGGAGGTCTCTGGACAAAGGTGCTGCTTCACTTCTTCCTTTCTGGGTTTGTTTTACTTTAGAAGCACAGGTTAGACTTAGTTATTTCCCTGTATTGTTTCCTTTTACTTCCTCAGTGTTCCTCTTCTGACTTGCATGTCTCGTTCTGTATTGCTGTGGCTCTGAAGAGGAAAACTGAAGAGTCCAGATGAGTTGAACAGAAATTTACAGTTCTAACCAAGTAGTGAAATACCATTTATGACAATTGGTGTGATAGTCACTGTTCACAGTAGAGCCCCTTATTAAACTGAGGGGGGCAGCTGCCCTTTCACATGGGTTGCCAGGAAGGATCAATTTAATGGAAGCCTTGCCTGACAAGCCTGGTGAATAGCTGGGGGAATCAGTATGGATAAAGCCTCTGCCAGCAGCCTCTTCCTTCAGGCTCTTGACTTCCAAATGGTATGATGCTACTACAACTCCGAGCTCAAGGTTAGTCCTGCAAAGCCATGCCTGTTTGAGCACAACTGCTCACTGGCTCTTTCTGCTTACTTTTTTGGGTTTTACATGTTTGGTAAATTTTTAAATGAAGTTTCTACAAATAAAATTGACTTTTTTATTTTTGTTGAAGGAGTGTATACTTTGCCATGCAGTATTTGATCGTCACTATCCCCTGTATTTCTTTGCCCAGTGGGGTACAGTTTTAGGACCTCAGCTTTCAGAATACCTTGAAAATGGGCAGATTAGAAACCTTTCTGCTATAGATTCTCATGTAGAAGTTTGGGTAAAAAGCATCTCTTGTTACTACACCTCTCTTCACTTGAAATGTCTCTTGTCAGTGTTGTGTGGGAGGAGGGAGGGGAGGCTGAAGCAAAAGGAGAAATCACTAATGTTTAAACCCCAAACCTGGTTCTACCACACTGAAGTTTGGCCATGTGCAGTGTATGGGAAAAGCTTGGGCCCATATTGCCAGTGCTGAGATCCTTCAGATAAACCAGCCAGCACCCCAGAGTACTTACAAGAGGAGCTTGGAAGCACGGCTGCCCCACTACCAGCACCACTGCTAGCAATGAATTTCTTCCCTAAGGTTCCCATTGTAAGTCAGAGTCCCAGCAATTTACAGAACTACTCTTTCCTTCTTTCTGCCTTTCACTTAATCTGCTTCTGAGATAAGAACCATTTGTCTAACACTAATACTTAATTTAAGACAGACATGCATTTGTGTGGTTGTATTCCAAACCAATAATTGGTCTATTTACATCTTCAATGTGGAAAAGATTTTAAGAACAAATTCCCATATAAAAACTCACTTCTAGTCAAGACAGTTGACTTTTAAATGTAAAAACAAAGAAAAAAAAAAAAAAAAAAGAATTCCAAACACTTAGCACATTCTGCTTCATAACAAAATAAATTTATGGATATGGTATTTTGTGAATGATCTTTTAAATAAAAGAAAACATTAAGTAATATTTAACATTGGTCTTTATTTGAGTCTACTCTACCATGGTTTTCCCCCCCTCAGTTTTCAAATATTATATTAGTATTTGTCCTAGAGCCATTCTGATACAAAATAAGGGGGGAAGAGGAAAAGATAAAGGGGAGGAATCTAATTTAAAGAGTGCTGGAACAGTGAAGTAAAAATTATTACGGACAGAAATGAGCCTGACTTTTGTCCTGTGACTTCAGTGTCACTTCAGTGCATTGCTGAGGCTGCCAGGTGGGATTTGGTGTTCCTGCAGGTCTTGCTGGAGCTGTGCTCCTGCAGCTGGGGCTGCTGCCCTGGGGTTCAGTGTGAGCACTGAGCAGGGTCCTGGGTGCTGGGACAGTAAATGCATCACCTGCTGCTGTGTTGCCAGCTTCCTCCAGGCTTGTCCAGCTGACCATTTCCCACTAGGTGCAGTGGTTAAGGAGGCTGCTGCTTTGAAGGATTGCTTTAAGGTCCTGCAGGGTGAATTGAGAGGTAGAGCCATGCTTTTATGGAGGAAATGAGCTCTGACCTCCCTGCTGGTTTTACTGCGTTCCATAGCCTGAAAGGATGGGGAGTGTTCCTGCTTCCAGCTACTCAGGCCCCCCTCTCTTTAGACCTTCTCTTGCTACAGCTTGGGCAGAGTCCCAGTCTGCCCTGGAGCTGTGTGTGCCAGCACCTGGCTGTCCTGCCTGACAGCCTGAGCACTGTGGAGGAGCAGGGATGGTTGAGAGTTGGTCCCCCTGCAACTCTTGCCACACTTCTCCACAGCTGCTCTGCCAATCTGGTGCTACTGGAAGCAGGGATTTCATCACTGCATGGAGCAAAGGAATCCTGATGAGTGAGAGGTGGCAAATGGGTCATCTTAGTTCTAGATGTCTTTTTCTGTATCTGCTAGTACTGCTTTGGTTAAGGGTTTCCCACTAGTGAATGCAGCCTGATCCCAAAATCATTGTCTTTTTTTATTTATTTTTAAGTAATTTTTCATATGCAGACATTCATGCATTGCCTGGTTTCTTTGGGGCATTCCACACTCTGCTTCCATGTGGCTCAGGGTCAGACTCCTCCAGTCCTTTTTCTTTCCCTTCTTCAAAAATTTAGTGGATGAACATTTTCCTAAACAGAAGCTTAACAGCTTTTGTCAACAGTTAAACAACTATATTTAATATATGGATATGGCATTTAAGCTTTGTAGGAGGAAGTGAGATTATTTTCTTTCCATCCTACCAGAAAAGCAGTTGAGGTTTTAACCTGGTGATGCTAAACTTCACCTGCTGCTTAAAGCTAAGCCTGGCAAAGCCCAGACTGAGGAGGTACCAGCAGTGTAGAAATGGATCATTCACTTTGTGGCTACTCGTGTTCTCACTGAGTTATTTCTAGTAGCTGTGCAGTGCTTTCTTCCAGCTTAAACTTAGAAAAATAAACAAAACTGAAGGCAGGAAGGCACCAGGCAGGTTTTGGAACTGAACCCGAGTTTGCTTTGCTGCTGTAGGAAATGCTTTGCCATGTTTCTCCAGTTTGGTTGCAAGTGGGGAAGGTGGGAGTCTGGTAGAGCTGTTGGACACTGCAGCAGTGGACAGTAGCAGTTAATGTGCTGCAAAATTGCTGTCAGCTACCAAAAAATAATCCCCACTGAACTCCTGAGTCCAGGAACACCCTTGGGAGAGCTCCTCCCAGTCCTCAGGGCAGCACCCAGTGCTGGCACGGGTGTGTTGCCAACTTGCTGGGCTGTGCAAGCCTGGAGCAACTTCTGGGGGGCTCTTTGTGCTTGTGGTGCTCAAGGTTGTTCTGATAGCTGAAGAAAGAGGTGGAGAAGTGTTCACACCCTCAGATAATGGGCTGGTGAGGGCAGAGTCACTTCATGCCCCGAGTGTGGTGTACTGGCCTTCCTAAAGCAGCAACAACTTCACCTGCTCAGAGTCTCCAGTGCTGACTGAATTTCTGAAGTTCTGCAGGTGTCCCAGGGCTGCTGATGATTGTGGCCAAGCTTGCTGTCCCAGGGCAGTTTTGGATGCTACTGGTCTTTTTAACTTATAGATACTGTTACAGTTTTAATCCTGACTTTAGTACTTAGTCTAGTAGGAGCATTTGCTACCTGTAGTACTGGCTGCTGACCTGTCTTCAGGAAAGATTATAAAATTGTGAGAATTTTAGAGCAAAACCTGTAATATTGCAACCCTTCCTCTTTGTAAGAAAGATTTAATACTAAAGCCAGCAAATTTGCAATGGATGTGCAACCTCTGCAAGCAGAGTGCTGGTTGTTGCAGTTTGCAGGGCAGCCCTTGTCCTGCTGCCTGCTCTGGACAAATCTGCTTGGAGAGGCTTTGCTGGAGCCCCCCTGTTCCCTGGGTGTGTTTTGGACATGGGCTCTGTGTGCCAGGGGGGCTCCAGGGTGTAGTCACAGCATTTCTGTCCCAGCCCCATCCCCTCTCTGTGCACAGAATTTGTCTCCTGGTTGTTTGCACTTGCAGCAAGAGCAGGGGTGAGGAGCTGTTAACGTTGAGCATCTTGAAATCTGTGTCAAGTTCATGTTTTACATTGGGATGTTCCTGTGTTTCACTACTGTGCAGTGCAAAGGCTCTGAGGGAAAGGGCCCCCTTGCCGTCAGCACATTCCAGTGGAGAATCAGTTCCCTTTGCATTTCTCAAGGGCTTTCCTGGGATGGATTCTCAGGATGCAATTTTAGTTGGTGTTGCTTGTCTTAAATTTTTAGAAAGGGGAGTTTCTGTGACTGAAAAAGAATTTGATTTCCAGCCGAGAGTGGAATTTTCTCATCTGCTGGTTGACTCCCTCTTTAAATGCTACTTACCCACTGCAGGAGCAAAGTATAATAAAAGTGGCAGAGAGACATCTTTTATTTAGTGCATACATTTCATTTATATAATTTGCAGTTTATTCTGTTGTTTGTGATAGCACTTGCTGTAGCAGTATTAAACCAAACTGGATAGAAGCATTTAGGATGGTGTAACCATATTTTTGACCCTGCTTGCTGAAAGGCTTTAATCCTTCAGTGCCAGACACTTGACTCTCAAGCCTGAGGCACATTAGCAATAGCAATACCTTGATGACATTCTATGTTCAGCCCCTCTCCTGTGCACTAGGCCTGCAGGGAAGCTCTGCTGTTCTCCTGTGTGTGCTCACAGGAGCCCCAGATGGACACAAGGCACGAGCCATCAGGTTCTGGTGGCACACGTGGTGTCTCGTGGTTAGGTCTGAAATCGTGTTCCTCACCTCACTGTACCTGTTTGACTAAACCTAAAGCATTTTCTGGTTTCCTTTTCCATCGTGGCAGCGACTCTGTTCCATGACATCACCTGCTCAGCAGCAGGTTCTGTGTGACATCAGCTTCCCTCATTCTGTCCCCTCTGCAGCAAAGCACATCCAAGGGCTTCGAGGACTTTCAGCGCTGTTACAGGAACAACCCCCTTACCTGTGTGCTCACAAATTCCTGTGTAAAGCTCTAGAGTATCCCAGGGTTGATGTTTTAGGGATGTTATTGCTGGGAATGCTACCACCACCTTTCTGCCCAGTAGGTTTCAGCCAGGTTAGTGTTCCCTGTGGTCAGGATTTGCTTCCTACCACATGATTGTTTTGTTCATGTCACCGTGCTCCCGAGATCTGCCTCTTTCTTTTAAATAAACCAAAAACTCACAAAGTACCTCTATAAACCCCTGCGAAATCTGTACTGTAACGAATCTGTATAATTTGTATTGCTGTATAAAAATTCAAATAAAAGCATTCAAACCTTCTAGGTTTTTGTCTTCAAATTTAAGAATTATTGTGTCCACAAGGATGAACTCAGCAGGATTAGAATGGGAAACTTTGTACCATAGGGATGTTTGGGATTGGTCTTTGCAAAGTTTACTTGGCCAAAGTTTTGTGAAGCACCCAGGGATCCTGGCTGTGAGATGAATTTCCACTGGGTGGTAGCAGCATTTATTTTCCTTCAGCAGGAACGGAGCTGCTTTCGGTTTCAGCCCCGAGAGAGCCAATGTGCAGCTGGGGCAGGGGAGGAGGCAGCACTTCCCCTTGGCCTGGGGGAAGGCTCACTCCACTGCAGCAGAGAGAAAAGTTTCTGGGTGTATACAAAACCATCCAGCTCTGCCTCAGCACATCAGAAAATTTCCTCCAAGATGCGGCTTGCGTTAGAGCTGCCCTGAAACTGTTGTTAAACAAATGGAATGCTTTGTAATCCTAGTTAGTGGTTGGGATGAGACACGTGCTCATTCTGTCCCAAAGCAGGAGGGGCTTGCTGCTGGTGCACAGCAATGCTTGACTTGCACAACTGGTGAGCTTGGAGCCTGTTGGAGTTGGGAAAACATGTTGGAGCTTTCTCGAACCTTCCAGCATTGGGTGTGTTTGGGCAGAAGAAGGAGTTTAGATGATGCCCTGTTTTCCAGTCCTTGTTTCCCTGCTGGTTTTTGATCAGTGTTGGTCACAACACCTGATTTGAGCAAAATCAGCTGGTCTTTGAGCATCCCCCACCTTTACCTGAAAGAATGTAAATCAGCCCTCAGGGCATTTGGCTTCCCAGGGCCAGGTAAGCTGAGTGGGTAGAAGATGGGTTCTAGTGAGTTTTCTGGACCTAAGAGATCTCTGCAGCTTGTCAGCTTTGTATCAAAAGGTGAAAAATGGGTTAGATTAACTGGTGAACCTGCCTGAAGAAGCAGGAACTATGTTATGGGGGGAAAGCAAACCCAAGTTGAAATGGGTGAGCTTTTAAAAGAACAGGAAACCATGTGAAATTACCATGTGGTGTTTCTATAACTTATTGCAGGAGATAAAAACATGCTGCTCCTGTGGTTTTGACCTTCTGTCCAATTTGAAATTGTTTCTAGCAGCAGGTCTCGATGAGGCAGAAGGGTTTCAGGAGGGTAGAGCCGCATTTCCCCAGCTGGGTTTGGTGCCTGAGGGGTCACTTTGTGGGTGTGGGAGGAGAGTTGGTCTGGGCTCATGAAGAGCAGAACCTGTGGCTGTGCTGGAAAGTGCTCGGAGTGAGGATTCATCCTGAGCTTTCCTATCCAGCCCTTCCTAGGAGAAAAGTGAAGAAGGGAGGTAGGATCCAGGCAGAGGTGTGTGCTGCTGCAGTAATTACCCTGCAGTCAGGGTGGCTGGCCTCTCCAGAGGACCGATGGCTTTGAGGGGCATCACTGCCCAAGAGCTGCTGCATCCCCCTGGGGTGATTCTGCTGCCTCTCCCTGGGCACAGGAGCAGCCTCTGCCTGCTCTGGAGGGGCTGAGGGCTCCAGCAGGGGACAGTTTGGGCACTCACACCAGGCACAGCCCAGGCCAAGCAGGGAGAGGTCCACACCACAGCACTGAGTCATACTTACAGCTGAGACCCACCAGAGAACCTGTGAACAAACACGTGGCACCTTTTAGCAGTGGCTGTTCCTGATGAAAGTGATTTCGGGTGTAAAAGATGAACTTTAAATGTCTCCAGTGCATTTTGAGTATTGGTTCTGCTATGAAGAACTCTTTTGCAAAACTTCTGTTGTCAGCTTATGTTTGAACACATAAAAATCTTGCTAGAAAGCTGTTAATAAACTATTTCATCACTAAGACCTCTGCTGGAAATGCCAATTTTGTAACAACTCTTTTGGCAGTGAAAAACATTTTACAATGTCCTTCACATAGAGACCACCCAGAAACCATGTGAGCAATTAAAAACTGAGTCTGCCTCTTTTTATCTTTGGTTCAGATTATACTGCTTTCAAGATAGGCTTCAGCACCCAGATTTTGTCTGGGAGTGGCTCTGGAAGGTGCATTATTTTTGCATCTCAGATTAGAATTGGAAGAGAGAAAGTCTATTTGCACGTACAATGGATAATTATCTTATTGAAGTAACATTTCCTGTGAAAGCTCGCTAGCCAGATTTCATCCCAGAGTAGCAAAAATTGTAACCAGTTGGCTCCTTAGTCATTTTTATGATGTAGAGCCACTTTCTTGCACAGAGAGCTTGGGTGTAGGTGGCTGGTTGTGGCAGCTTCAGAGTGCCCTAATTTAAATATAACGAAATTTCCCTTTACTGAACAATTTACATGTCAGAGAGGCTTTGTAGAGCCTTAGTGAGAGCAGCATGAAACGTTTGTTTATGGTTGTGACTCGTGTGCCCCGTGGCTCCTGTACTGTTGCTGCACAACTCCACATTTATGTGTGTGCAGACTTCCCTAGTGCTGGAGCAGGATCCCTTTCATGGACCGTGACAGGGCTTTAAGCCAACACGAAAATTCCCAGTAGGGAATTCATGAACCCTCCTTATTCCATTCAAGCACCGAAAAAATCAAGGAATTGCTTTTTGTAGGAGTGCAGTGAAATCGTGCCTGCTGCGTGCAAACTGCCAAGGCTGAAGCACAAGAACTGCTTCTGTTCTTACAGCACTGGACAGGAGCTCCACGTTTGGAATTTAGCAATAGTGACCTGATTTGCTGCCTTTGAAACTTGTTCCCATCTTTTCCGTAAAAACTGAGAGAAGGTTTGCAGCTCGCTGTGCCTGCCTGGAGATTTTCCTGGCAGCATCTGCCACTTCCAGTGCCACTTCCAGTGTGAAGGCTCTTTGCTAAAAGGAAGCCTGAACTTCTCTGGGGCACCAGCAGCAGCTGAGCCTCGGGGCAGTGCTGGGTGGTCCCTCGCTGTCCGAGCCTCCTCCTCTCCGCTCAGGAGCGCAGAGTGACCCGCGTGGGGCTGTGCAGGCGGCGTCTCTGGGCCGGGCAGCGGATGTTGGGGTGGTGATTCACAGGGGACAGGAAACCAGAGCGGCTGAGGGGCCCGGGGAGCGGCCCCAGCCCCGCAGCTGCCGCCCGGAGGAGCCGCAGGAGCCGGGACCGGCCGAGGCTGCGGGTGAGCCGGGGAGGGAGGGAGGGACGGGCAGAGCGAAGCGCCCGGAGGGGCTCGGGGCTCCCGTGGGGACACTGGGGTGTCCCGCTGAGCCCTGAGATCCCACCTTAGACCCTGTGAGCCTTTGAAGAAGTTCGAGGTCATGGCCGTAAGGCGTCTCTGAAAGCGGCGCGGTGGATGTTCCTCCCCACGGCTGCTCCGGGGCAGCCCCAGCTCCAAGGCGGGCATTGCCCGCGCTCCTCAGAGCCCACCGCACACGACCTGGGCTCTCCGTTTTACAGTTCTGCTCTTTGCATCTCCTCGTCCATCTGCTGATGGAAGCGTGGGTTTAACTACGTTATTTCTGCATTCACATATTCTAAAATACTCTGGAAGATTCAGTCTGTGCTGAGCTTCCCTCATCCCTGCATGGTCCTTCTGGCTCCTGTCTGTAGTTTCTGGGACTGCTGCAGCCCACGCTGCTCCCCCTCCAAAGCTCAGTCCTTAAAAATAGCTGATTCAAACGACACTTCTTGGGTTTTCCATTGATTTCAGAGCTGACTGGCATCATGGGTACAAATGTATTTATTTTACTGTATGTAAGTACTTGAAATAGCTAATTCTACATAGAAAGAGATTTGGTTTTGTATCAGTTTTCTCTTGTGCAAGCAATGCTCAGTGTAATATTGGCCATGAGGCAAATAATTTAGCAGAAGAGGATAATTTTGGGATAATCTTGTGTGATATTGGCTCATTTTTGTGGTTCTGGAGTCTGTAGTTACGCAGGGGTTTGCCTGTATTGCTAACATGGCACCCCCTGGGCTCCCAGTGGAAATGAATGATGCTGTGAGGCTTCAATGCTGCCTGGAACAGGGAAATTCCAAATACCAGGTGTGTCTGGGAGTTACCTTCTCGTGCTGCCATGCCTGTTCTGATTGGGGGTTTGCACCGGATTTCCCACCCAAGGATTTTTAAAAGCGTTTTCTGAAGTTATAATCTATGTGAAAGTTGGTTTATCAATTCTAATTTTCCCCTTTTATCATATGTTCTACTGAAATGCATCTATTAGCATAGAAGCCTGATCTGCCTGGGCTGTGAAAACCCCAGGCTTGAGCTCTGTGGCAGCAGCTTTCGTACGAAGGCTAACCGTGGCATAAATCTGGTAGGAAATGAGGTGTGCAGAGCTCTGGAAAGGAGCTTTTCTGAAGGCTCAGTGCTGGTCACGGAAGTAATTCCAGCCACAGGAGCTTCCTTGGCCTGAGACTTTAATTTCTGAATTGATGGGACTTTCTGTGGCAATCTGTGCCACACAGGCAAACAGAAAGTGGAGTTGCTTTTCTTAGATATGTTAGAGACATTGCCTCAAGCTGAATATTGCATCTGTTCAACAAGTCAGTGTGCTGAATTTCATATGGTGAGTCTTTAAATACACTCTCCACTTCATATTTCATGCCAGTGACTCATCCTACCAGCCTGAATTAGAATTAATTTGCTGCAAACTGGTGCAGACCACAAAACTTTTCTGGAGGGGAGAGAAAGTGACTGGTTTATATTTGCTTTTGGGGCATTTTTTGATTGATAGATAGAATACATAATATAAATACATGATTTTAGTCTTTATCTTGCAATGTGAACTCAGGGGTAGGCTTCATAGCTGCAAAGGGCTAAAAAACCTTCATCAGAAATTATCTCATGGAAAACCAGGCATTGCCGAGGCCACATCAACACATTCCTCACTCTCCTGGTTTCTCAGCAAAAAGCTAAAGTTCACTTTAAGTGCTCTTGCAGGTTTCTTTAGTGAGCTCTGTGCCTCTTCTGCTGCTTTTGGGAAGTTCTTCCAGATTTTCCATCTATTAGAAATTTTATTTCTAGCCTGTGCATATCCGACTTATTTTATAAGCCAGAATTGTCTTATTTCAATTCAAAAGCATTTCCACTTCGTTGTGCTGCTGCTGGACAGATGGACAGTGAGTGTCCACTTACTCTCCATTTCAGTGGAATTAAAAGCAGACCTTTTATTCCTGCTGGATAAAACCACCTCTCCTCCTTTTGGATCTTCATAGTGAGCCTTGTTACTGGGGTGAATCCTTAAATTAGGACAAGACCTGGCACAGAGTAGGTCAGCTTTTGCAAGTTCATTAATTTTTTCAATTTTGTTTTTTAGTAAGAAAAAGCCTGTCTCCTTGATTGCTAAAAATATCGGAGGCCAGAGGAGGAGCAGCTCCTGTTTGGGCAGATTCCCTCTCTGGAGGAGGCCACAGCTGTATCCAGGCCCCAGTGTGCTGCTCTCCCAGGAGCTGCTTGTGTGGAGCAGCTGCTCCTGAGGGATCTGTGGGGTCATGGTGCTCGGGCTGTGCTGGGGTCCCACTGGCTTCCTCAGCACAGAAAGGGGAAAAACAGGCAAAAGGAGAAGAGGGAAGTGTATGAACAGAGCAGGGCATTGCAACACTGCCCGAGGGTCTATCCTAAACTAGAAGGGAACTGTTTTCTCCCCGAGTTTGGGTTTAGCCTCCTGAAAGCAGGGCTGGCCACCCCTGAACTCCTCACGTCCTTCTGTGCAGAGACCTCCGTGGCTCGAGGCTGTTTGCTCTCCTCTCCAGCTCCCCAAGGCACAGCACAGGGAAGCACATTCAACCTTCCAAATATTTTATTTATATCCTGCTAGCCGTGAGTAAGTGCTTCCAGCCTTCTGCTTGTCATAAATCTGTTCTTCACCTCCTTCTGTCAGAGCAGGGCTTGTACCAAAGGAAAGGATTTTCCATGGACTCGGGTATTTGGGGAGCACAAATTATCTCTGGGTTGTGGTGTGTGTGTGTGACTTGGGAGCTTTCTTGGGGCATAAAGCTGTGATGGGGTGGAACACTCCATGTCCTGTTCATCAGCCCCTCCAATAATCACTTTTTGTGTCCCTGGTTAGTGGGGGCTCAGCAGCAGACAGGTTTTGCTGCCTCACTGCCTGCGACCAAAATAAAACTGGCTCTGGGAGGGAGAAGGAGGCCTGCCATGCAATGGGACAAAACTAGGTCAGTGTTGTCAGGTGCCTTCAGCTCTGCCTTGCCTTCACTTAAAAGAAAAAAAAAAAAAAAAAAAAGAAAAAAAAAAGGAAAATAGCCAGGAAAGTCACAAACAAAGCAGCAGCATTGCAGCCCTTTGTATTTTAGTCACCAGCATTGGACCAGCTTCCCTCAGCTGCCTCTTGGAGATGCTTTAGAGATGATCCACAGCTCATGGTTTCCATGGGGGATGCTGAGCAAAGGAAAAATGATGGAAGGAACCACATGGTTTTGACTAGGCTCTTTTGGGTTCTGATCCTGCATCTCTGTGGTGGGTGCGTGGAGATCTGGGCACTTCAATTTAGAATAACTCATCTCATCTTCTTCAGAAAGTGCTGAAAAAACTGTGCAGGGAAAGAGAGGCCTCTGGGCACCTATAAAAGGCAAAGCCATGGTGGATTGAGTGCCAGGTCCTGGAGAGCCCGGGGAACCTGGAAAATAAGAGGAACAAGCCCAGTTTGTTCTGAAGCAAAGGGCGCTCTCAAAGCCCCATTGAGGTCACTTCTGGACAGCCATGTGGTGTTTGGGAGCCCCAAACCCCTTCAGCCTTGCTCCTGGCCTTGCTCGAGCTCTGTCTGAGGAGAAATGAGGGGCTTTCCTGCCTCTCCTTTCCCTGCCCCATGCTGATTTACAGGATTATTTTCATCATGCCCTGACAAAAGTCCATGGCTCAGGACTGAGACTTCAATGACAAAGTGGACCCCAAACCTCCCACCAACACACGCAGCTGCTCCTCCAAGGGCAGAGGAAGTTGCTCAGCCCCCACAGGCTCAGCTGCCACAGGAGACTTTGGGTTTTCTCCGATGTGAACGGGCTGTCAGAGCAACTCCCAAACTTCTGTGGAGTTTGGGCAGAGAAATGCTGTTTATTCTACTTTAATCAAGCAGAGGCAGAGGTGCTGAGCAGAGCAGAATCAAGCTACTGCTTTCTATAGTCTGCTGCTGGCATTTGTTTCACTATTATGAATTATTTTAATTATCAATTGCTATAATATATCTTTCCTCCTTCATTCACCAATATAATACAGGCTGAAGTTGTAGTAAGAGAGGTTGAAGGTAAGCAGTAGGAAAGCTTCCTGCCAGCCAGAGCAGTGATGTACTGGCCTTTGCCATGTTGAAGCATCTCCATCCCAAGGGAAAAAAGAAAGTTCATTAAAAATAAAAATAAATTTAAATAATCTCTAACTAAAAAAAATCTGACGCTGGGGAGTAGGAATGGGCTAAATGACCTATCTCAGTGCCAGCAGGCTGCTTTCTGTGATACTTGTAGGATGTCTTGTATTTTAAAGGAAGAAGTTGAAGCCAAATCATGCTGATTGTTAAAAATGTTAGGTGCTGTTTGTGAAAAAGCCTGTCACAGAAAGGAGGGGAAGAGCTGGTGGCTGAGCCAGCTCAATGCAGAAAAAGGCATGGGGAGTTTAACCCTGGAAATCACTCTGAGTGTAACGCTGGAAATCACTCCGAGTGTAACCCTGGAAGTCATTCTGAGCTGCAGGCAAGAGCCAGAACACGTTGTGCAAAGGTCTTGACCGTTTCAATAATCCCGAGTGCCTCCCTTTTGCTCTCTCCTTTAGGTATAAAAAAGTTACAGTGAGCTGACGGCGTTCGGTGGCAGCAGGGTGGGTTTGGGGCTTGGGAATGAGTAATCCCAGTTCCTCTGTGCCCTGTCACACCAGCCGAAATCCCCTCTGCATCCTCCGTGGGCGAACAGCCGCTGGCTTTTGGGGGCACAGCTCTCTGAGGGGTGGCCCCACAGCCCCGTGTGCCCCGGGGAGGGGATGGGATGGGATGGGAGGGGAGGGGAGGGGAGGGGAGGGGAGGTGATGGGAGGGGATGGCCCCAGAGCCCCGTGTGTCCCCGGAGCTCACAGGGATGTCCCAGAGCTCAAAGGGATGCCCCAGAGTTCACAGGGATACCCCCAGAGCTCACAGGGATGCCAGGTCACGAGTCTCAGAGCTCACAGGGATACCCAGAGCTCACAGGGATGCCCCAGAGTTCACAGGGATTCCAGAGCTCACAGGGATGCCCCAGAGTTCACAGGGATACCCCAGAGCTCACAGGGATGCCCCAGAGCTCACAGGATACCCGCAGAGCTCACAGGGATGCCCAGAGTTCACAGGGATGTCTCAGAGCTCACAGGGATACCCCAGAGCTCACAGGGATGCCCCAGAGCTCACAGGGATGCCCCAGAGTTCCAGGATGGCCCTGCCCTGTGTTTCAGGGCCGGTCTGCGGGACCATGGTGCAGCTGGAGCTGTGGGCAGCGGGTGATGCTGCTCGGGGCTGCCGTCAGCCTCTGCATCAGGTGCCAGCTCTCAGGTGAGTGCTGCGGGCCCTGCCCGCCCCGCCGGGCTTTCCTCTCCCCCTCTGTGGTTCGATTCTGCTTTTTTTCCACGCTCGAAAGCCAGCCGAGGTTTGAGGTGATTCGATCCCGTACCAGTGAGTATGAGCACTGCCTGCCTCGTGGTGTGAGGGCCCTGCATGCATAGGACAGGGGGAGAGTAATCTTCAAAGGGTCACCTTGAAGCCAGGCCATGAAAGGATGAGGTGTGGGGTGTTGCCCCAGCCTGGGGAGAGGCTGTGCTGCAGAGCTGGGAGGGAAGGATGGCCCTGGCAGGGAAGGATGGCCCCGGGAGGGAAGGATGGCCCCTGGAGGGAAGGATGGCCCCAGGAGGGAAGGATGGCCCCTGGAGGGAAGGATGGCCCCGGGAGGGAAGGATGGCCCCGGGAGGGAAGGATGGCCCCGGGAGGGAAGGATGGCCCTGGCAGGGAAGGATGGCCCTGGCAGGGAAGGATGGCCCCGGGAGGGAAGGATGGCCCCGGGAGGGAAGGATGGCCCTGGCAGGGAAGGATGGCCCTGGCAGGGAAGGATGGCCCCGGGAGGGAATGGTGGCCCCAGGAGGGAAGGATGGCCCCAGGAGGGAAGGATGGCCCTGGCAGGGAAGGATGGCCCCAGGAGGGAAGGATGGCCCTGGCAGGGAAGGATGGCCCCGGGAGGGAATGGTGGCCCCAGGAGGGAAGGATGGCCCCGGGAGGGAATGGTGGCCCCAGGAGGGAAGGATGGCCCCAGGAGGGAAGGATGGCCCTGGCAGGGAAGGATGGCCCTGGCAGGGAAGGATGGCCCCAGGAGGGAAGGATGGCCCCAGGAGGGAAGGGTGGCCCCAGGAGGGAAGGATGGCCCCAGGAGGGAAGGATGGCCCGGGAGGGAAGGATGGCCCCAGGAGGGAAGGATGGCCCTGGCAGGGAAGGATGGCCCCAGGAGGGAAGGATGGCCCTGGCAGGGAAGGATGGCCCTGGCAGGGAAGGATGGCCCCAGGAAGGAAGAATGGCCCTGGCAGGGAAGGATGGCCCCAGGAAGGAAGAATGGCCCTGGCAGGGAAGGATGGCCCCAGGAGGGAAGGGTGGCCCCAGGAGGGAAGGGTGGCCCCAGGAGGGAAGGATGGCCCCAGGAGGGAAGGGTGGCCCCAGGAGGGAAGGATGGCCCCAGGAGGGAAGGATGGCCCCGGGAGGGAAGGATGGCCCCTGGAGGGAAGGATGGCCCCAGGGGCAGAGCCCCTTCCCTCCCCGGGCAGACATGGTGCTCGGGACTGCAGGTCCCTCTCCCTGGGGCAGCAGGCCAGGGGAGGTTTCCCCTGCTACTCCTGACCCAGTCTGGCTGGTAAGTGTGGTTAAAAGACCAGACGGCTCCAATGTAGTAGCCAAATGTATGTTTTAAGTGATCAGAGTGGCCATGTGTTCACAAGGCAGCACCAAAGGCACAAGGTCTGGGAGCTCCTCCAAGGGCCGTGTGTGCCGGGGCTCCCTTGCAGCAGACCTCGGGTGAGGATAATTTAACAATACACAGGGTTACCTGGGGGCAGGTACCCAATCCTGCACCCAGGACAGGGACCAGAGCATCCTGAACCAACAGAGAGGTAGAACTGGAGACACGACCCACGCCTGGGTAACCTTCTCCCAGTGTCCCATTTCCCATGGCCTCATGCTGATGCTGTTCGAGGAGCCTGGGCCAAGTCAGGATCTGTCACTGAGTCCATCCCACCACGGAGGACTGGCTCCAGCTACACAAGTGCTGCAGAGCATCTGGAGCAGAAGGGCAGGCGAGGAAGGGGGTAAATTCATACAGATAGCAGGGTGAGCACCCAGGGGAGTTTGAGCCCTCCCCGAGCACTGGGTGGGTTTTCATGGAGGAGAGGATGCAGTTTGGGGTTTGGGGGCAGGACTGGCTGCTTTGCTCTGTGGGGTTTGAGACAAAAACCACAATTTAAACATAGTTTCAAAAAATTTCATCAAAACCCCACTGCAACTGCTGCTCACCGCCTCTGCTGTCCTGATGTGCTGAAGAAGTTTTGTGAATGTATTTTATTGGCCTTTCTGATCTCTAACTCCCAAATCATCCTTTCTAAGAGCTTTTTGTTCCCTTGTCTTCCAGCTACCAAACGGCAGACATACCTGAATGAGCAGAGGAGCCAGTAAGTTGCCTTTCCTAATCATGTTTCTCCCCAGACAACTCACCCAGGGTGAGCTCCAGAGCCAGACCCAAGCTGAAACCTGGGTTTAAAAAAATAAATTAATTCCAGGATGGGATGCAAGGCAGTGTGCTGCAGCCCAAGCTGCTGCTGAAGGGGCAATGCCTTTAGAGAATAATCCAAAATGAAACTGAAGCTCTGACTGTGATGTCAGTGAATCATTAACTACTTAGAAAAGGTCTGGGAGAGAAGGGCAAGTTCTTATCCTGTTCTGTTGTGCCCTGAGCTGAGATAGAAAGGTTATTTACTTCATAAAGAAGCCCCTGCCCTTGGATGGTGTTGGTTGAACTGTGTACCAGAGCAACCACTGACCTGCAGCACAAGAAATGAAGGAAATGCAGTGTACTCACATGCATTGCCCCTTATTTTCTTCAGCAACAGACAAACCACAGTAAATGATGTTAAAAAAAGAAAAGTTGGGTTGTAAGCTTTGTTACAGGAGCAAACGAGGTGCAATGGGGTTCTGCAGAGGCCCCAGGGGGTTGGGTTTTAGTTTCTGTGAGGAAAGGCTCTGGGGTGATCCATTGTGGACTGATGGAGCAGCCACTGAAGGCTCTGTCCCTCATGGACTCTTGCTGAATTGTCCCAGCTTCTTGAAATTTACACCTGGATTAGGTGGCTTGGGTTCAAGTTTGTGGTGTTGTGTGCTCTTTTTAGAGGTATGGTTTTGGTTTGTTGCAAGCAAAGTGGTTTGACTCTATGTTTGGTTTTTTTGACAGCTCTCCCATGAGCCATGAATCCCAGCTGGGTATGGGGCAACCCAGTGAAAAAGGGGGAAAGGGTTCCCAAAACTGGAATTAATAAGTACTTGTGTAGAAACACCTGCAGTAGAAAAGGTGTTGAATTCTCTCTTGCTCTGAAAAGCAGCTCTCCTATTAACTAGAAGTAAAGAGGTATAACTGGGCCTAGGTTATCATTGATAACGTTACTATATTTACATTGATGTTAAGAGATGATGGGAGGGGCAGAGGCAGCAGTGGAGGTGAAGCAGTGGGGTTTGAAGCCATTTCATGCATGAACATTCATTTTTTTTGTGGGTAAAAAGGTTCTTTTCACCTTTGGTGGCTGAAGCATCAGAATGGGAATTATCTTAAATGATGTTTCCTCATCCCTGGATCCTTCCCTTGCTGATGTTGGCTGCTCTACCAGTGGTCCAAGGCCACATCTTGTCTTTAAAGGATCAAAGAAAAGTCCAGGAGATGGTCCCAGGTCATACAGGCCCAGCATGACATGCTGAATGATGCAGCTTGGCATCTCACAGAGTCCAGCATGGTGCTCTCTGCCCTCCACTCCCCAAACAGTCTGGATCTGTTTTCCTGGTCATAAACCCCAACATTCAGCTGAGGTTGTGCTGCTGTTTTTTCCAGGCTCGAAAGCCAGCCGAGGTTTGAGGTGATTCGATCCCGTACCAGTGAGTATGAGCACTGCCTGCCTCGTGGTGTGAGGGCCCTGCATGCATAGGACAGGGGGAGAGTAATCTTCAAAGGGTCACCTTGAAGCCAGGCCATGAAAGGATGAGACCTGGATTGTCCAAGCCACCTTAGATGCTTCTAGTTATGTGAATTCTGAGCTCTAGGAAAAAAATACCTTTTACATTGAAAATAATTCCCTGAAGCAGTGTTGTTGAAAGTGGCAGCTCAGCTTCTTGCTCCTGGAGCCATGCTGTGCACGCTGTGAAAATGAGGGTGTGGGTGAAAGGAGTGACTCATTCATCATCCCCCCTCTCTGCTTCCTGCAGCAGGTTGGGTTCAGGGCTGAACTTTTGAGTTTTATGTCACAAGGAGCAGCTGCCAGGTCCGTGTGTGATGTGTCCGTCTGCAGATGGCTCTGCCCTGCCCCAGGACTCTGAGGGGTCCAAGCCCTCTGCAAATCTTCCCTCCCAGCCCAACCAAAGCTCTTGACTGCACCTTGCAGCATGGAGGGAGGGGAATGGCCCCTGGATCCAGCAGGGTTGGGGGACAGCAGGTGACCAGGCAGCAGCTGGGATTGTATCTTCCTCCAGTGAGTGCTTGCAAGTTCTGTGGTCTGCACAGACACCAGCTTTGTCTTTAGTTGTTTCTTGTTTTTTGAACATTCAAGGAACAATTTGGAAGTGATTTTAGGATGCATTAGGAAAATGCTTGCCAGTCCCAGGGATTCCTCTCTGGTGGATGTTCTGTGCTCTTTGAAATATCTGATGCTGCCATAATAATTTTAACATGGGAATTTTGTTGTCGTTGCCAGTTGCAACCCGAAGGCTGGAAAAAATTAAGGAGCCGGAAAACTTATCAATAGCAAGGTAGGAAAGAACTCAAATAAAATCTAGCTCTAGAGCCAAGGTTGGATGAAGTTTTCCTAACATACAGGAACATTTGGGATTGCATTCTGGGCCCTATAGATGTGGCTTGGGCTGTACTCAGAATCAAAGAATAGTTTGGGTTGCAAGGGACCTTTCAAGGTCATCTAGTCCAACCCCCTGGTGAGGAGCAGGAACATCTTCAACTTGATCAGGTTGCTTCACTTACTGATGGTCAATAGTATGTTTAGACTTTTTCTGGATTTCCTTCAGTCTGGCTGCATTCTTCTGGCAACTGATTAAATTAAATCCTGGAAAAGTGAGTGGTGGCTGTACATAATGGATACATCATGGAAAAGAAATGGCCATTATTCACTTATAAGCAATTTGGTGCAATAATCCCCTTGTCCCCATGACCAAAACCCCCAGTAACGACACAGCCATGATAATTCTGCTGCAATATTCAAGCATAGTTATTCCCATTTTGGGATTTAACCCCAAATTCTTAATCTCCCCTTGCTGTGTGTGTGCTTGATAACCTCACAGGGAGGTTTCATGGCTGCTCCTTCTGGTGATGTGTAAATGCTGGTAGGGTTTACTCAGACCCAGGATTTTAGGTGTCTTTTCTCCCTTTCAGGAAAGTCACCGATGAGCCCAGTGCTTCCCAACATGCTGGATATGGTGAGCAGCTTCCTGGGACAGGCACAGATACACTGAACCACAGAACAGTTGGAGTTGAAAGGGACCTTAAAAATCATCTCCTTCCAGCCCCCTGCCATGGGCAGGGACAAATTCCACTAGACCAGGCTGCTCCAAGCCCTGTCCAGCCTTGGACACTTGCAGGGATGGGGCAGCCACAGCTGCTCTGGGCATCCTGGGCTAGGGCCTCTCCACCCTCACAGGGAAGAGTTTCTTCCCAATATCCCACCTAACCCTGCCCTCTGGCAGTGGGGAGCCATTCCCCCTTGTCCTGCCACTCCCAGCCCTTGGCCAAAGTCCCTCTCCCTTTAGAAGGGGCTCTAATGTCTCCCCAGAGCCTTCTCTTTTCCAGGCTGAACAACCCTAGCTTTCCCAGGCTGTCTCCAGAGCAGAGGGGCTCCAGCCCTTGGAGCACCTTTGTGCACTCCTCTGGACCTGCTCCAACAGTCCACACCCATCTCAATTTGGGCCTATCCTGGGTCTGAGTTTAAAGCCCAGTGCTCATCCTGCTGTGGCTGGCCAGTCCTGGTGAGAGCCACAGGCACAGATTGTTTAAAATATCACCCCTGGCTGTCCCAGTTCCTGTACCCTGGAGTGTCCTACCTTGCAGCAGTGTCCCCTGACCTCAGAGCTGAGTGGGGGTAGAGCTGCTGGTGCTGAAATACTTGGTGCCTCCATTGTCAAACTGCTCCCATCACTCAGCTTGAGCTCCTATGTAATGTGCCCCTCTCTTGTCCCCAGGGAGCAGGGACGAGTCCAGGTACCAGAATTTCCTGGCAGGTAAGAGCAGCAGTGATATGTCTGGGGGTTGGGAAGGAAGGCTGCCAAGGGGATGGGAGGTCCCAGGGCTGGGAGCTGGCAGGGAGCACACAGGCAGCTGGCACTGTAGCTGGCAGAGCTCTGGCTTGGTCAGTTTAGAGATTGCTTTGTAGGACACACACTGATCTGATTAACGGGCAGAGCGGAGGGGGATGGATGCTCCCGAGCCCCTGCTCCCCCCCGGGGCAGTGTGAGCTGCTGCTTGCCCTAAGAGGATTATTGGTGTGTGGGGCTGTGCTCTCCTTTCCCAAGCCAGGGAGCACGTTCCCCATCTCCCTGCCAGCTGGCAGGATGTGTCCATGAGAAGTGTGAGCCGGGGTTTTCTCAGGGCCTGGGGTGGATCAGGGCTGCCTCCCTGTGCTCCAGCCACCTGGCTTTGCTGTGGACAGGCTTTGGGGCTGTGCCAGGGCTTTGTGGCTGCTGGGGGTGTCAGCTGTGGCTGTGCTGGGGGGTTTGTCCAGCTGTGCCCAGGGATGGCTGTTCAGGGATGCCACGGTGGGGTGCTGACAGCAAACCCTTGTTCTTGCAGAGAGCTGCCTGCAAGAAGATACTGCCTATGTGTAAGTACCCTGTGCTGCCACCAGTAGGTCAAGTGGAGCCATACTGGTCCCAGTGCTGTCCTGGTGCTCCCATAGCTCAGCCTGGGAAGCCTGTGCTGGGCAGGAGTAACAGTGCTGCTCTTCTCACAGGGAGCCCATCTCTCTGGATTACTACTACAATTGCACCAGTTCTTCAATCCACCCCGTGCTAGGTCTCCAGGTGAGTGAGGGTTCCTTCCTCCAGCCTGGCTGTCCCACGGCTCCGGGGAGCTCGTGAGACTGTTCTTGCTGAGCTCTGTGCATCACTGTGTATGGCCTGAAGCAAGGTGGGTCCAGGAGACACATTCACTGAAAGGGTGTAGCAGAGCTGTGGGATTTGAGGGATGTCCAAGCCCCCATCAGTCCATATGTTGCCTATAAACAGGACAGCCCAAAACCATTGGTGATGGTGCTCCTGTGGGAGTACCACCCAACTCCACTGTACTCGGATACCCCATCCCCTGGTCACCACAGGCTGTCACAAAGAATACATTTTCTAGCTAATCTACATTTCATTGTGGGAAACAGCCCCCTCCTGTAGGTGCTGATGGATCTTCCCACAGGTCACTTACATTTCCATAGGTCTTTTGTCACTCCTCTTTCTTCTCTCTGTCAGAGAAAGATGAGGATTCCTATTCCTATGAAAATGTCATCATTGGAGCATCTCAGGGCTCTGATCCAGGTGAGTGTGCTGTTGTCACGGTTCACGTGTGTCACACGAAGTGCAGAGAAGGACAGGGACCTGCTTAGCCAAGAGAAACCTGCTTGTTCACAGCTCAGCTCTTCCTACCAGCTCTGTGTCATAGAGCGATGCAGGGGCTGCTGCATGCACAGAGGAGGCCTGGAACATTTCCCCTTTCTGCAGGAAAATGCACATGGTGATGCCTGCACCCTGATGCCTTTGACTTGGTGGTTTCTGCAGCAGTTCAGGAGCTTTGGGGTCTGCACCTCTAGGTTTTTAATGTTATTTTAGCCAGGATGATTACAGTTTTAGCCCCTAGCTCAGGTTTCTCACCAAACCCAGCACAAGAAGGTGGCAGCCAGGAAGCTTCTGGAGGATGACACTGCACCGCAGTGTCCCTTCAGGGCTTCCAGTGTCAGGCCTGGGATGTTGCAATCAAAATAGGAAGTCAGTTTGGTTTCCTTCTGTGAGTTAACACAATTTCTGCACTGGTAAATCCTGCCCTGCTCCTGCCTGGCTTTGTGCAGGGTGATTAGAGGAGGCAGGAGCAGCAGGGACCTGTCTGATCCCCATCCGTGCCTGCAGATATCCAGGCACGTGGCCAGGCCTGGAAAAATGATGAGGCAGCATCAGCAGATCTGTGCTGGCTGGAAACTCAGCCACGTGCATGCAAGTCAGGGTGCAGTGGCAGGAGGGGGTTTCACAAAGGGTCCATCTTCTGATCAGTATTGTCCTGTCCAAACTCTTCCTTGTCACAGATGATGCTGCAGACTACGAGAACAGCACGGCAATATATGCCTGGAAACTCCAGCAAGGGCAAGGTACATTCTCAGCTGTTATTTGCTCTTTGGATGGGGCTCATGGGCAGAGTGCCTGCTGCACTAGGCCATGCAGGGGAAGTACAGCCATCACCCTTGTTTTAATTTCTTCCCCAATTGTCAATGGTAAATATCCAAGGCAATGTGCAAATTGTGACAGTCCTGTATGAATGCTGCTCTGTTGGGACGTGCTGTTTGTCGTACTCCAAAAGCCACCATTTGGGTGGCTGTGCCTAAACCCTGGCCATGGGATGCTACAGAAAAATGTTGCTCTTCAGGTCTCATAGCCTCTTACATTTGAGGTTGCCTCAGCAAGAGCAGCCGTGTAATCCCCTGTGACACAGAACTGTGTGCACACACCCTTGACTCCCCTGCTGTATCAGGGGGCCTATTTCTCAAGCTGACCTTTTAACTGCAGTTTAATTTAATGTATGGCTTCCTGTGAGGCATGAGGGTAGTTCTGGCCTGGGGGATACTGGGGAGGGTGCACCTATATATTTAAGAGCCTTGTGTCTCTGGTGTGAAAGTTGTCTAAGCAAACTGATTCCTGTTTGCACACTCTAGATTAAATCTTTCTTGGCTCTTAAGAGCTGCCCAGAGTGTTTGCAAATTTGCTGTGATCATTTTGAAGCCTCTTCAAGGAGACCTTGACACTGATCTGAGTTTTCTTAGCCCAGGAGCAAAAACATGTCAGCACCAAAGGCTGACATTGGCAGGACACATGGTGTGTCAGTGGTCTGTGTGTTTTTACATCAACCCACTCGCTAATAAGTGCTTCCCATCCTCACCCACAGCCCTGCTGACAGAAAGCCTGGATGATGAGCCAGACTACATCAACACATGTCCTGTGTCAGGCCCTGCCCTGCTGTCAGAGCAAAGGTAGAAACAGAGTAAATGGTTGGTATGCTAATGTAAGGTGGAAGGATTTGGTTTATGGTGTTTATTTAGGGATGGGAGGATTTGATTTATGGTGAAGGGAGTTCAGCTGGAGCTCTGCCCTTGCTGGCAGCACCAGCACAGCAGCCCACATGGGCAGTGAAGGAGTGTGAGGAGCCCACCCTGTGTAGTGCCCATCTCTGGCTGATGCCAAGCTGACTAACATGGACCATGGAGACAAATTTGTCTGAGTCCATGTCCCAGCTCCAGCACTGCCCTCCTCCAATAGGCACAGCAACTCCAAACTGCTCTGGAGCAGCCTGAGACAGCGGGGCTGCATGCTGTGGACAGGGACACCCAGAACCCCCTGCCCTAAGCAGGGATCTCCTCAGCTGAGCCCTGCCTGCTGTGCTAGACCACATATCAGACCAAGCTGATGCTGCTGATAAAGGATTACTCAAGGCAGATAAAGTAAAAAAGCTGCAGAGAGCTGCAGGAAGGTTGCATGACACTGAGTGAATGATGTGCTGGTTAGTGCTGGTCACCCTGCTCCAGACTGGACTAGGACTCCAGCTGAGAGATGGGCTGGGACCAGTATCACTCTCCTTTTGGGGTTTTTACTCTCTTGAGCACCTAGGAGACCCAGAGGGATTGTTCTTATGCCATGGGCCAGCTGCTCTAGTTTTAGAGGGGGCTTTATATTCCCCGGACTGTAGGCACCAGCAGTGGGCAGACTCCTAAAATCAGATCGTTCTGAAGCCATGCAGAATACTTAAGATTTGTCCCCATCATGCAAAGCACACTCATCCTATTCTGCAATCTAGGGTATTTGCTTTTGCAGGATGTAGCTGGACACAGAAAAACCCAGCCTGAGAAACCTGACCCTGCCATATCTTGCTGCCAGGCATCTTTCTGCCATTATAATGATGCCTCTGTTGTAGCCTTTGCTAGCAGAGTAATGTTCTGAAATCTCAATGTCCAACCAACAAATGCCAGCAGAAGTTCTCCACCAAAGGAGGCTGAATTGAGAAATGGCTCCTGGGGCCTCTGTGCCTCCTGCTCGGATCAGGGATTATCCTCCAGGAGCACGACTGCTTAGACATGGACATTTTGTAGTGTATGTCACTATTTGTCCCTGGAAAGAAAATGTAGCAGGCAGCAGAGTTAAGTTGAAAGCAGGGATTATAAGTCAGTGGACTCACTGTTTTTCTCCTCTTATTTCAAGTATTCTGCATAAAGTCTGAAGAAATCTTTTGCTGAGCTGCAAGAGCGCACCCAGCGAACATGCACACAGGAGAGGGGAGATTTCCATCCCTCAGTGAAATCTCTTCTCCAAACTGTGCCTGCAAGGATGTAGAAGGGGAGTTACTGGAAGGAAGAAATGCACTGCTTGAAGCCCCACAGAAGTCCAACTGTAAACTGGCAACTGGAGAAAGCACTCTTCCCCAGTGACCATGGGCAAGCTCCAGGCTCCTCATCCCAATCTCATTTCCCTGCATGTCCACTTGGAGATGGCCAGTCTGGGCAAGGTTTTCTCTTGTCAGGCATGAAATGAATCTTTAACTTGCTGAGCAGTAACGCAGCCAGCTACTTACTTAATTTGTCAGGGTGACTCATGCACAATGGTATTAAGCCATGGGGATTACGTTCTGGTTTAGTTCCTGTGCTCTCCTACAGAAGCAGTTCCCTTCATGAGAGGAACTGGCAAGGCAAAGGTTGTGTTTATAACAGCAATGGTTGTCTGGAGCTGAATGAGATTCCAGCCTGCTCACGAAAGCTAAAGAGGATTAAATGCCTGCCAGTGTTGGTCTATGGCAGTTCTCGTCATGCTGCAGTATCTCTTTGATAATGATACAAAGAACCAGCAGCAACTAGGAGAGTCAGCTCCACAGCCACCAACCTCAGAAACTGTACCAGTCCCTCAAAATGGCCATTGGAACATCATCCCAGAAACAGAATCCCTATCTCCTGAGCCCTGATGCACAGATCTGGCACTTCTGGAACACTTATTTATTAAAACTGAAAAATTTCCAAAGAAAAGAGAGTGTTTTGCTACGGTTAGCAATATAGATGTCTGCATGATCAGGTGACACAGAAATGGGAAGACGTGAGTTGACATGGAGTGATGTGCAGGATCTTCTGGGGAGAAAATGCATTAAAAGCCTTCTTCCTCAAAATCAGATCAGAAAACTCTGTTTCAGGAAAGAACAGAGCCCACACTCACAATGAGTGAGCAGAGAAGGGGAGCTAAGGGTTAGAGAGCCGTGGAGTTGGAGAGTTTGTCAGGTGCTTCCTGCTGCAAATGACTTGGCTCTAATTTTAGCAGAATCCCCCAGAGGCCACAGGTGCCCACCGTTGGTGTAGCTCAAACAGTGGGTGGGTTGGATTTAGGCTCAGGAGAAGGTTTGCTAGTGGTTCCTACAAATGCTACAAATTTCCACAGCATTTTTACAACAGAGAAAATCTAGTGCACTTCAGGGATGCACACAGGCAGGGAGCTACAGCCTGGTTTTCTGCTCAGCCCAGCCCAGCTTCTCCTCACACCCTTGGGTATCCTGATGATCAAATGCTCTGCAAAGTCTGCTGCATGGCAGCAGGGTCCCTGTGAGCCAGAAGCAGACAGTGACAGCCTGTGCTGGCTCTGCACAGGCTCCAGGCAGGCAAGGGGTGCTTTTGTCACTGAAACTGTGCCTGTACCTCCCAGGGCTATGAGACTGTTGGGATTCATCCTCAGCACCTGAAGGAGCTTCCACTTTCCCTGAATGCTGCAGACTGTGGATTGTTCACTGCAAGGGTGAGCTCGTTCAGGTGATTCTGGTGATGTTACCCACTGGTGATTCATCTCCCAACCAAGGGAGCCATTCATGAATAGGAGATTAGCAGCAGTGACAGATCCTTGGCACACAGCAACAGACCCAGCTGGAAACCTCCCAGAACATTCTAGGCATTAGATCAGTGCATGGTCAGAACAACAAAATACAAGACTTACTGCTCTCCTCACTAAGCAGGGAGGCAGATTACACCAGTTAGATTTTCTTGGTGCAAGGCTCCTCCATTGTCAAAGTCTGAATTTGAAAGTTGTGGAGCCAAAGCAAGCAGGGCAGAACTGTATGTGGAGAATCTTCCCTTCACTTAATGGGATCTGAGCAAATCCCTCTTGCAGCTCTCCAGAGCAGTCAGCTGTAGTGAGGGGTAAATCCTTAGCTTTGTAAAGCTTCTGGAGCACTTCTCAGTCAGTCATCTCATTACACTGGAAGGTATCCAGGGAGTGTTTCAGGAACTCTCATCAATATTTGTTATTAGTCTTGCTCTGAACGACCTCAAGGTTTTGCTTTGCAATGAGTGGGTACAGATGTGTGTGTTCACTGACATGCTGTCCTTTTGGGACTGGCTTTAAGTGTGCAAGGACTCCTGGTGCTCAACCAGAATTGCTAGACTCTGTGTTGTTTCAACCTAATGCAAGGAGAATTACATTTCCCCTGGGTCCACCTCTCTCTCTTCACATTAGGTAGGCAGTCAAGTGAGAAATTCACTTCCTGTTTTCAATTTAAGATGCTTTAGAAAAGTAGTTCTGGCTAGTGAAGCTCAGAAAAAGGAGCTGGGGAGTCTGTGGTAAGAGCTGGAAAGCAGCAGCTCCACACTCAGAGGGGGAACAAATGCCTTTGGAGAGCAGGAGGTGTTGGTGGCCTCTGGGATCAGTACTAGTCATCTCTTAGGAAAAGTGAGTGTGATTATGTCCCTGGTGAGCTAGAAAGGATTAGCCCAGATGAGAGTCTGTTCCAAACTGGAGCCGTGAAATGCAGCTACTGAAGAGAGCTGGGAAGAAACCCTCTGAAACCAGGTAGGAACAGGAACCATGACCCTCCATGTTCCTCACCCTTCCACTGGCACCACCACTGAGGGCAGGCACATCCCACAGGGTAAGAACTGGCCTTGAGTCATCCAAATATGGTGTTTGCTGCTTTATGAAACATCCACCTCTTCCTTCCCCATTCAGCAATGAACACATTTAATGAGAAAGCAAAGACAGAGTAGGCTGGCTGTGATGTACAGTCAAAGGAAAATTAACCTCATTTAAATTTTTGGGGACAAAAGCTGTGATGCTGTGTCTGTAGAGAACTCAGCAGCTCAAGCCCCAGTACTAAATTATTAGTTGTGTGTTTAATAGAGTTTGTGCTGATAATAACTCACTGGCTGGGAACCAAGGCCTAAGTTCAGTACATACCTAGTGAAGAATGTACTTTGAGCATTACATCCATTATTCCAAGTGCTGCTTGCTGCATTCCCTGCACTTTAGCTGCCAATTCCCTTGCTCTCCTGCACACTGAATCACAAAAGGTGGTCTGCAGGCTCTGCCAGAGGACCTGCAGGAAGACTTGAGGGGAAAGTCACGATGCCACCAGCTCTTGCTGCTGAAATTTGTGACTCCTTTGGCTTGTCAGAGAACAGGAAGGTGTGCCCAGCCCCTGCCTAGTGCAGGAGCAGTCCCCAGGCTGAAGCCAACTGGTGCTGCCAGGAAACATCCATTTGGCACCGAGACAGCTGCAGTGGGGAACTGAACACTTGGAGTGGAAATCATCAACAAAATGGGCAGAGTGAAGTGCAAGCACCAGCAATTTGTGCCTCTGCACTCTTTTGTGACTGCTGTAACCAGACCATGCAAGGCCTTTGACACTGCCTCCCACAGCACACTCCTGGAAAAGCTGGCAGGCCGTGGCTCGGACAGGAGCACTCTGCTGAGTTGGGAACTGGCTGGATGGTCAGGCCCAGAGTGGTGGTGAGCAGTGCTGCACCCAGCTGGGGACAGTCACCAGTGGTGTCCCCCAGGGGTCTGTGCTGGGCCAGTCCTGTTCAATACTTTTCTTGATGATATGGATGAGGGCACTGAGTCATTGGTAAATTTGCAGGTGACACCAGGCTGGGAGTGTGTGTTGATGTGTTGGAGGGTAGGAGGGCTCTGCAGAGAGACCTGGAGTGCTTGGCTGGATGGGCAGAGTCCAACAACATGAAGTTTAACAAGTGCAAGTGCTGAGTCCTGCACTTTGGCCCTGCAGTGCTACAGGCTGGGCACAGAGTGCCAGGCAGAAAGGGACCTGGGGGTGCTGGTCAGCAGCCAGCTGAACCTGAGCCAGCTCTGTGCCCTGGGGGCCAAGAAGGCCAAGGGCACCTGGCCTGGATCAGGAATGGTGTGGCCAGCAGCAGGGAGGGCATTCTTGCCCTGTGCCCAGCACGGGGGGGTCACACCTCGAGTGCTGTGTGCAGCTCTGGGCCCTCAGTTTGGGAAGGACCTGGAGACCCTCGAGCACATCCAGAGGGGGAAATGAGGCTGGAGAGGGGCTGGGAACACAAACCTGTGAGGAATGGCTGAGGGAGCTGGGGGGGTTCAGCCTGGAGAAAAGGAGACTCAGGGGTGACCTTATCACCCTCTACAGCTCCCTGAAAGGGGCTGTGCTCAGATGGGAGTCAGTCTCTTCTCCCAGGCAGCACTGACAGAATGGGAGGACACAGTCTGAAGCTGTACCAGGGGAAATTTAGGCTGGACATTAGGAAGAAGTTTTCTAAGGAAAGGGTGATAAAGTACTGGAGTTTTCTGCGCGGGGAGGTGGTGGAGTCACCATCCCTGGATGTGTTTAAAACAAACCTGGATGTGGCACTTGGTGCCATGGTTTAGTTGAGGTGTTAGAGCATGGGTTGGACTCCATGATCTTAAAGGTCTCTTCTACCCTTGTGATTCTGTGATTCTGTTCATTATATTAAGAGATATCTGCTTGGAGACAGAAGTCTCACATCTCATATCAGGCAGTCAAATTCAATTTATATTTACTTTCTCTCTGCATTTCACACTTAATTGCCCTCTGTACTGGCAAGGTGTTTCCAAAACTGGACAGGCAAACATGATTCTGTAGCTTTTCGGCAGGCTGAAACTATGACATTACCTAACCTAGACAAGCAGGGACAGGAAGGGGAACTCAAATGCAGAGCATCCCAGAATTTAGTAAAGTTTTTTAAAGATTACAAAAGGAATATCCAAAATATAGTGGCACCAAAAAGAAATGTGCAATATTTCTCCTGTATGTTTGGTGAAAATACCTTCCCTATCCACAGGACAAAGCAGCACTTGCTCAATGTATCTCAGTAAAAGTATGTAAAATTATGACTTCAGTAAATGCTGTATTTTGTGCAAAAAATTCTTTCTTCGTCTTGGTAAGATCGCTCACGACCAGGCTTGAAGTGTAATCCCTCACAACAAGATTTCATTTTTGTTTCTCCTGCTTAGGTCTCAATACCACAAACATAAGCAGTTTTGCTGAGTGCACTGGACAGATCTTAATTGCTCTGGACTGTCACAGTCCTCTCTTCAATCCTGGTTATAAAACACATACAATTTCATGGGTTAAAGTAATTTTAGAGATTTATTGGTCTAAATAAAAAAGCATGAAACATTTTACAACAAAACCTGGTTTCCTCCCAGCAGGCTTGAGGAGGTGCCTAACTGGCTGCAGGGGCTGCAGTCTTCTGGCACAGCCGGGCCAGCAGCCCAGCCATTTGTAAAAGGGAGTTCACACCTTCTGCTATCTTCATGTGAGTGTACCCAATTTCCTGGTGACAGAGACATTGTCAAGTCTTCTGTTTACTCCCCCAGTCTGTGTATATTTTACTAATGACTAAACAGAACATATCCCCCACTGCTCAAAGGCCAGCTTTGAGTCACTCGTACTTCAGAGAATGCACCTACTCCTATAAACTAACTAAAATGCCTCTGTTTTTAAAATCAAAGCCTGTATTTCCCCACTTCCTTTATAAGAAGCAGAGTGCCTGCGTATGAGGACAGGTTTCAAATACGAAGAGTGATTCCACATCACCAGCTTATTGTTTGTCAACTCTGTCAATTTAATATTTTACTATCTATTGGACTAGAATGAGGTAGCCACTCGAAAAACATTTTCAAGAAGTTATTTGAGGCTTTGATATAACTAATAAATTCAGCACTACATCTGCTATTAATTTTAGCTGATCACTAAAGTGACTTCTGGCACTTCTGTGGGTGTTCAGATGCTACACTTCAAATGACTTCTCCCTGACAAACTGATGATGGAGTGGGAATGAAGGCAGTAATGAGTTAAGAAGCACTTTGTTTGTGATAATAAACAACAAATTTTAAACAGAAACCCCTGAGGCTGCCCTTGATCACATTCTCTTCTTAAAAAGGCCCAAAAGGTCCCATCAGGAGCTGAGTTAGTACTAACCTTGATAAATTCCAGTTTCAGATATTCTGGCATTTGAAAGGTCTTACACACACGGAAGATATTGCCAATGACATCTTCTGGAGAGTATCCAAGGCGCCACAGGTGGGCAAGAATCTGTGCAGGCAAGAATAATCCCCCATTTATCTGCCAGGTGAGTCAAGGACATTCACTTTTGGAAGAGCTGTATATAATTGCTGAAATTGCAGGTACTATTTATCAGCTGATTTAACCCCAAGCATCTAGCAATTTGTTTCACTACAACTTTCCTTTTTGCTTGTTGGCTTATTTGTCTGAACAAACTCCTGCCCAAAAGGGATTTAGTTTATCAACTCATCTACATGGTATTGCCCTTATCTTAAAAAACAACACACATTGTGAATTCCTCAAAGCAAACAAAAACTTTTGTAGAGAAGTAATGCCTGACTATACTGACACAAGACAAGAAAACCAACCTTGTACGCTTCATCAATATTTGCATTTACGCAGTGTTGTATCATTTCCTTCACAAGCAGAGGATGAGGCTCATCACACACCTGTATCCAGGAGAAATATTACACTTAAAATACCAGAAGACTTTGCATTAAACTTCTGGTATCTTCACCAAGCTTCTATGCAGCTGAAGTACTACATCAGAAATATTCCATAATCGGACATTTCAGATAGTCTGTCATGGCAGACTCAACAGCATGAAATGAGAACACCCAAGTAATATATTCCCAAATTCCTCAGCAGTTGTTGGATTTGTGTGCTTTGAGAGAGTTGCAAAGGTCTCAGATGTGCCATTAGGGATGTCTTTTCAAAAGGCACATGGGCTGCTTAAAGTCTAATGCTGTAACTGTTACGTACACAGGGCTGTCTGCAAACTAGCAAAAAGGCCTGTGTCCAATGGAATCTCACAGAGCCAGAGGGCTAAACTGGCAAAACTGTTCTCAGCTATTACTGACCTTGAAGACATTTTCACTGTTTATAAAGCCAAATCCAGAGTATGTGGACTGTAAGTTGTTTAATGCCTGTGAAAGAAAAAACAAGACTTTATATATTTTCTGAAGTGCTCTACTTCTCACTCCCCACCTCAGGATGAAATGCACTTCAGGAAATGATGCCAAATAAGCAGTTTGCCATTAAACAACAGGAAAAAAAAAATCACAAATTTATTCTGTTTCCTCCCACAAATTTGGTATCCACTTCCCACCAACTTACTTTTAAGGAGCATTTTAAACCCTCACAAAACCAAATAGTTTAGTTCCTCTTGGGCCACAAGTCACATCCTCCTTTACCTCTCCAGAGAGAAATCCTTTGAGAGCTGCAATTCACAAGTATTTGCTTTAAATAGAAGCCTTTGTTTCATTGTCTTTCTCCTTTTACCTGTCTCATATCACCTTGGGCTGTGAAGATAATGGCTTCTAGTCCATCATCTGTATATGCTACATCCTCTTTCTCAACAATTTTCAGCAGCCTGGCAAGTATTTGTGCATCTGTCAGCTTGGTGTAACGCAGCACTGCACACCGAGACTGGATAGGTTCTGGGGACAGAGATGTGTAATTAGCATCTCTCTTTCTGAATAAAACCCACCACCAAACATATGGCTTCATTTCAGCTTCCAACAATTCTTATGTCTTTTAAAGGAAAAGGACACATAAGCTTCAAGCAGAATACAGCCTCTCCTTAAGCACATGCAGTTGTTATAGTGCTTCTCTTAAGCCTAAATGTGCTACTGGAGTTTTCCCAGATATTTGGAAATAGATACAAAGCTCAGCTTCCTCTGTTCTCCTGGATTTCTGAGTATAGATGTCTATCATGTTATTTTTTTCAAGAGAAGTCTAAAGGTCGGCAATGTGTTCAGCTATAAGCAAACTTAAAATTATAATTCAGAAATGACAAAAAGGGTTCAATACCCAAACATCCTAAACTGTAGCAAAGTAGGATGCAGATTAAGCTCAAAGCATGAGAAATCTCTTCTGCAGTCACATATGGCACTATCCATTAAAAAACGCTGCTCAGAGGGTTCCCTGGCTACACAAATAAACTTTTATCAGCTGAAGTACAGGTGGCTTGATTTTTCAGAAATACCATGCTTGCAACAATCAAGGTATTTCGGGAAGCTGCCTTGGAAGTTAGCCAGCAGTATGGAAAACATATGACATGAAGACCTAGGAAGCAGCAGCACCTACCTATGATTTTGTCAGAGGCATTGCATGCCAGTGCAAAGCGTGTTGTTTTGGAATAAATTTCCATTGTTCTTCTCAATGCTTGCTGTGCTCCATCTGTCATGCTGAGGGGAGACAAGGAGTTAGGACAGATTTTGCCCTTCACTCACTTATAGGTGCAGTCTAAGAACTATTTTCATACAAGCTTCAGAGTTTACTGATACTAAGTTGTGTTTTGTAATATTCTGGTTTGATAAACTAAACAGCTTTTTTCTAGTCATGTGTACAAACCACCCTGCAATGCAGGTAGTCACTGAGAGCTCCATAACATGCAAAATGTTATCTGTGACATGCAAAATTAAATCATTAATGCTCTGAAGAACACTGCTAAGAATATGGAGGAGGAGAATGCCCTATTTTCATCCAGTGAAATTCTCTACATGAGCCAAACTCTTTCCAAAGAGAAGGAATCACAGAATCACAGACTGGTTTGGTTTGGAAGGGACCTTAAAGCTCATCCAGTTTCAACCCCTGCCATGGGCAGGGACACCTTCCACTAGATCAGGCTGCTCCAAGCCCCATCCAAGCAGGCCTTGAACAGTTTCAGGGATGGGGCATCTTTCCATAAACTGCTCTGTTTCATATCCAGAGCATTCCATGTCAATATTCTCCTCTGAAGTAATGATCTCTTCTCACTGTGAGTACTCCCATGAGATCACTGTTCAATCCACACTCATTTCCTAACAAATTATTTTGAACAGCTTGATAGAAACACTCAATACTGCCCAAGACTGGAGCTCTACAGACAGGAGAGATGCAGCACATTTCCCACAGTAGCTGAGGTAAAAAAAAAATCCCCAACATACCTGTCTGCTTCATCCAGGATGATTATTTTATGCCGACCTTTTGGAAGTGTGACCTTTTGCTGGGCAAACATTTTGATTTTGTTTCTTACAACATCAATGCCTCTGGAACAATAATTCATTTGATTCATGATAAGTTGGGTGAAAACACAGAATAGATTTTTTTCAGCTGCCACAGCAGCTGATGTGCTCCTGGTTCTACTCCTGTTTCTTCCTGCCCCTTCAGCTGTTTCAGCACAGCTGAAACATGCCTTAAACCAGACTGTCCAACTGATCCAGATTCAAACACCAACAATTCTTGGGTTTGGGGGTCTTGAGGAAAATAATTTAACAGTAGCAATATAAATACACACAAAGCCAGTAACCACACTTGCAGTACCACCACAAATGACTTCTGTTTGGCAGAAGGAAAGGGTAATAAATAAAGGCAGAAGCATTTAAGATTGCTTTGCCAGTTCTTCCCACAGCTCCATCCACAGCTCCAGCTGTAGCCCAGAAGAGTTTAAGAAAAACAGCTGGATAGACTAAATCATATCAACACAACACAGACACTATCCTAGAGAGAGACTGTTCAAACACCTACTTCTATTAAGAAAATATTTTAATTTTTTTTTTAGAAAAAGAATGCTGTGATTCTGTAGTTCTTCTATAACTGATACTAATAGAGTAGGTAAAGTGCATAGTGCTCAGAAAACCCACCAGGAAATGTCAGAATACTTCAGGATGGGTCTGAACAGAACTTGGGAAATATTATCAGCCCTTAGTGCCTGATCCTTGGAGTACAGTCAGTCTCCTCTACACACCTAACCCCCTGATCCTACATTTTAATCCTCAACTGCCCTTATAGCCCTAATTTCTCTCACTCTAAGCACTGAGTATAAAATACCTGTTCACTTTTCATTCTTAGGATCCTCATGAATGCAGTGGGAAGCTCGACTCTTGCAAATAAATTTGAGAAAAAAGTACCATTATGGATTCTGCACTCTACCTGTTTATATATGAGAATACCTATAAAGTTTATAAAACATCAAGAAATAATACCTGTGTTGATGGGTGAACACCAGAGATTGCCTAACTTTTAGTTGGAAAGAATATACTAAAATAAGTCTTAGAGGCCTTACTATAGCACTAAGCCTATCAAACTGGCCTGGGTTTAATGGAAACTTGTTTCTTCATTAAAAATTTGGTAAGGCTTATTCATTCTCACCTGTCATTTGAGGCATTCAGCTCCAGAACAGCATCCTTCAATGCAGGACCAAGCAGAGCACGAGCCAAACACAGGATACTGGTGGTTTTACCTGTTCCTGGAGGGCCCTAAAAATGTGACAATGCAACAACTGCTGGTAAGTTTAATGATATTTTCTAATCTGTGCTCTCTACAAATCTCCTCAGTCATGAAAAAAGGCTGCAACAGAGGAACTGCAGAGAAACCATCAGCCTGGAAGCTGTGCCTGAGCTCAGGATCCTTCTCCTGTCAGAGGAGATATGCTGCAGGGAGATGCACAGGATGTGTTTCAGCAGGTACCTGAGGCAGATTTAAACTTGTTCCCCTGTGTATTCTGCCAAAAACATTGCTCCAAGACCACACAACCAACAACTCCCTCACCAGTACACTCAGGCACAAAGCAAATCTGGACTGGGAGGCCAGTCTGGCTAGAGTTCAAATCCAGGACCAACACTGAAATACAGCACAACACAGCAATACTCACAGCAATTATAATATTTGGTACATTCCCCTCTTTTGCAAAGACCTAAGAAAGAATGATAAAAAGAAATTCTGTGAGAAAATAGCAGGAACAAATACTTTTGAATCTGTTCTATTTTAAGCATCAGAAACAAAAATTTCTTTTTTCCCCCCTCCTATTTTCATTTTTTGAACCTTGCTGCTTTCATGTGTTTGGGTTTTTTAATTGAACTATTAGAAATCAGCCCCTAGAATAATATGGACACATTTAAAAGCACTTAATGCCACAGGTCTTTAGTACTCTTGCCTTTCCTTTGCATCTGTTTTAATTATATACTTGCTAGTATAATCTTTCTATTAACAAATATTGTGTTCACAGATTAATTTGTAATAGAATTACAGAATCCTGGCATAGGTAGAATTGGAAGGGACCTTGAAGCCCATCTCATTCCAACCTCCTGCCATGGACAGGGACACCTTCCACTATACCAGGCTGCTCCAAGCTCCATCCAACATTGCCTTGGACACTTTCAGGAAGAATTGATAGGGCAAACATTTCTTTCCAAAAAACTCATGTATTTCTTTCTGTTGTTATATGAATTATATTTATTAATTGAAACAATATTATTATAACAGCTACAAATTCTCTAAACTGTATGAAATGGTCAATTTAAACACCCAGTTGAAGAAGACATATTTCCTTACACACCACTCAAACATCATGTAGAACTTGTAATCTTTAAAGTAAACCAGGAAGCTTTCTTCTACATATTCAAGTATGGATGTAAAAATACAACAGTGTTTTTACTAGCCTGTGGATCTATGCAGAAATATGTTTTTTTGAGATAACCTGTAAGAAGAAGCAGGGACAGCTACACACCTCCAACCTGCTCACAGTATCTTCATTTCCAACTATTTCAGACAGTTTCATGGGTCTGTATTTTTCCACCCTGTAAAAACAAAACTCCACACACTTCACCACATCTAATAATACTTTAATAGTGCTTTAGAGTGATGGACAAGGAGGATTATGTTAAGAGAGCACAGGACAACGATGGCTGGACATAGTGCAAGTGCTGCAGAGTCTCTGTCATTACTAAGCACAGCATTCCATAACACCAATAATGACTGGAGTCAGGGAATCCCAGAATGGTTTGGCGTGGACAGGACCTTAAAGGCCATTTTAAAGGGACACCTTCCACCAGACCTGGCTGCTCCAGCTCCAACCTGGCCTTGAACACTTCCAAGCATGGGGCAGCCACAGCTGCTCTGGCTGTACCACCCTGAAAGGTTTTACTTCCATTGGTATAAAAAAGCAAAAGGAGGGAAAAAATGCTCAGTTCAAATAGGAATTTGGTGCTTCAGCGTGAGGGGAGAAGTTGTCACCCAGTGTGTTCTCCCGTGGTCAAGACAGAGCAGGGCTGACTTTCTCTGTGTTACAAAAGAAAACAATGGGATTTTCTTCACTACTGATTTCTGGAAGTGTTCTAGGCCAGGCTGGACGGGGCTTGGAGCAACCTGGCCTAGTGGAAGGTGTCCCAGCCCATGGCAGGAGGCTGGAACGAGACGGTTTTTAAAGTCCCTTTCAACCCAAACCATTCCGTGCTTCTGTGATTCCTGCCTTCCCAGCCCTGGCAACAGAGCGGGCTGGTCCCGGGGCACAGGCAGAGTCCCCGGTTCCAAGCCACACTGAGCCCGGCGGGCACCGGGCACAGCCCTGCACAGGCGGGGCTGGGTCAGGGGATGGGTCTAGCCCGGGGCTGGGTCTAGCCAGGGTCTGGGTCAGGGGATGGCTCTGGGTCTGGGTCCGGGTCTGGTCTGGGTCTAGCCCGGGTCGGGTCGGGTCGGGTCGGGTCGGTCGGGTCTGGTCTGGTCTGGTCGGGCTCTGGCCTCGGCTCCGGCCCTGGCCCTGGCCCTGGCCCTGGCCCTGGCCCAGCTCTGGCCCAGCCGCATCCCCTCAGCCACCCCCTCCCCCGCCTTCCCGCCAACAGCGCCCCGCCCTCACCCCATTGGCTGTGCCGCACACAGTCCCGCCCCCTCCCCGCTCTGCACCAATCAGCGCGCTCCCCGCCCCTCTTCGCCCCGCCCCCTCTGCCGGGCCGCCATGGCGGCTCGGCGCGGCCGCGCTCCCTCTCCCGCCGCCCCTGCTCACCAGGGCAGCTCGTAGTGGCCGCTGCCGCCGCCGGGCGCAGCCCCCGCGGGCTCGGTGGGTCCCCGCTTCTCGCCTGCCGACGGCCCGGCCTTCTCGTCCTCCGCCACATCCACCTCCACCTCCATGGCGGCGCAGGCGGTGCTCGCGACCCGTGTCCCCGCCGCCGCCGTGAGGGGAGGCAGGGCGGCGCTGGCGGCCCGCCTCCGGGGCGGGCCGGCCGGCCGAGGCAGCCGGGGAGCGCTCTGCAGCCGCGCGCCGCTCCTGTGGCTGCCCGGTGAGGCGGACAGGCGGCAGCCCAGGGCCGGGCCGGGCCGGGCCGGGCCGGACTGTGCCGGGCCGGCCGGCCGGCCGGGAAGCACTGCTGGTGAGGGGAGGCCGCTGGCAGCTCGGCTGGCAGGGCTTGTACTCGTCTGTTTGGACTCGTCGGGCTTCCTACCCCACTGTACGTTAAGATAGTAATATGTTTGTATTTCCAGGCGTCTGGAGCTTTGTTTCTTCTATCGACCTCTGTTCCAGCTCTCCCAGTAAAATTAAAACAATAGAAGATGCATTGCAAATTATTATAAGCAATTACATTATAGTCGGGGGGATGATTCTGGCTCTATTTATTGAACATATATAGTGTACACAGGTTGCCCTGGGAAGCTTTAGCAGCCCTCTTCCTGGAAGTCTTCAAGGGCAGGTTGGATGGGCTTGGAGCAATCTTGTTCACTAAAAAGTGTCCCCATGGCAGAGGGTGGAATGAAATGAGCTTTAAGGTGCTTTCCAACCCAAACCATTCTGAGATTTCATGATTCTAAATGTTCTTTTCCAGGTTAAGTAAAGGTGGTCATCCATCTAAGTCCAGACTTTTTTTTTTTTCCTTAATTGATAATTTGATGAAGTGTTATGGCACCAAGCTCATTGCTGCCCCTATGTGCTACCAGCCCCTGACAGAGAACTGGGTTGTTGAATCCATAGCATTAGAATTTGAAATTCAGTATTTGTTTTCAACCTCAGTGGTTACTGGGGCCTTGGTGCATCTTTCAGCTCTGTTTATGCTCCACATGATTAATGACATTTGTGTTAGCTCAGTGAGCAGAGCATCTGTCCTTCAGTCTGGGCCCTGATTCCTTGGGAAGTGTTTCTAATTTAAGATTGGTGTGAGGCAGGAACTCAGAGCTGACCATATTTGCAGCTCAGTGTGAACAGTGACACTGCTCTGAGGGAGTAACTTCCTCTTACTCATCACAACATTTGTATTCCAGTGTTACTGTCAGTGCCTGCTACTGGTATTTTGAGGTTGATATATGAGCATTTGCCTTCAGCCTGTAAAACTGGTTCTGCCTATGGCCTGACAGTGATGTTATTAATATATTATCAATATAATATTAATATATTTTTAATAGCTGTAGTGGTTCCTAGTGGTTGTAGGATAACTGTTATGTAAGGGTAAAAATGGAAGTGTTCTGCACCCTTCATGTGCCTGGCTGAGTTAACAACAACAGTGGATTAACTGCCTCCATTGGAGGTAAAGAAGGTAATTAAATAACACCACAATTATATTGCATCTGAGGGTGAGAGGTTGGTTTTTTGTTTTGTTTTTTTTTTTTTTTTTTTGGTATTTGGACTGTTCATTCCTGTAATACTCAAATTCACTCTGTTGTCTTTAGATTTCATTTCCTGCAGTGCTCATCAGAACCCAACATGAGACAGCGAAATACTGTGGGTCATAACAGCCTGTCAGTTCAGCACCCTGGATATGCTTTGACTTCTTGCCAAATTAAACAGTAGTTCTGCTTTTAGGAAGTACCAGCTTCTAGATAAGATATCATTTTCCTGGCTAGCATTACTTCTACCACTCTGTGTAGAATTTCTGCTGATAAGCACTCAAAGGACAATAAGAAAGGCTAATGATAAGAATCATTGCAGAGAGCCTGATGACAGACTTTGTGATGTGTTTCTGCTAACAGCTGGAATAAATGTGGTTATGAGCATGGTCTCCTAAAGAGCTGCAGCCCCAGTGTAGGCAGGAGATTCTCACAGTGGTTTATCAAACACAGAACAAGTATTTATTGAAGGCACAACAATATTGATAGGGATATGTGAAAGGTGGACAGGCAAATGTGAGCTGAAAGTTTTAAAACCCACCATGTCCCAAAATCCAAACTGTTCTTATTGTAATCTGACAGTTGAGATCTGGATATATCCAGCATTAATTGAATTCCAAATTCAATGCTGAAATAGCAGAACTTTTGTTGTGTCCTCAGCAATGCCTAAATACACATGTATGCAGATGGACTGTGTTATTCTGGAAGGAGAATACTCCTGAATTTAATATTATACTTTCAGACCTTTCTCCCTCACACCCCAAAAGATGTTTAGAAAAGCTTACTAAGTACTTGTAATCAGTATAGAATACAGAGAAAGGCTTTTTGCTAATGGGTTATTCAGCAATGGGAGTGATCCTCTTCAGTGTACTCAAACAGCATTTATTACTTAGTAGTGGAGATCCCCATCAGAGAAATAAATCATGATCTTGTGGTAGGCCCAGCAGCAAGGAAGTCCCAGCTGCAGATTCCTGAGGCACAGGGAACATCTAAAGATGATAAAGGGAGCTCTTCTCAGACCAGCTGTAGTCAAGGGCTCAAGCTCTAGCCCCTGTGGGGAAACTAAAGCCCAGCACAACACGTTTTGTCAGAGAACTGTGTAAATGCAGAAGTCGTGGCAAAAGAATTGCTGCTTTGCATGCTGTGGTTGGTGAAAGTGATGGTGGCTTATTTGGAGTTTGAATAACAAATTGAAATTAGTGAAGACACTGAAAGTGAGGCAATAGTTGAAGACAGTGAAAAACAGGAGGGTGATGTGAAGTGTGAAACCCAGACAGCAGTAGAAATAAAGCATGAGAGGAAATTAACTTCAGGCAGTTGTTAGCAAAAAGTATGGCTCTGTACATTCAGTAATAAAAATTTCTTATATACAGTGGTTTAGGGAGGGAGGGGAGAATCATTTACTATTCAACGTTGTTTTGCTTTTGGGTTAAATCTGTGAGTTCAGCTTACTGTTGCTGTTAGGGCTAACACTCATGCATCTTGTCCTGCAGGTCTGGAAGGCTGAGACCTCAAACTGCAGCATTAAGAGATGTGCAGAGTTCCTTGGACTGGCCCCACTGCTGCATTTAGAGCTGCAGCTGCTGTTTCACAGCCACAGGCAGGCCATGGGGCACAGATGACCTCCTGCCAGGGACCTGTGGGCTCTGCAGTCCCCTTGCAGGCTGCTCCCTCTCTGCACTCTCTCCCTTTCACACAGCTAGGCTGGACAGAGTGGAATGGATTCTCATGCTACCAACCATTTTATCCTGTGCTCACTGAGGCTAAAGGCAGAGAGCAGAGCTAGAACAAATAGTGGGAGTGAAAGTAATGATGGGGCTGTTAGAAGGGAGGCTGGGCTGGTGCTTCATGAAATAGGGCATCACTGTATTAAGAGGTTTCCTGGGCCTGACATGTCTGCACCAAGACTGACAGGGGCCCTGATTCCTGCAGAGCTGCTGTGCTTGAGCTCTAGAGCAAAATGGGATGATGCTGTCAGGATAGGCAGGTATTAACTTGTCCTTGTTCTTGTAGCATCACAAGCCCTGTGCATTCCTCATGTGTTTATCCATACAATGGCCCTGGGGCTACAGCTTTTTATGTACACAGCTTTTTAAATTTTTTTTAACAATTTTATGGGTACCCTTTAATATTTCTTGCTAAGTGTAATGGCTGAGGTCCCATATTTTCACCAGCACATGGCCATCTCCCTGTTTATTTCCCAGTCCACTGCCTCATCCTTACTCTTGTGCATCTCCAAGAGCTGCAGAGCAAAAGCAACTCACCAGCATGCTCTGGGTAAATACAACATGACACCTTCCCACTGTTACCTGAGCACTTGTATTTGAACATCTCATTACTTTTTACATTTGCATTAAGTACTTTTAAATATTTTTATATATAATATATATATATTATTATATATTATATTATATATATATATATATATATATATATTATATATATATATATATTTAATTATGTTCTTTAATGCTGCCACACAAAATTTTAAGCAGTGTGCCACCAACATCTGCAGTTAGGAAATTCATAGTGCTGGAAGTGAGGCAAGGCACAAGTCGTGGTGACAGAGCAGCTGGAAAGATCAAGTTCAGCTTATTGCTACTGGGAGACTCTAGAGTTGCACATATTTACAAATCTTTTCTATAAACATCTGAAAATATTTAAAAGCATGGGTTTTAAGTGCTGTTTTAAGCCAAAGCAGCTTTATTATGAATTTTCTGCATGGGTTGAGGCATTTGTCCAGAGCTTTACTCTAGGTTACAAGAAAAGGATGCAGCAGCAGTGACTAGCCAGTCCTACTCTCCTGCCCTTTGGATGCTTAAGACTGAAAATGAGACTGAAATTTCCTTTCTTTTTCTTCTTTAAGCACATAAAAGAGAGCAACGAGTGTCCAGCCCAAGTCTAGCCGCGTGGTTACAGCTTTAGTCAGCAGAGGGAGTATGGACACCTGGGTTAAAGCCACACAGGTCACCCATGACATCCACCAGAGTTCTTTCTCCTAGAACTCCTCTTTTGTCTGCAAAACCAGGTAAATTCTCTACATGTACATTTTCCCTAGGTGCCAAAAGGCAGCTGTTGGCTCCTAATGCAGTTGTCGAAGCTGGAGGTGTAGGGGAGGGGAATGATCTGTGCTTGCCATGCTTTTCTTCTTGTGCAGCCTCCCTGGGAGCACTTATGTGTTTGCCCTGCAGCTAGGGCTGGTATGGAGCAGCATCTTTTCTCCTCTGTGTCAGGATCTTATGTCCCCATTAGTGACTGTAGCAGGATTCTGCTTGCCTCCAGGACACAGCCTCCCCTTTTCACTGAGGAAGCTGAAAGGGACTCTGTGCATGACTTACTGCCAAACATAGATGTTGCAAAGAGCATCCTGAGAGCACGTGCTTGCTGGGGCTCCCTTGTGTCAGGGGAAGGATCTTCATGAAGAAGAAGGAACCTAATGGCTCTGTGAGATTTCTGCTTGAAGACAGCCTCAAGCTTAGTGCAGAACCAGAGGAGTGATGTGGGGGCTTGATGAATGGTGAAATACAAGAGTTTGAAATGGAAGTAGACAATCTGGGTTCATCCATTCCTTTACCAGTGTGCCACTCTCTTTGTGTTTTCAGATGTAACACTTGGTCTCTGTTTCCATAAAAATGAGAATGTGGATTAGCTTGATTCATGTTTATCAGAAACTTCAACAGAAATTTGCAACAAATTTGACATAAAGTGGATTGTGCTTTTTAATGTTACAGAATTGCTTCACTTCTGGTCAGACACCATGTGGCCATGGTAGAGCTCAATACTGCCAGAGTGCACCCAGCATTTGTACTTGTGCTCATTCCTTGCATTAGCAGTCTGGGAACATTCTCCACTGACTGCCCCTAATTGGTCCTGCATGACGTTATGCAACCCAGTCCAGCTCTATCTTGTCTCTAAAATGCTGGGCAAAACTTGATCAGAGACCTCGTTTGGCTGAATGCAACAGAATAAATCTTAACATTCATCTGCATTCATTCTGTACAGGTCACAGATGGAATTGCAATAGAGTTGTTATCACCAGTCCAGGATTTAACAGGCTGTGGAACTCTGGATTCATTCAAGAAATCATGGATTTAGAAGTAACAGAAGGAAGAGCTGCTGTATTCCAAGCCATTCAGTTTCTAAAGCATAAAGGATGAATTTAGCAAAAGATTAAGGTAAGGGTCTACTTTGATTTAAAGTGCTCATGATAGAAAATATGAGAAAAACCTAACAGAAATAAAAAAGGAGTTATTATCTTTAGGTCTCTGTGTGCACAGGTGATTTTTTAACTCCAAATGTTTGGTGTGGTTTTGCCTAAATGAGGAATCAAAACCAGGACTTGTACTCCTAAGGTTTGTTTTAGTGGCTGCATATCAATTTGGGATTGAAATGATGATTTGGGTTGGTAAGTCTAGAGCCAAATACCAAAACATGCAGTTGATTGTCCGATGAGAAAATTGTTTGTGAACCACTTTCCTTAGTGTGGGAGGCTATGAAACAGTCCTGTGTTACTGGGTGAAGGTGTATTCTGGTTTTTGGGGTTAAAGTCCAGCAAAACCCAGGTGCTTCAGGAGCTGGCACTGCACAGGTGGAGTTGGCCCTAGGGCTCCAGGCAGCCTCTCTCAAAGGAGCTGTGAAGGACATCCCTGTGCAGGAAAGCCTTTGTTTATTAGCCTTGCAATCCAGTCTCTCCTCCACCTGGGCTAACGCCCTAAATTTAAGGCTGCTTCCCTAAATTAAACCTTAATTAGGTTCACTGTATCCTTCAGTTTAAGACATTTGTTGTTTATTATTTCCAGTTATCAAAGAAGTCTGAGAAATGAGAGAGGAGAAAAAGCTTCTTAAGTTAGTCCCTGGGCTGTGCCACTTCCAAGTGAAAAAATCCTCCCAGAGCATGCCTTGCAGAGTGAGTGGGACTCATCTGCAGGTTTGAACACACATTGCATAACCTCCTGGGGTTTAGTCAGTTCCCTGACAATTCCTGATTTCCCTGCAGCTTGGTTGCTCTTTCTGCTGACCTACTGTAAGGTGCTGGTTTCCTCTAAAACCTAAACACAACAGGAAGTGGCACTAAATTCTAATATTGGGAGAGCTCCCTTGAAGCAGCAGAGTCATTTGTCACTTCACTGTTACATTTAACCCCTATGTAAGGACCCAGTGAGACAGGTTGCCTATCTAATATCAGTAAATCTTGCTTTAATGGTAATAGTTAATCTGATCAATTAAACATTAGCACTTATATCTCTCCTTTCGTGTTTTTTAACCTGTACTTCCTCAAAGCACCTTTAATTGTAGCAGGAGGGGAAATCCTTGTATGATTCTCCTTTGTTCCACACACCCAGAGCATCTCAGAGTGTTTGGGTTGCATGGAAGATGCAGTGATGCAGTGTCCTTGGTTATCTGCAGAGCTTTGATGCTGCAAGTCACAGGGTAAAAAAAGATTCTGTTTAAACTGGGCTTGGAGAAGTCAGAAACAATTTTGCACATATGGATTTTTTTGATTTAAGGATGGTTTTTTAGGGTTTTTTGTTTTTAAAATTTATATCTTCAACAGTAAGCTTAGGTGATTCACTGATAGAAAATTATTTCTTCTTCCTCTTACCTCCATACCATAAAGAGCACTTTAAATATAATTTTACTTTTTATCTAATCACACCACATGTCATTATTAATCCATATATTTTGTTGCTACCCAGAAAAGCCTTGTATATAAAATGCTGACATTATTAAATGAATTTTGGCTGCTGCATTCCAGGGTACATTTTTCTGCCTCTTCTCATGTGCGTGGGTTTTTATTGTTTATTTATTTTATTGGGTTTTCCCCTTCCTTTCATTCTGATTGCTCTGCTATGACTTGTTTCTCATTTGCTGGGCCCTACAGGGGAGGTATTCTGAGGGCTAAACTTCATTAGGCAGTAATTAAAGCAATGAAGGAGGCATGTTAATGTAAAATACTACATTTCTTCAATAGTTTTCAAGAGATAACTTTCCTGCATGCATCATCTTTTAGAAAGTCTGTCAGAAAGTAACAGGTAGCATCTTTCTTTCCCGTAAGAGTCCAGAATTCACAAGAAACTCAGGCTTCTCAGAAAGTTCTTGTTAGTGTCCTGTGTAAATAATTAAAGTTCAGAACCAGTGAGTGCTGAGAGAAAAGCTCCTGAGGGGAGGCACAGCCAGTGCTGGGTGTTGGGTTTGAGCTGGGAGGGACTGATGGTTGTTCCTCTGCACCAGCTAGAGGTGACAAATGACAACTGCACCTTCACATCTTCTCAGGAAAGCAAAGGATTGCAGAGGATTGTTTTCTCTACTGATAATAAGGGTGGTATGCTACTGGGGGCACAAGGAAGTGGAAGAGGGCTGTCTGTCTACCTGGGAAGAGAGCTCTTTGTCCATGCAGGTGCTTATTCCAGGCTCAGGTGTGGTCCTATTCTGAAGACACTTGCAAAACAATCTTTAGAGTGATGTTATTTTGGGACATGAGTGGAGTGTGGCAAAGTGGAGAGAGGAATTACCCAGAGAACTCAAAGCAAGAGCTTGTGCAAGTGGCTGGGGTTAATAGTAAGCTCTCCCAAGTAAACCTTGGAGGGATCCTATCCTGTAATGCATCTGTGCTGACTGCACATCTTGGATTCCCCCTCTAAGGCAGTGAGTCCCTGCAGGATCCCCACTGCAGCACCCCAGCTGAGTTTGTTCCCTGCTGGGTCACCAACAGGGACATTCTGGGGGCACTTTGCCCTTTGTGATCCTCCTTCCTACCATGGCAGGAAGGCTGCAAGGAAAGCAGCTCTCAGGCTTCCACCCTGCACCCCTGCCCCTCCTTCTTGATGTCCTGGACACTTGCCAGCCTGTGACCAACTGTCCCCAAGAAATATTTGCTTCCTGTTTTTTTTTTTTTTTGCTTCGACCTTCAGAGGCCTTGTTTTTCATGAATAAAATATGAGCTGTTCTGGAGCCATGAAGGGAGGAAACCACTGCCAGTGCTTTTTATTGCTGTGGTTGCTGATGCCTCTGGCCTCACTGACAAGGAGAATAGAGGAGGTAGGAAAGGGCTCAAGGGTTTAGTCCAGTGACTGCAGTGGGAGCTGTGCTGTCTGGAGCCAATACTGAGGAGCAGCTGACTTTGTAATACCTTATTTCGAGCAGTTTGTAACTAAGGAATTAGAACATTTCAGTTTGAACTGAAATTTTTGATTATCTTTTTCTCAGAACATGGGTAATGCTTGGTTTTCAGTAGCTTCCCCAGCTTTTTTTTTTTATTATTATTTTATTATTTGTCCAGGTGAATGAAGATTTGTACAATCTCTTGTCATAGCTGAATCACACCTCAATTTTTCTATCAGTTTCAAGAGTTTTTCAAGATTCTTTTGCATTAGCTTAATTTTTCTTGCAGCTCCTCTTGTCTTGGCACTTTGCTCAGATTTAATAGACAGGATACGCAAACGGTAATATTAAATAATAGCATTTACCCTGTTGGTTACTGTGCTTGAGCTGCTGCTTTGAAGACTTAATAGATGAAGTGAAGGGATGTCAAATGCTACTTTCTTACCCATATGAGTAAATACCAAAAGTATTTACTATGGAGTTTTTTTCTGGACTTTAAGAACTATTATCCCCTAAACATCATTTGTCCTGGAGATGTCGAGGATGCCAAGCAAAGCTTTTCATGCAGGTATTTCTTTTGACTGTTATACTGGTACCACAGCTGAGATCTGAGACTGATTCCCACACCATTTCTGGTTCCTCTTTAATAATTCCCCTAAGACAGTCCCTGAATTCAGTACTCATATCAGCTAAGAACAGGACAGTTTGGTAGATGTATTTTCATAATTGTTTCCAAGCCTATTTTGGGATTTAGCTTTCCAGTTCTGCATGTATATTTGTCAGTGATATTTTGATAGAAACTTTACCTGAATGGCTAAAAACCTCTTTCATCCAGGCAGCACATTTACTGGAAAAAAAAATGCTGCCAATAAACATGTGGCAAAACTAAACCAGGAAAGTTTGAAATGTCTTGCTCAAGAAGAGGGAGGCTTGGCCTTAGAAACTGGCCTTTATTCCCAATACTGAGCACATTTGGCTTCCTCCTTTAATGACTTACACAATTGCATTTGTGCAGGGTTTATGCATATTAATAAGCATGTCTATATGCATGTATTTACATGTTTGTACATGCAGGGTATTTGTGTATGACACTGCATAGGCTTGGTTAAATACATGTTTAAATAAAAAAAATAGCTAAGAAAAAGGTCTTAGATTTTGAAGAATATTAGTTTTGATCCCTAAATATGAAATGCAGGTTCCTCCACCTCTACAATGGATATTTGGTGATTATTAGGTTAATTCCTCCACTTGTTAAATTAAACAAAGTTGTTCAAGACATTTGCTCAGTATTTCAGTTGTTATTAATGTAAAATATGGTTTATTGCTGCACTAGAGGAGGATTCTTAGTCAGGCAAGGTGCTTCCCAAGCAGTAGGGCTGTATAAACTGCATACTCTAAGTCCTCTGTGACTATACTGTTCTCCAGAGACATCCCTCTTAAACTGCTCAGTGAATTCCTATTTTAAAACCTCCTGAAATGCTGTGGCATAAGGTGATAAAGGCTCTGCAAGGTCACAAAATGTTACATATTGTCATCAGGGGGAATGTGAGCTGGGCTTGAGCCATTGCCTTCTCTGCCTTCCAGGGGTTCATCTCCTGTTGATGGGTGATCCAGAAACACAGATGCCACCTGCACTGAGTTCCTTCACTGTAGGAGACCTGTTGGAGTGAAATAGAGAAATGCAGAGCTGCAAACACCACCTTTGTTGTAAAATGCATCTATAGCAGCTTTAAAAATGGGATTGATTTTACAGATTATCAGCCAGAAGCTTCACTGGGTTTGTGAGTGGATGGTTTGACCTAATACAACCAGAATACAGCAAAATGCCCCTTAAGAACTTCCCTTGTTTCAGTGCATTGCAATAATCACAACTGTGCTTAGTAAACCTCATCTCAGAATGGAAATATTACTCACAGAAAATAGCCTCAGGATACAGTGCTGCAGCATGTTGTGTGCACACATGCACATCTAGTGAAAGGTGTACAGAGGATGCACCTCACCTGGTCTAGATTGTAGGTTATAAATCAGTTTATTATCAGAAATGGACTTTTATGGAAATGAATGATTGAAAAGACAGCTGCCAGAAGCGGACTTCATTTCCCCAACACAGCAGTGTAAGCTAGGTATTTGACTTCTTTAAGGAGCTGGAAAGTGGAGTAGAAGGGAAGAGTACAATTAGAAAAATCCTATGCTGCAGCAAAGTGGATCTTTCTTGAAGAAACAAAGTATTTAGAAACTAAAAGCTTATGCTGTCCCTTAATGATGTCCCATTGCACCTCAAAAAATAAAACACTGGGAAAGGCTTGATCCTGATTAGGGAACTGTGCACCTGCAACCCACAGCCCAGCAGTGCACACTTGCTGTGGAGCTGATTTTCATGTTGTGATTAATCTAATTGATTTCCTGCAGATAGCTCCTGTAGGTGCAGTTAAACCTACACTTCTGACTTTGCTAAATCTGGGCTGCCATTCCTTGTTGAGCTCAGCAGGCTGGGAGCACAATGTGCTTCCTGCACTGGGTGCTCAGCTGAAGTTTCATGGCAGTGAGTGACAAAAATCATCCCTCTCACTGAGAGAAGCCCCCAGTAGCTGTGGGATGCAGGTTGTGATTGCAAACTGCTGCTGCAGAGGCCAGGGACTTCAGGAGAGCTGGTGCCAGCGTGGCCTTGCTGAGGCCTTGGCTTTGGCAGTCTCCTGGCACCTTCCCTGTGAAAACAAATGGCAAAAGTGTTGTGGAACAGGTCTTGTTTTGTGTTGGGAATGACACCTGCCTCCTGCAAGCCCACACTGGTACAGGAGAAGTATTTCACTCTTTTGTCTGCTTCTTGGATATAGGCTTACAAGATTTTTCATACACTTGACACCTCTCAAAACAGCACAGTCCCAAGGCAGCAATGATGGAGTGAATCCAACAAGGTTCTTCTTTCTTTTCATCTGCTGCCCAGATTGACCTTCTTATGTACTTCTAGATCTACCAGGGACACAAACTGGTCTTTAAATATAGCAATATGGGTTTTTTTGCAATGCTGGGATAGGAACTGCCCTGCAAGTTTGAAGTGCTGTTTACAGAGGTTATCTTTAATATCCTCTTTATCTTCCATGGAAACAACTTCAGGGCTTCAGTCACATCAGCCCTGTGAAGAAGGATCTGCATGAGCCAGACATTCTAATTTGGGAAATTATTAGACTTCAGTTCCTTGACTTTTTGCTGAAAGTCACAGCAGTATGCCATTTGCAAGGCAATTTTCTCTGGCAGTGCAATATGGCTTTGTTTTATGACCTTGGTGTCACAAAGTATTAATAATCTCTTAACTCTACCCCACTTGCAAACAAAAAAATCCCAACAAAGTACGATCATTTGTTTGGTTTGGGGTTGGTATTTACAGTCTGCTTAAAAATCACAGCTTTTGGTGTGATACATAGTTGTGAATGCAGTGGGTTTTTCTACCAAACTTGCTTGGATCCAACAAATAAATGAATTTCAGTCTCTTGGGAGGACAGCTGTTTCCATGACATCTTAAGTCCAGTTTGTAAGTCTCTTTTCTTAGCAAGCTAAATGGGCTTAATTCATATTTGTGTTTTGCATTCAAAAAAAGGTTCTATTAATTTTGTACTTCCTTTCTTCAATAAACATCTCTGTTAGTAACCTGCTATAGTTCTGTTACCATAAACTTTCTTAGAAGTATTGCATAGGATGTGAAATGAAAGGTACAGGTGAATTACTGACTGGAACAGCCCAGATGCCTGTTCAGGCAAACACACCCTTTGAGAAACTCACTGTTAGCACAGGCTCTAAGAAAAGAGAAACAAACATTAAGTGTGATATACAACAATCATAGAATCTGTTCAGGGAAGTTTACTTTTCTTCAAGAGTTGAGACGTCTTAGACTTTTATATTCTAATTAGAATTAGCATTGTTACTGCTGTAATATAACTATCTTAATTACCTTTAATATTCTCTGGCATTGAATTCCATGGGATAATTTACCTTAATTGCATTTTCCCATTTGTTAGCTTTATATTTGGGTTTTTTATTTATTAACTTTGTACTTGTTGTATATTATATTGAGCTCGTCTGTCAGTACTTAGGACTGAGACAGAGAAGGTAGCATTAGCTATTTTAATATGTGCCTTCTGTACACATTCTGATGAGCTCAAAGCACTTTACAGATCAGGTGTTTCTCTTTTGCTGTGGTGAAAGCAGTTGTTGAGTTGCAGGGAGTTTCCATTTTACACCAGCAGTAAACCCAAGCAATGGATTAGGATCCAGTACTCCTGTGTCGCTGTACAGTGTCTGTAGCACGACACTGGCTGCATTTTCACAGTGGTTCTTTCTTACTGGAACATATGTAGTTTATGTAGTGCAATTAATACAACTAAAAGGAAACTGAAGTGTGTGCAAGTTCCTGGATCTGGGTTGTATCATGGCATTTGACAGCATAAATCCATGTTATAAAGGATTTTCTGTAATAAACATTCTAAAATGAAAATGAACACCTGGAAAAGGATCAAGCTTTCTCAACCTTTCTACATCTGTTTTAGTAATGCTGGGATTTTTGGGAGTCAAGGCTGCCCTTTGCTCCTGGCTATCACTGCAGCAATATCCGGTTGGTGAGTGAGGCCATTTGGGGCATCTTGCAACTCTCCTGTCACAGGATGTAATATTTCTGCATAAAGAAATTGCCTCCTTTTTATAAACCTTTTCTTTAAACCTTTTCCATCTAACTGAGAATTGACAGCAGGGATCAGTGGATGGTTCTCCAGTGCTCTCCTGGTAGCAGGATAACAGCCTATTCCATCAGGACTGAAACACCCTGTGCTGGGGGTTTGGGCTGTGTATTTATGCTCTGCCCATTATGGTGGTATTTAAATTAGGTCAGACATGGTCTTTGGTTGAAACCTCTCCTTAATTAAAAACACACCTTTTTTTTGGCAGGAAGCAGAGGGCAGTGGTACTGTTAATAGCCTACCTTTTCCAGACTCCTTCTGCCTTACACAGGAAAATTGCTACAATTCCATACCTCACACACAGCTCTGGCAGAGCTCATTATGGTGAGAGTTAAATCACAGCCACTACACAACCTGTTTGGGACCAGCTGGCTGCTTTAGGGACTGGAAGTCAGTGGACTGTAGGTGATCCTGTGTGGGACTGTGGGCCTTTATGCTCCAGTTTTTCTCATCTGCAAGTTGTTACAAAGATTGTTTCTTGTGTGCCTAGGGACCTTCTGGAAAAGCATTTCCTATGTCAAATTACAGTGTCAGAGCCTTTTTAAGGATATTTATGCTTTTCTGGAGAATTAAAGGCTGAGAAACTGAACTGGATGTTTCAGTGGTCAGTGCCCACAGCCATGGCAGGAATCCAAACCATGTCCAGGCATGGACATGCTGCCTGCTGAAGACATTTTAAAAGCCTGGCTTTTCTCTTAAGTGTCAAAATTGAAGCCTCATTTCTCTCCCCTTTCTCATTAAACACAGCCTTGGTTGTAGGTACTGAAATCTTCTTTGAAGTCTTGGACAGAGATAGGAAACTTTTTCATCCTGGCTGCTGTCCCTCTGGTTTGATCTTCTAACATGTTCCAGTTCATGAAAAGGAAACAGGATTCTCCAGCCTCTCACAGTACATTCTGTAGCTCTGCTAAAAACATCTGGTGCTTCTTCTGGGTCTAAATCTGTCTTTGTGGCAAGGCCCAAACAACATGGAAATAAACAGCTTTTTTCTTTTTTTCTCACAAAGAACAGTCTGGCTCCAGTTTGTTACAGAACTTGTTTGACGAGGTCAGAGAACACAATAAATCTTGACACCCCTGGTGACAACAAGAAGAGGTATAGGGAGAGGAATAATTTTTTAACATCCAATGAAAAATATTGGTCCCGAAGGAATTTTGATTTGCAATGCACAGAGACTGAGCTTGGAGGGTATGCAGGCGTGCCCATGATGTCTTGACAACTGGAAAAATGCAGAGTTGCCCCATTATGGGGGATCTGTGTCTCCCTGATTTTTGGAGGACACATGGAACTATACAAAGAATTACCAGAGGTTTATAAAACAGGCTGTGCTTCACCTAATCAATAGAGTGTAGGACACCACACTGGGAGCCCTAGGGTTGGCTTTCTTTTCTGGTTTGAATGTGTATAAAGAGAAGTGCATGAACTGAATGAAGAACATGATAATGCCCAGGATCTGGTTATCTGGATTCTGTGTGTTAGAGGGCCTTTGGACAATAAACTTATCCCTTTCAAATTTGATTCCAAGTCTAAAAAATAAAGTGTTTCTTGCTCACCTTTGAGGTCAGAAGGCTTACAAGTCTCTTTTATCTCTATGTGAGCCTGGGTAAGTGCAACTGGTAGTTGCCCTGATCTTTGAAAATGAACTAAGTAAAGGACAGGCCACTTTTTAGTCTTGATTTAGACAAGCAACAAGGTTTAGGGCAATAACAGTGAAAATAAATACATGGTACTGTGCTGGAATGGTTTGTTCACTACTTGGCCTCTGGTTTTTTTTTGCCGTGGTTTTCCCTGCCACCCATGAATAAGATGTTTTGCTCATTACTGCCAAATCTCCCTTCAGTCTCTCCATGCTCTGATCCTCCTGTATAACTTCTTTTCAGTCATGCTTAACTGTAGATGTTTGACTCTGAAATGCAGATGTCGACCAACATATTTCTGTTTCAGCTGAATGAACAGATATGTTCACAGATATTCTTATTATTTCTTCTCTCTCTGACTCATTTGCTTCATCTGTAGAGGAGCTTCATCTTCAGACAAAAGACTGACAATAATCTACTGACTTAATAGGAGAGCTTTTCCAAGTTCTCCACTGCCAGCGTGAACTTATACAGAGCATTTGGACAAACACGGTATCAGAGGACAGAATTTCAGAAGGCCTCCACTTAATGGATGCTAGATTTCCCTGACCATTCCCTTGCCTTTGGGCTCATGGGCAGGAAACAGCCTTTGTGATGGAAATGGCACTAGTTACTCAATCGTGATCCATCTTCTTGTTTTCTATTTGTGTGGAGTGCTGTCCCACAGTCTTTAAAATCGTTGCTACTGCAGCAAGGTAGTTTACTTTTCAAATGCAGAACAGGAACTAGACTGTGCTAATGATTAAATTATACTGATGGTTGGAGTTTAAGTAACAGCATAATACACTAATTTCAGTATAGGAAATACACTAAAAAACCAGTAAGAGCTCCTCTGGATCTTCATAATGAATGAGAACTGCCATGATCCTTCAACATATTTCTACCCACACTTCCTTTTATGTTACAAAATACACAGGAACTCACAGCTGGTAGAAAGCCTTTCACAAGGCACTTTCCAGCACACAAGCCACGTGTGCTCCCCTAAAGGGTCCCAGAGCCAGATCCTGCCCATGCTGAATCCTGGCCAACAGTCTCATTTCTTCCAGTGGAAGAGAACAAAGTGAGGCCTTCAGACAGGAGTGTACCCAACACTCACATCTGAGCTATGTGTACCCAAATAAGCACCAGCAGCTGTGCTGAGTGTTCCTGGAAGGGACATGAGTGGGATTCTCATCACTTAACTTTACACATCTCATTTGGCTAGTTCTCAAATATCTCTTTAATTCAGGGGTGGAAGGGAGCATCATTAGAGAGCAATTCATGCATTTTAGTTGTCTGCAGTACGATGAGGGGAATTCTACCCCAGTGCCTGTTCCTCTGCACTCATTAGATAGAAAGCCTAGACAATTGGCTTGAATATAAATGTCTGAAGATGAGAAGTTTCTCTCACCTATCTAGATATAACAGCATCTGCTGGATTTTAGAGGCTTTGTGGTGGCTCTGGGTCAGATAACAAATGCCTGAAAACATGTCACCACTTGGCTGAATCATTGCAACCATGCAAGATCTTAATTTTAATTTAAAGACTGTTTATAAGAAGTTTCTGAACTTTAGTCTTGGTCTAGAATGAGTAAGGCCTAAAGCAGCCACTGATCCTCAAGATAAGAAGGTCTTTCAGCAGCTCTGTAATCAAAGGAAGAAAACAGCTTTTTTTTTTTTTAGATCCCTTCTTTAATCTTGTTCCTCCCACTGATGCTGGAATTTTGTGTTCTGCCCCCAGCTGTAGAAAGCTCTTTATAGTGTCAGCCTGAATGAACAGGAGGAGCTTACACTGTCATTGGGCTGTACCTTTGAGGCACTGGAAATCACATAACTGAAAGCTGACAGTAATGAAGTTGTGCAAGATTTTCAAAAATCGTTCTCTGCCACCACTCAGTTCCCACAGTATATAGGCAGGGATCTCTAGGCCTGTGGTAGGGAAAAGAAGGAAGGGATTTGACTCTGAAGCCCTTGTTGGCATCTGGGGTCTTGATGTCACCTCTTCATGTGGCCTTTATGTGAACTGTCATCTTTAAAAGGCTGCTACCTCTGGAGAACAAGTGAAGGATTGGGGTATTAGGGTGGGTAACTTACTGGTATGTGACAAGTTGAGTGTCTCATCAGCTCTTTGCAGAGAGCCTGATGCTGGTGAATAAAATGGAAAGGTACTTAAACATTTTAGCTGTCATTATTTAAACAATATAGATAACAGCAAAACACAAAATGTTTGCTCTTTTTGTTTCCCCAGATGCAGGCATGAGTATTCCCTTGGTTTTTACATTACCTTGTCTGTGTAATGCTCCTGTTTGTCAGAATAATTTAAAAGAAAACAGCAGTGAAGTTTTTTAGAGATCCCAAAGGCTAATGCAAATACTCATCAAATCACAGTAATGTGACAGTCAAGTGCAGACAGTTTTGCCTATCTGTGAGAAGCCACTTTACAAAATAAGATATATATCCTATCACAGAAAACAAGAGGGTAGTAGAGAGTATTATTAGGCAAATGTGATAGCCCAGGGATGTCAGAGATCACATACCAGCTCTCTACACATAATGGTTTAATTAAAGTCATTATTCTGCTCACCTGTGTAAAATTAACAAGTCCTCACATCTTCATAGGCTGAAACTTTGGTGTCTCCTGTGCTCTCCCATGTCTGGGACATTGCTGTGGGGTTCTTTGTGTGCACACAAGCCCCTGTGAATAAATAAATGGTTATTGGGAAATAGTAGTGTCTGTGGGATGATGGCATTTCAACATTTATAGTCATCCTGAAGCTTTGTGACAAGCAGGTACAACAAAAGCTGAGGGACAGCTTTGTGGGAGAGCACTTGGTAGAAGACACAAATTCAAGTCTACAGGCACTTCAGCCACATCACTGCCAGAGCTCTGTCCCTGGATGATCTTTCTTGCTCTCCCTGGAAATTCCCCTGAGAAAGTTTAGTCAGAGAGGCAGATTTGTCAAAATTATTCAAGGAAATGGTTATGAGAGCTGTGAACTTTTTTCTGGCTTCATCATATAGAAGCCAGTGGGCTCAATTCTCCCAGACCTGCTGACCTTCTTTGTCATCACGTAGACACAGAGCTGTAATTTAAACATTTATGTGGAAGCTATTTGTACTAAGAACAAATTAGTGTATATAAGATTAAGCATAAAATTCTACAATCGATCAAAAATGAGGTTTAACTTCTAAGTAATTTCTGATTTGAAATCCTACCCTGAAGCACCTGAAAATATTACAGAGGATTTTTTCCCAGAACTGCTTTAAATTTACATTCCTCCTCACCAAATGCACGGCTGCATGTAATGCTTCTTGTTAGTCTCATAAAGTGAGGTCACCATCATTGCTCTACCACCATTTGGATAGGGAAAGAGTCCTGGACCTAAGGAAAGGCACTGACTGGCAAATCAGGGGTGGAGCTGGATGGAGAAGTGAGAAGTCCTGTTGGAGTCCAAGCCTGATTCAATTGGCACCCTCTCATCTAGCTCTTCTGCTGGCACCATACTGTCTCCCTAGGCAACTATAGATTAGAGAAGAGACAAAAATTCTTGTAACCAGAGCTGCAAAGCAATGACTTGAGCTTGGATGTAGGAAAATGTCAGGGAAATACAGTGAACTAGCAGTTGAAGCAGAGGCGTTGAAGTCAGGTGCTTCAGGTTCTATTTTTGGCTTGGACCAACCATTTCACTTCTTACTTTGGCTTCCCCTCTGCAAGATGAAAAATGAGGATGCCTACAGCTGCCTCCTGGGACTGGATCATCTTGCTAAAGCCAGGGCTGTCAAATCTCATATTCTGGATGATGCTCAGTTGACCTCAGCTCTATTCTTCTCTGCTTTGGTCCCTGCACCTCCTTCATTTCTATCTCACTTCTGCTTTTTTGGGCTCCCACAGGCAAAACAGAGCAGCGTCACAGCAACAAATCTCAGGATAGCTGCTGGGTGGGAGCCTCCTCTGCTTCTGTACACCCTGGGGCCTTCCACCATAGCATCTGATGTGCAAACTATCCTGGGCCCCCCTTGGGTGATGTGGGGTGTCTGCAGAGGTAGGAAAGTACACTGAGTAGAGTTGTGCAAAGCACTTCCACTCCTGTCTAAATTAGGGATGCAGTTTCAGGGCACAGGCACTAGACAAGTGCTGGAACATGTACACAGAGAGGCAGAAGATCTAGAAAGGGTCTGGGGCACAAGTCTGATGAAGAGTGGCTGAGGGAGCTGGGGGATGCTCCTTTTCCTGGAGAAGAAGAGGCTCAGGGGGGCCTTTCTCACTCCCCACAACTCCCTGGCTGGAGGGTGCAGCCAGGTGGAGGTGGAGCTCTGCTCCCAGGGAAAAGGGACAGGACAAGAGAAAACGGCCTCTAGTAGCACCAGGGGAGGTTTGGATTGGATATTGTGGAAAATGTCCTCATCGAAAGGGCTGTGAAGCCCTGACACAGGCTGCCTAGGGCAGTGGTGGTATCCTTCCACAGTGCCTGGAAGGATTTCACAGATGTGTAGAATTAGCACTTGGGGACATGGATTAGTGGTGGCCTTGCCATTGCTGGGGGAATGGTTGGACTCGATGAGTTTAAAGGGGTTTTCCAGCCTAAATCATTCTGTGGCCCCGCTCTGTTGTATCTCCGTGCAGTGTCAGCCCAGGCATGGCTCTGGGAGGACAGCAGGAGGTGGTGAAGGCCAAGTGCTGATCGCCACCTCAGCCCGGCCATCCTTGCTTTGAATGAACGAGTTTCCGAGGCTGCAGGTGTTTTCTCTTTGCTGCGTTCCCCGTTAAATCCCGGCTAATTAGGGGTCTCTCCTTTTTTACAGGAAGCACCGCCAGCTCCTCCTGCCATTCCCTTCTTGTCTCCATCAAAATCGCTACCGCCTAAATTCAGGTGTGTCTAGAGAGCTCCTCCTTCCCAGAGCCGCGGGGAGGGAGGCGGCGGCTCCAGCCAGCAAAAGGTGATTTTAGGATTATTTCGGGTTTTAGGGCAGGAGCGCTCGGGTTTGCGGGCAGCCAGCAGGAGCCTCTGTGCTGCCTTTCCACCCTCCCACCCGATTTCGGGGGGAGCCGGGGCCCGGCAGCCGGCAGGATTTGGGTGCGGGGCGGCCCCGGCCCGGCCCCTTTGTTCGTGTGGGCCCGGCCGGGAGCCGGGAGGGACAGAGGGAGTGGCGGTGCCGGCCCCGCATCCTCCTCCGCCCCCGCCGCTCCGAGCCGCCGCCCAGATCCCTCCTCCCGCTGCCTCCGCCCGGCTCTCGGCTCGGCCGCGCAGGGAGTGGCAGGGCGGCTGCCGGCCGGGCTCGCACCCTGCCGTGGCACCGAGCCCCCTGCCCCGCTCCGCCGGGCAGCTCCACGGTAAGGGGGACAGCGGGAGGGACGGCAGCGCCCGGCCAGCTCAGGCCACAACAAAGGAGGGATGAATGGAGAAGGTGCGGGAGGAGCCCGGGCAGCGGGGATGCGCCGCTCGGTACCGATGGGAGGCTCGGCCGCCGCGCGCATTGTCCTTGGGCTGGGCAAGGCACCGAGCATCCTCGGCGGGCTGGCATCCCCGCCCGATTCCTCGGCCGGGCAGCCCCGGCAGCCGGCGGCGGCGGGAGGGGGTGCGGGCCTGCCGGGGGCACCCCGGGAGAGCCGGGCCGGGCGCTCGCCGCTGCTCCTGGGTCACGGTAAAGGCGCGGATGGAGCGGCCAGGGTGGCAGCGGCCTGGTGCCATGGAGACGGAAGTGGGAGTGTGTGTCAGCATCTATGTCTCGGTGCCGAGCGAGTTTTGGGTTTGAAATGGGAGGAAAATTGTCTTTTGTCTTTGGGGAGCTTGACTGCTTTCTGGGCTCAGTGTCCTCGCTCGGTTTTTCTCGTTTAATCGTCCAGATACCGACATTAACCACATCTTGCAGGAGCTGATGTGGGGTTTTTGTCTGTTGCAAGATGTGCTTCTGAGGAAGGCCAGGTTGAGCTGCTGGCATTGGCATAGTGCTTAGGTTACGAGCAGCCAGGCAGGTGCAGGAGGGCTCTGCCCCTTGCATCTCCTGACACGAAACAGCAAAGGGTGTTGGGGGCAGCATCCAGGGAGGGAGGAAGAGGCATGAGTTGTTATCTCCACAGTGTCCAGGCAGGCTGCAGCGGCGTTTTGGAAGCGCTGGGAGACAAAGCACTATGTCAGCACCGAGTGTTATTTGCTGCTCGTTGAGCATCAGTCTCACAGGCCTACAGACCTTGTCTCAGAAGATCATCCTGCTGGAAGGGATGTCAAGTCTTACCAGTCCATCCATTATTGCTGGCTAGAAGCTTTTCCTTGAGGGTGACTTGCTACTCAGGAATTGGTCTGCATGTGGACAGAGAGATATTTGGGGTGCCTGGCTAGGTTTGTTTGCCTTAGCCTCTGCCCAGCTGCCTGCTAACCCCATTCCTCTCCCCCATCAGTGCTCCAAGAGAGCCCCATTAATCAGCACAGGTCTGGCATTGCTGGTGTGCTGATGCTTTTGAACATAATGCAGCTTCTGGTCTCAAAGCTGAGTCTGAGATATGACATTTTAAGAAATCACCTGCCTGCTGTTAGAGCCTGCCAGGGATTAGGAAGGAAGGAGGGTGTCTGCATCAAACGGCTGCGTTGTCACGAAAGTTGTCACTGCCTACCAGAAATCTCCGGGAGTACAGGACTTCAAAGGCTCAGCTCTGAGACATTGGCACCAGCCACTGCAGCACATCTAGCAAAGAGCAGTTCCTGGTGTGTCTCCTCTTTATCCTCACTTGTGCTTTTTGGTTTGGCAGAAGAAGTGATGGAGAACCCAGAAGGGGCTTTTCTGGTACCAAGGGATGTGGCTCTGTAAGGACATCCAGACTGATTCTTCCGTTGTGTTACTGGGTGTTTAAAATGGATCAAGGCATGTGTCCCACCTCCTGCTTGAGGCTCTTGGTTTTATTTACCAAAATGCTGCATCTGTCCATGAAACTTGGGTAATTTTTTTTTTTTTTTTTGAGAGGGTGTTTTATAATTCCTGGTGAGGACAGGAGACCATATATAAAGCAGGTTCAATACCCCATGTACATGGTGTTGGTACCACTTTGCAGAGAGTACACAGTGCATGACAAGGATTAGATACTTTTAAAGCTCTGGGAAAGCCCAGGTATGGGTAGCTAGACCTGAATGTGACTTGTTGCTAGCCTGTGTTAGACACTGGTGTGCACTTACCTATAGGGATATCTGTAGATATTTATAGAGAGATTATTTTTTTATGGATGGCTTTTATAAATACCTTGTGACTTTTCTTCTCCATCTCCCAGGGGTTCAAGAATGACCAAGGAAGTTGTTGACATGGGTTGAGAGCACTATCTTTTCCTCTCTTGATGACTTAAATGCCCCTAATCTCTGGCTGTTGTTGTTTTATCACTGTTCTCATGGTATTTATGGTAGAATTTCAGCTCTTGTTAGCCAGGGAGAGCACCTTGGATGATAGTACTGGTGATGTCAGACTCCAGCATGACTTGGGCTTTGTTTTACTGGTCAGCTTTTTAAAACAACCACATTAAGTTGCTGAGTAAAGATGAACTGTCCATGCTTACTCCAGAAGCCCAGGTTAGAGTAAGGAATTTGGCTTGGGCTTTCTTGTGTCCTACTCTATTCCTGTCTTCTCCACGTGGGTCATTCCTATCTTATCCCACGTGGAAGCTCTTGTCTCCATGCTGACACTGATGGAGACACAGAATTCTCAGTGTATCACTGTACAAAGTCTCTTTCTGCAGCACCCCCGTGCTCTTGGAGCCTTTCCCTGGTCTGCTGAGAGCAGCCTGTGTGCTCTGTTGAGTGTTGATGGTAAACAGGACAAAGCAAATTCACTTCCCTCATAGCTGGATTTAATTTCTTGCTCTTATATGATTGTGCAGTAGCTCTTGTGGAAAAATTGCTTCATTGCATGTGACTGATACTTTCTGCTATTCCTGAAAAAAAGGATCCTGTTCAATGAAACCCCTTTTAAATAAAACCTACAGCAAACTCACATGTTTCTGCATCAGACTTTTTGGAAATCATTCCCATTCACTGGTACAGTTTTTATTATCCCATTCTAAATAAGTGAAACTGTGTCTGTAAAACAGCCATGCTTGGTTCAGATGCAGCAGAAGCAAAGAAAGATGTGTGAAGAAATAAAGCCAACTTCGTCATATTTTTGTTGCTTTTTTTAATTTTATCATCAGAATGATGGAACTAAATATGATGCTGACTTGAACTGGCACTGAAATTAAGTGATCTTTTAATTTCAGTTATTTATTTGTATTGAGCTAATGTTTGCTCACCTCAGCTCATCAGTTGCAGAGGAATGTGGCACAGACTGGCAAAATTCCACGTTGCAGTTTCTGAGCCTGTCATGGAGTCTCCCATCTCCTCATCCCAGTCTGCTGAAGCACACAGGGAATCTAAACTTTGGTTTATTTTGACAGTTTATGCTCTGAATTCTCCTGTTGACTCCCATGATAACTCCGTTTATGTCTGTGAAAGCCAAATGATTATTTTTGAAAATATTTATACTGTGTGTCTATAAAATAAACATTCCAGAAGGACTTCCCAAGTGCTTTGATGGGTTAGATATTCAGGGAGATGGTGGTGCCATCTCTGCCACTGTTTTTTCAGAAGTCTTGAGAAAAATCGTTTCTTTCTATCTGTTTTTCCCAGGTACAAAAAGGGTGTTGTAATTCTGATCTCCTTTGAGGTTTGTGAATGAAATGCTCTGGGGGTGTTGAGTATGTGGATCTTGGACTTTTAAAATCCTTTCTTGCTCCGTATAAATCCCTTTCCTGTGCTTTCACATGTGCTTCCTTTAAAAAGGTAATGCAAATTAAATCGTATTGCCTGTGCCAGAGCTCTTGGTCGAAATTAATTCTATTTTATTTTACTGAATAACTTGCATAGTGTAGTAAAGACCACGTGGATATTGGTTACACTGGAAACATTTCACAGAAACTTCAAGAAATCATCTGATCCATCTGTCTGTTCCAGATTGGATCTGTTTTCACTTGTCGTTTTAGACAGAGGTTTGAAGATATTTATTTTTCAAAGAATAATGTAGCAATGAAGGAATTTGCACAGCCTCTTTGGGCAGTTCTGGCTCAGTTTGAACTCATTTCTGTAGTGCATGTCTTCCCCTTTGTTTTGTTGTTGTCATTGTCACTCTGCCTATCTCCTTGTTTTTGTAGGAAGGACAAAGGTGTTTCACTGACAGAAACCCAACACAATTTCTTTTGCAGCATGAACTTTTGCAGCACATCCTCTGATGGGGCAGGGAACGCTTCCAGCCTCGGGCACCAGCTTCTGACATAATCACTGACAGAGGATTTCTCTGGCTGATCTGTTCTTTTTCTTCCTTTGGCATATCCCTCCCCTATTTATCTGTTGCATCATGGTTTGACAAGGTCTGTGTCCTGTAATTAGTACTGGAAACTTTTCAGTAGCCTGACAGGCACAAAAAGCAGCTGCCTGTTGAAACAAACAACACTTTCCTATCCCTTGTGAGCACTCACATTCATGACCTGCAAGTGCCTCCCCTGGATGCAGGCACTCTCCTGGCTGCAGACCAAACCTCCCTAGAAAAAGAGGCCTCTCCAGTTGTGTTTGCTGGGCTTTGTAGCCTCCTGTTTGGCTGTCCTGTGTTGTGTACTGTGCTACCTCTGTGGCTCTTATCAGCATGAAGCTGGCCCTGGGGAGTAAAGCCTCCTCTTTGGCTATATTTAGCATTTTGCTATTTGTTTTACAACTGAAATCCTTACTATGCAAATTGAAGGAGGTCAGTTCTGCAATCTTGGATAAGTGTCTTTCTTTTTGTTTTTTCCTCTGGACTTTTGTTTCCCAGCTGGTAGATTTGGCATGTTTAGCTGGTGACCCATCCACCAGCCATCCCTAAAGGAGATTTAATGATGGACAATATGGCATGAAAAGGCAGACTTGTATGGAATATGCTGGTGACACAGAGGATGCCTGTTGGAGGAAGGATGTTTTGCCTTTTACTGTTCATCGTTGATGTGTCTGTGTATGTGGGCTTTTCCTGGGGCCTGTAGTAGCCTTTTGAACTTGCTGAACTTTCATCCATAGGAAAACTTTGTTTATACACATACTCATATTTGTGTATATTTCTAGTAAACAATACTGACAGTATCAATGCCTCCTGCAAGCTTAATGTCTCTGGAGCATCTGCAAGCACTATTCATCTTTTTATCTCTGAATCTCCCCAAAGCACATAGACTAGGTGCTGGGAAGGTGGAGGAGCACTTCCAGCACATTTACATGGAAATGTCAGAGTCAAATGGTACTTTTTGGTGATCATATGATTGCTGTGATACACTCTGGCCAGCAACTTTGATTGCCATTGTTAGAAGTGACAGCTCAGTTTTTGCTCTTCCTTTCTGGTTGAAATGTGACTACGTTGTGTTAAAGATGTGCCACTGCTCTGCCCTGTGATGTAGGGAGGCTGCTTTTTGGTGCTGTACTTGCTTGCTAGATGAGATTCTGTCTTGATCTCTGTAAAGAATCATGCTTGTGGCTTTGCCTGCATCAGTGGTATAGAAGCAGCCTGTTTCTGTGAGAAGTGAAGGAGCAGCCAGGGACACATGGTGACTCTAAAGCTCCAGCTGGAACACGTAGTGCTGTGTACTCCAGGAGTATGGTGGGCTGATCCATCTGTCCTGCCTACCTGCTTCAGGCTGAGTTCATTGCTCTTATCTCTAGAGATATGAACAACTAAATGGTATTTTTAGCACTGATCTGTCTATCCAGACCCTTTCCGTTTGGCTGTCAGCATGTGCACATCATGGCCTGCTGGGTGTGCTTCTCAGTGGCATGGTGGTGTCTGGATAGAGATGCTGACTGGAACCAGGCTGTGGAGCACTCCAGCTCCTGCTGGAAGGAGGCTGGGATTGTGTTAAAGGTTTGACGTTGGCACAAGGTCAGTGCCTTTATAACGATATACTGTCCCTGGTATCTTTTGTGAGATGTGACTAAAAACAGAGCAAAACAGTGTCTAATTTAGAAAGCAAAAGGAAAAAAACTTTATTACTTATAATAGGCAAAGAAGACACATACAGAAGAACATGGAAACTTTAAAAAAAACACTCTTCCTCCCCCCCCCCCCACCAGTTCTCAACTTAACAAAACAAACTGAAAATTCTTCATCACGTTACCACCTTTTAGATAATTAATCTTCAGTCTATTACCACCTTTCCGATAATCAGTACTCAGTTCGTTGAGGAGAGATAGGAGTCTTTCTTGTACCACATCGTGGCCTCTTTCTCTATGTTCAGTGCTCTCACTACTGTGCATGGACTAGAGCTGTTTCTAGGGTTTCTCTCTTTAAAGATGCTTTGGTTAGTTCTAAGAAACGATAGCTTTTCAAGTTTGGGACACTAGTCCCCCCTAATATTACCCCCTGGGGCCGAGGGGCCTTGAGAACAGAGCTCTTCCTCTCATCTCTGTTCACACTACTGTCCACTCTTGGCTCCAAGCCAATGCCTCTCCCCAGATACAGCTTCTATGTTATAGAGAAAAAAATGAGTCCGTCTATGGCTATACAAAAGAGTCTAGCTAAAGCCACTCTATCATCTCTTCTCACCTAGGATTCTTTTCAGCGTTCTCTAACAATCTTCTACTTACACAAACTTTCATCATCTTTGCTCAGTTCTTTCTATTTGTCTTCTTCAAATTCAGGAGGATTAGTATTTATAAAGTTTCCATCATTTACGAAAAGGGTTAAAATCTTGGGCTTTGTTTTCCTAGAACTCTCACGGTATCTTTGCTGCTGGGCATTCTTCTCGCGCCACCCCCCCCATACTCTTTCGGCTGTGTTGTTTAGTTGTTGATATTAAATTTCAAGGTGACGAAGATCACAGACACAGTTTCTCAGTCTCCCTCCGGGGGGGGGGAAAGGGGGGAGGGAAAGGGAAAAGAAGGCTGTCTGCCACCCTTCCATCCTGCAGGATTTTTCCTCTCCCCCTCTGTGCCCGAGGTTCCAGCCTACCTCACCCAGGCCGCATGGCTTCCCCTGCCCCGCCCAGCCAGCCGCTGGGCAGGGGAGATCCCTCCGTCCTCAGGGACCGGAACCAAGAGAGAGCTTTCCGGGGAGCCCTCTGCTTTTAACCCCTTGTGTTCTCAGAGGCGGATCCTTGTCCTCAGTGGCCACACCAGGTGCCAGTTTTTAAACCTGAGCACTCATTGGTTTGACCACTGAAGTTCAGAAAAAACTCATTTTTTTCCAAACTACGACAGATTGACAGCCTGGCCCAGATGTGGCAACTTCTCCCATTCCTGCTGGTGTGGGCATGTTCAGTCTCCACACCTGCTGTGCAGTCTGACTGCAGAGAGTGGGTTTTATCTTCTCACTCCCTAGAAACTGCAATCCCCAACCTCCCTATGTATTGCATACTAGGGAGCCATTCTCTGGTCTGGTGTGGCTTAGTGCCCAGAGGTTTGAGTTGGGATCCTGCTCTCTCCATGTGACGCAATCCAAAGTAAACATTGGCTTTTGCAAGGCAGGGTGTGAGGGAAGAAGGATCTGTGTGGCAGGAGGAGATAACTTATCAAATTGAACCTTATCTGTCAATATTATAACTTGCCAAAATTATGACTTTGGTCATTGATAGGGATGTAACTTGGATATGATAGGGGTGTAATTTGAATAAGGCGTGTTCCTTCTTGTACTTTAAAGTCCATGAGCTATCCAAACTCCTGTTGCGTGAGGAGTGTGTAAGATGAGTGAGCTTACAGGTGGTAAATTAAGAAACTCCATGGTTAACACATAATGACTGAAAGCAAACTCTCCAGATTACTGTTCTCCTTGTCTGCACCACTGGTTGTGGTGGGAGCTGTGTGGATTTGTCGGTGTGAGTGAGGGCTGGCAGTGATTGTAAAGAGGCTCAGGAGAAAGCAGCAATTAATGCACATAGCCCAAAGGTCATCTGCTTAAATGGAAGGCTGAGTTTGGGGTGGTGAATCAGAGGGGAGGAGGGTGCTGTGGGAGCAACTGTCCAGCATTGCTCTGCTGCCATCAGTACAGCAAGAGGAAGAAGCAGGATGTTTGGAGGGGCTGGAGTTTGCACTTGGTGTCCCAGAGGGACAGTGGGTTTGCTGCTGCTGAGTGTCTTGGGTTTGGTGCCCTCAGATTTTTTTTGAAGAGGTAGCAGTGGTGTAACCTCGTGGTCTGCCCCCCTCAGCTGACAGATTGGTGCTGTTACCATGGCTCTGCATGGGTGAGTTGCTGTGGAGGAAGGAAGGAGTCCTGGCTGTCAGTGCTGTATCTTAGCTATGGGGTGATTAGAGGCTGGATCTTCAGAGGTCCGACCCAACTGGTTCTGCCATAGTCTGTATTTACTTTTTAGTTATCTTCCTGTTGTATCTTAACACCCAGAGTGAGAAGGTGGGTTAATTATTCTTTAAACTTTTGGGAACAGTTCCTCTTTTTGAAGGAATGGGATTGTTACAGTATTTGGCATAAAGTTTGTCCCTGGCCTGGTGAGACATCAGCTGGGATGCAGAATGCACTTCGGGTTGCCATGTCTAGAACAGACTGAATTCAAGTGAGGAGCATTGCAGAAAGTCAGCTGAGATGACCCAGGAACTGGTGAGTCTTCTATCTCAGGGCTTCTCAAAGGAGAGCTTGCTTGCTCAGAATGGCACAGAGAATGCAGACAAAGGGCAAAGCTGTCTCCTGGGAGCTGGGCACAATGGGAGGGTGTCAGAGTTGTGCAAAGGGCACAGGAGGTACGTGGGCAAAAGGTTGGCTTGGATAAATCTGGACTGGCAATTGGGGGAGGGGGGGGGGTGTTTCCTGGGCAGCAAAGGCTGAAACTGCTGGGAATGAAATCTCTTTTGCAGTGTTTTCATAACTAATGGAAAGGGGCTGCAGCAGGGGCAGGGTTGCTAATTCCTATCCTGCATCCCTGCCTGAGGTTTTGGCAGCTTGTGGAGAGGCAGGGTCAGGTTTCCCTTGGTGTTTGCACTGGGGTTGTTCTGAGTATTCTGCAGTAATGTTACACCTGCAGTGGCAGGGGCCCAGGGCAAGGCTTCTGTTTGGCTCCTGCTGGGATGACCAGGTCTCCATCCCAAAAAGGATTGCATTAACATGGTGCCTTTTCCTAGTGCACTTGAGAGTGTGTGTAGACACTGGACAGAATTAGTGGAGCACAGGGAGGACTTTGGGGGCAAGCCCAGTGTGTCCCAAGGTACACCAGAAACTTGTTGCATCCTGGTCTTACTAACCAAGTCATCTGCAAGTTTAAAGTGGTACAACTGCAGTGCCATCAGACGGGCTGGTCTGCAGAGCCTACCTTGTAAAAAGGGGGGGAAATCAGGGCAGAAGGGACCCAGGCCCTGGTTTTGTTTCATAATCAAAGTTCAGGACAGAGGTTAGATTATAGAAGTGCACAAATTAAATTGTGTGTTAATCTGAACTCCAGTTAGTAACAGATAAAGTGGCAGGGTGAACTTCAGTGCTGAGCTAAATGAGCAGTCAAAAGCTAGGAAATTCCAAAAGTTTCATATCCTTCTGCAGCTCTGCACAGCGTGCTTAGCATGGATGGGTTGTTGTATAGCTCATATTTAATTAAAGAAATTGTTTCTCCAATAGAAAAAGAACAAACAATTATAATGGAATATATATGTCATGTATCATTGTGTTTCCTGCACTCGGCTTGGTCTCCTTGTGTTTCTCTTCCAGATGCTGTTTTTGACAGATAAGACTTTATGTGAATAGGGACCTTGGATTTTATCAAAGCCTCGTGAACTGTAGAGAAATTTCTAATGGAATAGAGTGGTGATAAATCAAGCCTGAACTGGCCTGCAGGACAGCAGTTGTGAAGCCTCTGTGTACGTTCTGTTCCCTTCCCATGTGAGCCTGCAACTGTGGTGTCATGCCCTGGTAAATCTCTGCAGGGACACTGTCCCCTGCCCCCAGGCTGAACTCCAGGGAGCAGAAACTCCTGCACAACCAAGACCATGTCCAGGATTTTTCCCACAAATTAAAGATAGTTTTGCTCTGCAATTACTACAGAATTGTTGCTATCTACTGTTACCAGTCCTCAGTAGGCATTTAGCCAGAGGAGCACAAGCTCATCCAGCCCATAAATTACTCTACAGGTTATGTGATGACTTCCTTGAATGTACTTTGGCTTTTTCTCTCTGCACTTTGCCTCAGGATATGCATTGTGGGTTTTAGAGTGCTATAGGAGGGTTTTGCACATTGTTCCTTTAAAAAATACTGGTTTAGAAGTAAATCACATGACGTTTAGTCTATCATAGAGGTTAGAATTAGTTTAAAAATATCCAAGCTTTTAAATAAAAGGCCTCTAGGCATTCTCTTGGCATTCTGTGCTAATTATTACAAAATTTGAGTGAGGAAGAAGACTAAACACACCTTCTCTAGAGGTTAACAACACTTCACATTTGTCAGGGAAACTGTGTAGTGACAATGGAGCTTTATGGCTGAAAACCTATTTGAATTCTCCAACTGCAAGACAGAAAAAACCTGATGGCTGACAAAGGGTACCAGGATTCCCTGGCTTTCCCTACATTAACTGGAAGCAGTATGCTCCTTTCATTCCTGCAGCACTCTGTCTCCATTCCTTCTATGGGAGAAGGAAAGGTTGTCTTGGAAGAGGAATCTGACCTTAATTAAAAATTAGTGTCTCTCATTTCCTCTATGCTTCACTTAAGTGCAAGGATTTACCCCTAATCTGCCACGTGCCTCAGAAATGTGTTTCTGGTGGCTTCTCAGAAGGACTAACTAATCAGAGAAGTGAGAAGATGATGGCACAATTACCTTGGATCGGATGGAGCATCTTAAGGAATTAAAAGCTAAAATTGCCTTTTCTTCTCAGCATAATCTCTGTGTCTGTTAGCAAAGCTGCAGTTTGGCGTTATCAGATCCTGTCTCTGAGCAGATTCATTTCCTGTCCCTTTCACACAAGGCTGAGCGCCTCAAGTCTGGCCCTTGGATTTGGATTTCAAGGCAAAATTCTATTCTTGAAATCCCTAACCCATCACAACAGCTCCCAGTGTTGGGAGGTTGTGAGCCTGGGACACCAAATCTTTACTTGCTCTTGTCCCTGGCATGGGATACTTGGCAGTAATATATCCAGGAGTAAGAACTCAGGAAATGGGGCTTTGCTGCCTGAAAAATCTCATCTTCCTGGGAGTGGGGAAGGGGCAGAAAAGCTTGGAAATATAGAGTGGATGCAGCCAAATGCTCAGAAACAAGAACTAAAATAACTTTATTAAAAAAAACCAAAAAAACAAAACAGTATCTTGAGGCCAGTAAAGGTTTTATATAAGGCCTGATAATGGAATACCAGATTTGGCTCTGGAAGCTTTTTGCCTTTATTCTGTGTGTTTACTGAGGTGAGTGCAGAGCTCCTCCAGTGATCAGAGGATCAAATTCTTCTCTAGCATTTCATTTCCAGGGAGATGTTTAGCTTCACATACTGTCTAGAATGTTTACAGTTCTTGAAGGTTTCTGCCCTCAGTAGTGGTGTTTTCAGAGGGCAAGCAGGGATGGCTGTTCCAAGGTAGGTTTGCTCTCGTCCAGAGTCCCAGAGGCTCTGACAGAAGTCAGGGGATGAAACCCAGGGACTGTGAAAAGAGATCAGGGGATGAAACACAGAAACCCCTTGGAGGCTAATGCAAGAGCCTTTGTGTAGACTGAGCCATAGGATAGCCCTGAAAAGGGCTGCAATTCTGCTTGCAAAGGTGCTGCATCCCAGACCCTGCCATTCCTCATCTGCAGCATGAGCATGGGGAAAGATGGAATAGTGTTTAACTAATGGCAATTAATTAATTGATTCTCAAAAAGCAATTGAGTCTCAAAAAGTTTTCTTAAATGGGAATAGGTAAAAACAAAGAGTTTCTTTTCCTAACCTTTCCCTATCCAGATAGTTGTCTTTGACGTCACTGATTATTTGCATGTCAAAATTAATTTTTAAAAAGAGTTGTCCTGCTTCTCTGCATTATTGTTATTATTAACTTTTTTGGACAATGTGATAATGTTGATTTCCCTCAGTCTGATAATTACATACTGTTCTTTACCTTTTTTTCCTATGGGGCCCCATCCCTGAAAAGGAGTGCACAGCTCTGACTGAAAAATTCAAATTTCATTTTTTGCATGCTAATTTTCAAATTCAGAAAATCAGAAACCTAAATCTAGACCAAACTGTTAGAGCAGTATTCAGATACAGCTGGTTGGAATTCTACATGAGTCTGCTCTTCTAGTGAAATCCCTGTGCCTTGCCCAGGGTGTCATGTTGGGTAAACACTTCTTCCATCCAGATCCAGCCAGAAGGAAGCACCAGGCACAGGATGGGATTCAGGCCAGCTCAGTCTGGTGTCTGGAAGCATCTCCCTGTGTCTTTTAGTTGTTGCACTCAGTAGGTCGAGGTGAAGAGATGGTTATTTTGTGTGTGCCCATCAGGGCTGTCCTCTGGGCAGTGTGTTGGGGCTGGGTGTCTGCTTTGTTGCTTATGCCTGTCCTGAACAGGATCTTATTCCATCTGGCAAGCAAGTCCTGGTGTGCCTTCTTGAGGGAAAGAGGGATGGGTGAAGCACACAAGCTGTGGATACTGCCAAAGACTTTTTCTTCCACTCCTTGGCTTGTGTTATTTCTGTACCACATTTATGAAATAATTGACTCTAAGCACCTCCAATTGTTTGTTTTTAATGTGTGCTGCTCTGATGCAATTATCCATGATGCTGGCCAGGCATATCCAGATATTTTGCTCTTGGTCAAAGGTATTTGTTGGCTGTACATCTGTACTTGGTTGAGAACAGTTCCTGTCTCAGTTTTGGAGACAAATTTCAGGAGAATACTCTGGAATGAGCGTTTCCTCTAAAGAGAAAAGGGCTTCAATAACTTCCTTTTCTTCTGCCAATGAGAGAAATTGATACTAGTGGGTGAAAGTGGGAAAAAGCCACAAAAACTGTTTATTAACAGAAAAAGGGAGTGGAGTGCCCGCAAGGCACAGAAGAGGATTGAATAAATACTAGATGTAAATTCCAACAACTCCAAACAGCAGAAAAAAAAAAAAAAAACCACCACAAAAAAACCACAAATAACAACAAACAAACAAACAACAAAAAAAAAAAAAAAAAAAACAAACCAAAAAAAACCAAAAAAAAACAACTCAACAATGCCCGGGGCAGAGAGAGCCGCGGGCTGAGCGCGCGTCCTGGGAGGCCAAAGGAAGGGCAGCTCCCGAAGCAGAGCACATGGGAAACCCCCGGAATCCCTGGTGTGCCTCTCCTCCTGGCACTAAGGTGCTGGGGTTTAATTTCCTTCCTTGTGTTGGTTCAGCTCCTCCGAGAGCTCCGGTTCAGGCCAGAAAGAAAAACAAGCCAAGCCAAAACCACTTGAAGGGAACAAAATACCCAAAAAGCCGCGGAGAGGATTCCCGGTACAACCTGTGGGCTAGGGGAAGGAAAGGGCAGAAAACTCTTGCTTCAAGCTAGCAGAAACCCCAATGCAGGCAGAGGAGCATCCCTGGAGCTCGCTGAGAGGGAGATTGAACGGAGCCCGGCGCCCACCCCGCCCTGCTCCGCTTAAAGACAGCGCCGGCGATTCTGGGCTGCAGGTCGATGAGTAGGAATAAAGTCTCACCATCAAATCACCCCGAGACACTTCCCCTTCTTGAGTCTCGGCCTATGTGACTCACATTCAGCTGTTCCCTTTACTGGTGGAAAGATGGGGAAGAGAATATTTTGGTCATTTGAAGCAGGGTTTCATATTGTGCATTCCTGGGATGCTTTTTCTTGCTTGTGGGAACAGACAGAATCATTCATCCAGTATGGAGAGAATCTAGCAGAGATCTAGAAAATGCTTTTTGTCTGTCATGTCTTGTGAAAGAAATAAAAAAATAAGTAGAGCTGGTGGCACTGGAATAGCCAGATGAGCAGATGGGATTTTCTTTACAGTGTGTCTGGACAAAGTCACATTTCCATGAAGTTTTGCAGGAAGGCAAAGCCTACAGCTTGTGCAGGTGCATGATAAATAACAGAGACTAGAAATTTTCAGTTCCCCTGAAGTTTCTTGATAGAGCTTAAAGACTATTCTGGCTGATTTCAGTATCAGGGAAGAGATGTCTCGTGTTTCTTACACCACATATTTGCCTGTGTTCAGCCTCTACTGCTGGAAGCAGATTTTTTAGAAGAGCTGGAAACAGGTTTTTCAGGAGCTAATAGAGCCCGTTGGGAAGCTGAGGGTTCTGTATGGGAGCTCAGAGCATGTTCTTATCTCTAATGGAGCAGGGCAGTGCCCTGTGGAGATACTGGCCTGTGTCCCAGGCCAAGGATATTTCTGCAGCATAAAAGCTGTATCACTCAGTCAGGAACTAATGTGGGACTAGGATGGCTCAGGCAGCGTTGCTCTGGGTGGTGAAGATGACCTAATGGCATCATTTGGAAGAGCTCCCTGCTCAGTGTTCAGAGCTTCCTAAAAGTCTGCTCATGTATTTGTGTTGAAGTGGGAGAGAAACTGGTGACAGAGAAGGAGTATCAGTCCCTAGCAGCAAGCACATACTTCTTTAAAAGCATCCCAGACATTTATTTTTATCTGTGTAGTACTGACAAACTGCATGTATAGTAAAATTTACTCCAGTTCACCCTTATTTCCCTGTGTGGTGCTGAATGTGCAGGGCTATGCTGAGGCAGCTGTCCCTGGCTGTGCTCAGCCTGCACCTTGTGACAGTGACACTGCAGTTGGGTGAGTTTGCCCCTGGCAGACCCTCCCCAGAAGCTGAGATGCAATGGGCACAGCCAGGCAGGGGATCTGCTATGGTTCCCAGAGGCACTGGAGAAGTTTTCCAATCTGCTGTATGTAACCCCAGTGAGTGTGGCCATGCACTGGTTGTGGTGGTTGTATTTCAGGATAAAATCTATCTGTTCCAAGGGGAGCATGATTAGCAGCCTGTGGAGTTCATTTGGTTTTAGCATTAGTGTGTCGAAAGCAAATGTGTTTGTGTAAAGATTCTGGCAGAAGTGTTTATGTTGTGGGAATACACTTCCTCTTGTTTCTCTCCCCAGTGTAAAAATATCCAGTTGTCCTGAGAAGAAGCAGAAAATCACAATATCCTGTGATGGGAGTGGACAGATGATCTTCAGGGATAATGAGATGTGGAGACAGAATGAGCTGAAGTTCCTGTCTCCTCAAAGATGAGCAGCAAACTAGAGGAACCCACTGTTTCCTAAAGTTTATATGGTTCTGGCTGCAAAGTTAAGGATCCAGAGACACTCTCTAACAGAAGATGGGAAAACTGTAAAATCCTTTTATTCTTCTGTCACCCTTTCCTACTTAAATTCTTCTTAACTACTGGTTTTTTCCTTCCCTGTGTCTTTTTATCTTCTTCTCCACATTCCTAGTTAATTCAACCAGCTGTGTGGAAGCGCCAGGAGCCCCAGGTTGCTTAATCCTGAGTTCAGCACCAAACCTTGTCACCCAAATGTAGGACCAAATAATGAGTAAATTCAGGAATAATGTCATGTTGTGAAGAGGGCAAACTTTCAGGCTGAAGGTGATGGATAGAGCTAGGTAGAGCACATCACCTGCCAGCAGAAGAGCTAGAAATCAAGTTGGTGTGTAAAATCAAAGCCAGCCCTGGGCAAAATGTGTGGTATGAGATGGAGTGGGTGGGAGATGCCACATCTGATGGCTTGGCAGATAAAAGGACCCTGGCTGATCAATGTTTCTCACCTCCAGATTCAGATCCTTCTCTCCCTTTTTTATGCTAAACAGAGCTGGAAGCTCCTGTCCAGCTGTTCCTTGCCAGCTCTCTTGCAGGAAGGATTTTTTTTCCTCTTCCTGAAGAAGCGTTTCTTACTCCTATCTGTTATTTGTGCTGTTGGTGATGTGATTGCAGCATCCTGCCTCTTGTAGCCAGCCCTGACTTCTGTGTGAGGTGAATATCTGCAGGAGTCTGAATCCACCCCAGGTACTGAACACCTTTGTGGGCACATGGGGAAAAGGCCTTGATCCCTCAGTTTTTTGCTCAGGCTCCCTCCCCAGGGTGTCTCTGCTCCTCCTTTGTCTCTTTAAGCTGATGTAGGATGACTGACTCTTACTGCACTTTGGTGGTTTAGATATCTGTGAGCCCTTGGGAATACAGTTTTGGAATTCTCCTTGTGGTTTTCCCTCCTCTGTGTCTGCTTGCAGCTTTTCCTGGAGCCCTGCCAGCCCTCTGCTCGCTCTGACCCAGCCTGTGTTGAAGTCCTTACTCATGCCTTAATCATTTCCCATCCCATTATTGCAATTCCCTCCTTGCAGCATCTGTAAATCTCTGCTGCACTGATCCTCCTTCCTTTGCCCAGGAAGCAGTTCTCCAGTTTCTGGCTGGTCCTTGGATTGCTCTCCTTGCTGTTAGGTTGGCATTGTCCCTGGGTTATTCTGCTGCCACTTTTTCTCCTCCACATCCCAGCCTGCTGACTCCCAGCCTCAGCTTCCTTTTGGCCGATAGGCTCATTTTTTTATTATTTTTCTTTATCCATTAGGAATGTTACTGCCTTTTTTTTTTTTTTTTTTTTTAAACAACTTAGTCATTTCCTTTATTTTTTCTTTCTTGTCATAAAATTGTGCTTGTTGATGCAACATCTTTGCGAGGAATTTGGAGGTTTTATTCCATTTGCCTGCGGGAAGGTAATGACATAATGAATAGTTGGTAAAGTAATGCTCAAGTTTCAGGAAGTTTGGGAGATTTTTTTTTTAATTTTTTTTTTTTTTAATCCATAGGGTCATGCTTTTTTCTGTGATAGGTTTTTGGATTTGTCTTTAAGAAAAGGAGCTGAAAACCCCATCTCAGACATTGGCTTCATCTTTCCTTCCCCTGCCAGTTTGGAGAGGCTGCCCTGAGACTTAGGGCTCTGCCTGAAAGGTGGTGCCTTTTGACAGGGTTCTGCCAGCACAACAGAGGCTTGGTAGATGCTGAACTGAGGCTTTAGAATTTAAAACCAGTCAAAGCCATTTCAGTTACTCAAATCCCAAACTGTATTTAAATTCTTCTTTAATGGCTCTGGCAAGTTTCAGCTGTGGCCCAGGACTTTGAGATTGATGAAAAAAAAAGTAACATGAAGATGGGAGATGAGGGAAATGATGACCCTTGTTTTATAGGAGAAATGAATGGTTATGACTCCTCTAGGGCTGTGGGGAAGGAGCTGGGCACTGGGAGCATGGTTCATGTTCTCCCACTCACTCTCTGTCTGATTTCTTTGTGCTCTTCTCTCCCAGGTGTGTGACAATGGAAGAAGAGGTACACCATGAAGAAGCCTGAACAGTGACACCAGAACAGCTCTTGAGACAGGAGCCTGAGATCCAGGGGACAGGAATCATGCTGAAACCAAGTGGACTTAAGATCCCAGGCAGGGCTGGGAAGCACTCCAGCCCAGTGGGACGGGCATCAGGGACCACCACAGCTGCTGTCACCACTGGCTCAAAAGAAGGTAAGGGCTCCCTGCAGGGGCATGAGCTGGCCCAGCTGATTGCCTGGCTTGGAGGCAGTGGGCTAGTGGAGCAGTGTCCCATGGGATGTGAAATTCCCTGTCTGTATGTGGGTGATGGATCAAAGCAAATGTAACAGGGTGAATAAATGGGCTCCCTCTCCCAAGTGATGCACAAAACAGGCGAGCTGTGGAGTGGGGGGAGACAGATGGATCCCCTGATGTTTAGGGCTGACAGAGGTACCTGTGCAGACACTGAGATGGGAATCTCCCCCACGACCTTAAACAGTGCCCTGTAGCCATTGCTATCAGCCTGTGAGGATGTAGGAGTAATAACTGAGCACTTAAGGAGATTTGGCCTGTGCTCTTTGTGTCAAATTATTGCCTTTGTTTAAACAGAAACATTTGAAACCCTAGGATTTGAATAATGACTTGCTGTTGTTGATCTATATCCAGTGTATACATAAGCTATGCAGACTGCCATTATCAGTATAATTAACACTTCAAAAGCAGCTGAGGGTGTGTTTTCCTTGGATTTGTTTTTCTGGCTTATTGGCTGGTGGGTTGTTTTTTTATTATATATAATTTAGTAAATATTAAAGATGGGAGTTTTGTATGTCATGTTTTTCATTTCACTTTGTTAAAAAAGGCTTTCTTCTTGCTTCTGGGGAAACACATCAGGATGATGTATGTTCTATCAAAACTTGTACTTTCACTATATTGCACTTTCATTTGAGAAGGTTGCTGGTTGCTTCTTTAGATCTGTCAGCCTCATGTCCTTATAATTCAGGCAGCTTCCTACATGCCTGGTTACTTTGCTATGTGTTTCAGTCTCCCAAATATAGAACCTTTAGCAGAATCAGGAAAGCCTTTTACCTCTCAGACAGCATTTTAAATCGAGGGGATAATATTGGTCAAAATTTGCTTTAGCATGCTCGGACAAATTAGTCTATGCTAATGACAGGGATAATGATGCTGCAAAATGAGGGTCACCAGACAACACTGTCTCTTTTCAGTGTTATGCAGAAGTGTTAATTCTTTAATCAAGACAAAAAAATACCCTTCTCTGAGGTTCCTGCTTGGGCACATTGGGATGGTGATTCAGGCACAACCTCTGCACAGGATGTTCACACACAGACTCTGCTTGCTGCTGAGCCACTGACTCTGCTCCCTCATTACACATCAGGGGCTCTGCTTTGCTCATGGATTCTTTCAGCAGAACTCTTCTTTCAGTGACCAATACTGTATGTATAACCTCTGCCACTGTAAATTCTTTCCCCCTATTGTAAAAGCCACAGCTCTGACCTGGCTTTTTGCACATCTGCAAGGTCTTGTTCGAGGGGCCCATCACTGCTTGAGGTCAGGGGCAGAGTTCCAGATCCCTTGGGGTGACACTAGAGGGATTGGAAAGGCACTGCTCTTCCCTTGCTGAGGACTTGGCCCTGTGTGTGGATATTAACAAATGTTTGGGTTGCAGTTTTGTGTGAATGGGTTTGAATATCAGAAAGCCTGATTTCTTTATTTTGTGCCCAAATCTAAGGTACAGAAGTATCCTTTTATTTGTTTGCTAGAGGGAAGCATAGACAAAAGAAAAGTTTGATAGGTTTGGCTGTGTATTTTGGAGTTATACTTCTGAGCCTGTATTTCTGAATTTCCCCCTTGTTTCTCCGTGCCCTCAACTGTGATTGAGAAATTAACCTGAACTCCAGTGATGTGCCTGTATTACTCCCTGTTGTGACTCTGTCAAGGTGCTTTGGTCTGGATTGATCATTGCATTGTCTCATGGGGTTGCTTTCAGTTGATTTTAATTACATGAAAAACATCAAAATGAGGGAAAATATCTCAGGCCTCTCTTCCCCCCAGAGGCTTTGTAGTGGCATCTCAGCAGGCACAGTTGGTGCATGTCTTGTGGTATGAAAGGGTCAGTCAGTGGCAGGGTCAAGGCAACTTCTGGGCTGAATGCAGTGCCTGTTTGCTGGAGTTCCTTTGTGCCTTGTTCAGCTCCAGCCATCTGTCACCAAGGGATGTGCAGCAAAGTACCCTGTGAGGCTCCAAAAGAGTCTGACCTTTGCTAGAGAAGTTCTAAGTTTTATTCCTGGAAAAAAGTGGGCATGGAGACGGGGAGCAGTCTTGTGATGGTGGGTTGGTACTGTGACAGATGTACTGCTGCTCCTCTGCCTCTCAGGATAGTGCAGGAAGCTTTTGGAAATTGTGGAGCTGCTGGAGCAGTCACAGCACCGAGCCATTCCTACCTGGAAGGTGGGAACAGAGCACAGTGGGGTTTCTTAAACAATGTGGGCTGGGTGTATAACAGTGGTTGGGCCTGTAGTGTTGTCTCTGACACCTCCTCCTTCAGTGTCCTGCTCAAGAGCTACTGCTGTGTCCCTGCAGGGCCTGTACCTGCTCTTCCTCCTGAAAATCTCTCCAAAAGTCTGGCCAGCTGCCTCTTGCTCCTCTCCTTTGCAAAGATAATCTATGAGCTAAGTGTGCACCCCAAAATCCTGCTGACTTGCCTGCGTGCCCTTCTCTGAGAGTGGCAACCTCTGTGCTGCCTGTGGGGCCCAGCCACAGCACAGTCTGGGATTTAGCCTTTGGTAGGGGAAAACTACAAGAGAAAATGCTTTTTTTTGTGTGTTAAAGTGGTTTAATTCTATTCCAGAGCCAAGTATCCACATCACTGAAACCCTAACCATAGCAGGCACTGAGGTGAATTTCAGGGATGCCTCCAGCCAAAGAATCTGGTGGTAGATGGCTGTGGAAGCTGGATTTCATTACATTTCCTGGGATTAACCAGATCTGGGCCACTAGACTTTATATGAGGTCTTAAAGTTGCACAAAGGAGTTTCTGTGTGAGGTGTTTGAGAAGCCCTGCAGAAACCATGAGCTCTATGACCTGTGTCTGTGCACTGAAAGTACTTTCTGGGAGGCTGACAAGGTTTTCCTGACTCCACAAAAATTCATGACATGCCCCTGAACTCCTGCCTTACTCCTTGCCTCTGCACTTACCTGCCTCATGACAGAAAAGCCAGAGGAGACATCTACACTTTCTGGAGCTTGATGGAAGAAAACCAGAGTGGTTTGGGTTACAAAATACAGAGCTGCAACACTGATCTATATGAATTTGCTACCTTGGTGGAAGATAGAAATCTCAACATCCAGTGAAATGTAGTTGCAGAAGAGATCATAAATTTAACAAAGCACAGAATTAAATTGCAGCAATGCCCAGTCTGTTGCCTCTGAGATGTTCCCTGGCTCTAGGAGCTTGGGTCTAGCTCAGAAAGATCCTAGATGGGGATTATATCTTTCATATTGTGTGTTAAGAGAAGATGCCTGTTCTCCAGTCGTACCTAAGATAGGTCAGAACCATTAGCTTTGAAGGAATTTTTAAAAGCTTTACACTTTGATCCTCTTCCCTTCCCATAAGTTTATCAGTCTTGTCTGCACAGGTGCAAGTGGAGGTACTTCCCTTTATTCTTACTCTGGAATACACAGAGTTGCTTTGACTTCTCCTTTCTCTTTTCCTTGGTGTTCTGTTCATATTCCTTTGTAGAAAGTCAAGTGTTTCTTATCTGCCTCTCACTTCTCTCTTCCTTTCCCAGACATGGAGGTTCCTCTTCAGCATTTCCACGTACTCTTGACAACTCCCATCTTATGTGCAGAAAGAGGGTCAGTGCAGATGGGAGATGCTGTGTATGCATGTCTCCAGAATTTCACAATTCATGGCTGTAGGTTTCTATAGGGACTAAATGTGCTGTAGTCCCACTGAGCCAGCTTGTCACACATCAGTGTTATTTTTCCTGAAATCATATTCAGAGTCAGTTCTGCTCATGGAATGTCCTATGTGCTCTTTGAACTTTCCTTGAGTGGAGAGTTGTTGTGTCTCCTTACCTGAGCTGGTGCTTTCACAGAGCCTTTAGGTACAAGAGCTTTTGTGGTGGTGGTCTGGGTTAGGTACATCGTCTTGCTGTGGTTGTGGAATTTTTTAAAAAAATGGAAATTGCCATTTCTACTGAAAATCAGTGGGGAGCTGTCAGCTGATATGGATTCCTGGAAGAAATTAGCCTTGAGTGGTGTCCATGCTGGCTATCCCCCTCCCATCCCTCCTATAAAGCTGAAACAATGGAAAAAAATAAGTTCTGCTGCTTTGCAGTAACTATTTTCCTTAACCAGACTGAAAATTCCTCTCTAGCTGCCTTAGGAGAGAGGATTTCCCGCAAATGTGTTGGCTTATTTCCCATGTTTCAAGGGAAGAAAGTCACTGTTCTTTACCTCCCATTCAAGAGAGGTTTCTGTGCTAAAGGTGTGGCTCACCAGTGAAGGGCTCAATATAGTATTTGGAGTTCTTGTTACAAAGTTCATATATCTCGGTTTCTTTCCCACCCTCCTTCTGGAAAAGCCTGCATTTGCACGATGGGAAAAGAATGGGAGCTGTGATGAATGGGCCCACAGAGCCCTCCCAGCTGGTGGAACAGGTGAAAGCTGCTGGGAAGAGAAACATTCACATTTCAGAGTGGGTTTTGTCTGCTCAGAGCAGTGTTAGAGTAACGTGGTAGGAGAAATTTGCCTTTCATACTTCACTGTCAGCTGGCTCTAGTGTTTGTTTATGGTTCTTAAATCTCTTGTTCAGTTAAAAAAATTCTAGCAAGAGGCAGATGACAAAAGAAATATTTGTATTTGCAGATGGAGCTGGGCAATACTGAGACTTCCTTGCTGGAGGCAAAAAAGCCCAAGCTTATTAAGTTTTCTGTGAGACTTATGTGCATCCAGTCAGAATCCAGTGTAGACCTTGGATTTCACAGATGGATCCTGTCTTTCTGAATGGGCAAGTGCAAGTATCTGTCACATGAATTTCATATTTAGGCATGGCTAACAGTATCAAAACTGGTTTTCAGCAGTTAACTAGTTTTAGTACTGAAAACTATGCTTTGATAGCTAAACTATACAGCATATTGCTGGGAGCCTGGCAATGCCTTCTTGTTTTCATATAAGTGTGCTTGCATTATTTTTTATGAAGAATAAATGCACAAGGCTAATAATGTTGGCATAATGTCTGCTTCTGCAAACGCTGTGTGTTGCTTTTGTTCACTAAAACTCAGAGTGAAGCAGACTGGAACGTTCCCAGGGCCATTAAAGCGAATGGGATGACTGGCTCCATAGGGTAATTAAACTAAAATATGCTGTAATGAGGGTTTGATAAGCCTGAGCTGGGTATTGGGTCCCAGTTAGTTGCATTTGGGTTTTGGGTACTGATGGGCTGAGGCTGATCCCTCCTGGGGAACAGTTACTGCTGTGCCCCAAGGCTGAGTTTGCATGAGGGGGTTCACTTTTTTTTTTAAAAAAATTATTTTCTAGAAATGTGATTATGTTCTGAGGGCTTCTTCTAGTTTGAGACTCAGCAATTCTGTGGCCAAGTCTCTTGATCTGTACTGCCTTAATTCTGCTGGAGGACCTTAAATCCCACCACCACCTTAGCTCTCTTGTGCCTTTACTGCCTTGTTCTTGCCTTTCCCAGTGGAAACCCTTCATTCCTTTTTATTTATCTGCCACAGTGTTCACAGCATGATCCTGGTAAACTAACTTGGAAATGAGTTGTTCACCCCTTGAGTTTCTCAGGATGTTTTTAAAGTTTAATTGGCTGGATGCATAGCAGTAAGAAGCAATTTCTATTGCTTCTAGAATTTTCTGTGGTAAAAAACAGAGGGAGGGATTCCTGGGGAATTTCGGCCTCAGTAATAAGAGAGAACTTGGGGAGGTTGTTCTCAGGAAATTATTGATGGTTTGGTGGCATCTTAACACAGCCTTTTTTTTTTTTTTTTTTTTTTAATAAACTGCAAGAAACTGCTGAGGCTTTCTGATTTTGTATCAATCTATTAATTCTAATTCCCAAATAAATATTAAAGACACTAAACCACTGTTTTTGCCTGCAACAAAAGAAATAGGATTGTAATGTCCAGAGCAGCCGATTGACTGGCACAGGCTTAGGGACCTAATTCTTGTCCAAAGGCTTTGTGCCTCTTGATTAATATTAACTTGGGGTGTTGTGTGCTGGTGAATTGAGAGAGAAGACCCCACATCACGGGGCCAGAGGCTGCTATTATTCCTGGCAAATATTTGGGTTTGCTGTTTTGCATCAGGCCTCGTGGAGTGATGGGTGTTGTCAGCTCCCATCTGAGTGCTGTCCTCAGTTAAATCCATGCTGCAGCCCTGGGGTCGGATTAGTGATCCTGCTGGAAAGCTGTCATTGGTGTTGGAGGAGTTTGATTAGCTCTTGCTTTATGGTAATGGCTCTGTGTACACAGTGTCTTCAGTTCCTTGGGGAATTAGGAGGCTGAGGTGCCAGCGAGGTGTTTGGGGATTAAATGCCTCTATTACAGTGTCAGCAGATTAACACTCCATTAGTAGCTGCAGGATCCAGCTCTGCTCAGGCAGTCACCTGGTCAAGGAGTTAACAGGTATGTGAAAGAAACCAAGGGATTTTTCAAGGGCAGAACAGGAAAAACTGCAGATGAGAGTTGCTGTTTTGCTGATCCAGGGCTGAGGTACAGCTGAGGAGTGGGAACGGCAACAACCAGGGAGCAGCTCAGCTGTTAGGGGCTGAGTGTGTCCCCCCCATTGCTGCTGAGGGTTTGGCTGAGTGCCCTGTGTGGAGGGTATGTCCCTCTGTACAAATCCAGTTGCTCATGGACACTGATGCTGTCATGAGACCCTGCATATTTGCTCTCATCCTCATGGCATATCCTATGCCAAAATCTTCTGGCTTGCTTGTGGACCAACCACTTGACTATTTGCATAGGGCTTGTATTTGGCTCTCACATGCCTTTCATGAGCTGCTCTGCCTGCCTTCCTGCACTCTGAAATACCTTTTGTACTGGGGTTTTTGAAGGTGGTGGTTCCTCCACCCTTTCTTGTTCCTTTCCTGAAGGGAAGAAATGCCTTTGGTGGCATCCCTCTCCCAAGGATTGATTCAGTGCATTCCCAGCAATATAAAAGGGCATTGAGGCAATCTTAGTTTCATCAGCTATACAGGTAACATATAGAGATCATTGTGAGTCTGCTTTTAATTGTCTTAATGATTAGTTACTCTGAGAAGGATTCGATGTAGCTAATCCTTAATATTCAGCTCGTTCCTTGTGGATGAGGCATGAGCACACTCCAAAGACATATGGAGGTCAGACACCCTCCTGCTCTCTCTGTCTGTAGCTCTTCACAGAACAGCAGGGAAAGAAAATCTGCTTCCCACAGATGTTCAGCTTAGGGAAGTTGGAATATAATGAACTGAATCCTGTTCAGCTGGGCTGGTGTAAGTCTGCAGCAGCACCTCTGTGGTTGTGGTTTTGCTCATCAGAGTAGGGATGCAGCTTCAGGGCAGGGTTTGCTCCTGCATGTTCTGCCTCCAACAACTGCACTAATCCAGCAAGAGCAGATTAATCATTAAAGGCCTGAGCCAATACTCATTGAAATTAAAGGAAAGATTCCCTTTGGCATAGATGGATTTGGGATGAGAGTCTGCAGGATTAAAGTGGCATCAGACTGCTGGTGCATAATATTTGCCATAGGTTGGAATTAACCATCACACACTGACCCTGCATTGTGAGCATATTCCTTGCAAGCAGTCAAGCAGGTGACTTGATTTCCACAAAAGCCTTAAAACGTTTAGAACACAAATACTGTTCTCTATTTTAAGTTCAGTAGGATATTTACTTTTTAAGAAAATGCCAGTTAGTAAATTAATATCCTGTTCCCATAAAAAAGAGAAACTGGTTTTTATGCAGGAGTGGGATCTGTAAGAAAGCACTATTTATCACAACACTCCCTCTAAAATAATAAAAGTTGTCAAAATTGAGCTGTCTGTGACTTCAGCAGCTCTGCTCAAAATACAGTTGATGGTCTCTCTGCTACAAAATGTGTTTGGCAAAGCTGTTTTCCAGCACAGTAAATGTGTGTCTTGTGTGCTACATCTGGATTGTGGACCAGAGGATGCAGGAGAGCACTTCCCTCCATGGATGTATTTGCAGAATTCTTTGTGAGAAAGGGAATGTTTGTGGATGGGTGTTTTTACATGGTCTCAGAGGAAGGCAGTGGTGAATTTAGCCATGAGGACCTCTTAAAAGCTGAACCTGCACCAAAGTTCAGGAGTTAATTTTTGTGATGTAGTGCACTGCCAGTGCTCCAGTTGTAGGGCAGTGTTATGCAGGAGTTAACTCTGCTACAGGAGTAACTGTTACCAATCTGTTCGGGGAATTCCTACCAAGCAGGAATTCTCACTTTCTGTATTTCTAAGCCTCCTATGCACACATGAAACCTCTGTTCAAGACTCTGAATGCCTCACCACCTTCTGTAAAGCTTACAGGCTGTGACAAAGGTCAATATTACCCATGTTTTACACAAAAGGCAACTTAAAGAAGTTGCCCATGTCATCCTGTAAATCAGATGTCAAAGTTGAAGTCATCTTGGTCAGCAGATTTTTCTGGTTTTTTGACCTCTCAGTCCTGGCACAGAAGCAGCAGCTTCCCTCTCTGATGCCACTTCCTCTCACCCTTGCCATTTACTGAAGTGTTGTGTCTGTTAAGATCAGTGCCTTTGGAATTTGGCTGAGGGTGTGAAGTCATTGAGCTGTAGGGTAAGTTTCTGTCCTGCACATGCTTGTCTTATTTCACACTAAAATCTGCACAATTCTTTAGGATTCATGTCCCTGAAGATGACAGGAGCCTTTCGTATCACTGTGTAACATTTCACAGAAACACTTTCTACAGAATATTTTATTTGGAGGTATTTGCTCAGAAAAAAAAAAAAAATCTTGCCAGAAATTAGAAGGATTTGATGGAGATTTGAACAGAACAATTTCAGGTAAAGATGGTATGATGTTGAGAAAATTCTGAGCCCTAAAAATGGCTGGGGGTATCATCCTCAGTCAGGATGATAGCTGTCCTGGCTGGGTGTTCAGAAGATAAAAGCCTAAAACTGATCATTTGATAAAATGCTGAAGAAGTGGCATGAGAGGGAGTCATAGTCCACATGTGAGTGTTTCATACTAGTAAGGTGTACTGGGAATGGGAGCACAGTGTGTGCTCAGTGGGGCCCTGTGCTCTCATCAGCTCCCAGGCTTTACCTGTGATCTTTCACTTCTCATCATCAATCTCCCCACCACCTGGTGGCTGCTCACTTTGCCCACCGTCATTCCTGGAGTGGTGTAAGATGTCATTTCTGGTTGGTGGTCACTGAGACTTAGCTCTGTTGGGTTTGAGAGCACTTGCTGTGGGGGTCAGTATTTGTATCATGGCTCATGTATTTTAAGATCAGGTCTAGATCATGGTCATGTTTACTTTCAAAAAAACCCAAACAAAACAGCCACTGCAAATAGGTGACTTGGCTTTTCTGCAAATGATGCCTGTTCATGTACAGCTCATGGCCTTTTGAATTGGATACTTAGCTGTTTAAGCCAGGTATTTGGAATGAAGTAGACGACTGAGTGTTAATCTGCTCTCAAATATCCTTTTTATGAGATTAGGCAGAGCAAAGGCAGCCCAACAAACTCTGCATTCTGTGTAGCGTGGGGCTGTGTACAATCAGTGCTTTGTGTGCTGTGTAGCCTGCTCTGAGCATGGATGTATGGCTGCAGCAATGAATGGCTGAGGGAGTGATGAATCAAAGCTGTGTTTAATACAGTGCAGCCCCAGGATTGGGCCCAAGTCTGCTTGGCAGTTTTGAGGTGGTCATCTTCACCTCTGCTACAGTGCCTCTGGGATCCTGGGGTGCCGCAGAACCCCCCTCTTTGAGGTGGATGACTCAAAGAGATGGTGCAATTGTACTGATGTCATGTTTCTACTGAGGAAAGGGAAAAACTCCATACAAGGGAGAAAGCCTAGTGCTTGTCTGTCTGCTGGTACCATCCCAGTGGTTCACACTCTTGTTTCTCAGCATAGAAAACCAGCCTCTCAGCAAGCAGATAAAGAGCTAACAAAGCATCTCCTTCATTCTTATATGTCAGGTGTTAAATTTTTCTACTTCTCTCCTCAAGAGTAGCTGCAGACAGGGAGTGAGGAAATACCTTTTGTGGCTGCAGGCTGGCAGCTCTTGTAAAGAGCAATTGCTGTGAAGATTATCCCAACTCCTGCCAGAGGGAAGCACAGCAAGGTAAAATTAGAAAGTCAAAGAAAAGCTTGTGGCTGTACCAAAGAAATATTTCTGAGATTCAGCAGGTAGAAATGAGAAATGATTATCTGTTAAGAGAGGAGGAGTGAGGAAGATTTACTGCTGTGCTGTATTGCTACGTGTCTGGCCATTATCATGGGGAATTCCATGGTGCCAGGAGGACACTCACTGCCTGAGCTTGCAGCTTCCAGTTGCACAAATGTACCAAATAAAGGATGCTTTAAGCCTGAGCTGGGGGAATGTGGGCATCTGCAGTGCTCAAAGTACAGTGGGAGCACAGGTATGAGTGGCACAGCTCATCACCTGTCACAGCAGGGAAAGTACTGCACTGCTCTGGAGCTGATCTGACCTGACTGGGCCAACAAGATCACTGAGCACTCCGAGGATACACGAGAGGTTCTAGTGCTTGTTCCATAGCTGGAGTAAATACTGTGCCCACAGGCAGTCTGTGCCAAAGTTGGAGTCAAACTGCACTGTCTCCTCTCATTTAACTTTTCTTCTCCATGGATTGTTAGAGGTACAGTCAATCCGCTTGTTAATGGCTGCTCAGGTTATTCCCTATGAGTAAATAACCTGAGTTATGCACACACAGCTTCTCCTGCATCTTGTTCCCAGTACAGGGAGCTGCTGGATCCCCTAAACTGGCTCCAGTCTGATCAGAAAGTAATAATTGCCCTCCAGACAAAGCCAGGCTCTTTTTATGGTGCCTTCTATTCTACATTTGATTGGGACTGAGCTAATGCTATCATTTCTGAATGAGTTAAGTCAGTGGCCTTTCTGTGTGCACCTGCTTGAGCAATGTGCTGCTTGGCTGCTCATCTCAGCTGGTGCTGTAGGAATGGTCCCAGAGTTCATCCAAGGGGTTTTCTGTGGGAATGATGCCTGAGCAAAATTCCAGTATGTAAAAAGGCTGTGAAATTTCAAAACCCTGCTGCTTAATTACTTCTGGTGGAGGAAAAGCACTGTGCTTTACTTGGCTGGTCTTTACAATGTTTGGTGCTCAAGATTAATTTCTCCAGTTCAGAACAGTCCCAAGACTGTTGCTCTCTCTGTGCTAGTGCCAGTGTTCTGCCTGGGAAATCGTTTATAAATGTCTTATTAAAGACCTGTGTCTGCCTCCTTTTCTTTCTTTTTGTCATTGGATCAGCTCACTGAAAGCAGCTGTCTTCACTTCCAGCACAGCAGCCCCCATCCCACACTTGTGCCTTGCAGATTCCCTGCGCCGCAGGACCGGCAGACAGCTGTGCCCATGTGTGTGCTGGGGTTTGTGGGCATGGCACACTTAGGCTGAGCCCTGCTCCAGCTTCTCCATGCTTCTTTGGAAAGAAAAGACTCCAAGAAATCAGCTCTGGGCTGGTTTTGAAGAGAACTGAGCAGTGTGAGTGTGAGCTGGGGCTCGCAGGGAGCTGTGCCACACTGGTGCTGCTGGAAGGGAGCTCCAGTGCCGGGCCGGAGCCTTTCTTGTGAGTATCTCCCCCCTCCCCAGTTGGTGATTTTGCTCTTGGAGCCATCTCATAGATTACCCTGGGCTGCTTTTTAATGCTCCTTTCTGCCTTTAAGTCTTTCATTACTTGCAGTGGTCTGTGTGAGGTAACCAGTTTGGCTATGGGGCTAGTGGGACAAAACTTTGTGATTCTTTAGAGCTAAGGGCTTGCTTGAATGGAAAACTGTATTCTCTTGTCAGAATAAGTTATGGTGAATAAAGTGAGTAATACTTCTGTGAGGAATATTCTCTAGTTGAAGTGATTTTATTGTTTAGTTAAGGAAGAATGGAGAGTGTTATTTTGTAATAAACTCTGGGTTATTTTAACATACTAACCTGGCTGTTTATTGAATTCTAGTTTCGCAAATATGCCTGTATGTCATTTCTAGAGATGAGGGCTGGCACATGCTGAGGAAGAAGATATGGGTGCTCCAGTCTTTATTAAATTTGGAAAACTGTTAGAATTGTGGGATTTTTGTTTTCATTATTTTTGGTGAAAACAGGGTGCTTCTCCAGAGCTGTGATATATGAGCCCTGTTTTGAGGCTGAAAAATGTTAAATAGAGTATTAAAAAGTGAATGTTCAAAGGATATGGTTTTAAAAATAATAATTACATAAAAATTAAAACTGCAGTCTTGAGATGAATAGATCCATCCATATGCTCCAAGGTAATTATCCCTTAGTGAAAGAAACCTTGTGCATTTTCTACTAGTCGCCTGCCTCCCTTGTACTTCCAAAACCAATCTGCTTTGCATATTTCACTGAATACTGTTGTTTATTTGAAAAAAAAAACAAAAAACCAACTTTAAATCCTCACACATAAATATATAGCTTTGTTGTTTGTTTCTTTTCAGAATTATACTGTATTTGATGTAGCATAGTTGGTAAACCCCTAGCTCCTCCATCCCTCCCGTCTCTAGCAGGCACCAAGAATGAGTGTCTCGCCTGTGGCAGAGCAGATTTTGTACCAATCAGCATCTTGAATGAGACCTTTATAAGAAAGCCTTTGTTTGAGGTGTCTATTTGAGGTTCACTGCCCTTCTCAGCTGCCTCTCTGGAGGCAAATATTTATCTCAATGGACATCTCCTTCCATTCAGTGCAAGACATCTTTGCAAAAGTTCTTTCTTGGTTTTGCTTCTCATTCATAGTTCTCATTCCTATTATCTTCCTCCTCATTGCAGTTTTATTTCTGGATATGCCAGCTCTCTTCAAAGGATCTAAATACAGGGATGCTGAAGTTGTATCAGTTGTTAATATCCAGGCCATTGGGGTTATTCCTAGGAGCAGCAGGGGCAATAGATTTTCAGGATGCCAGATGCAGAACTTGCCTCTGTGCCAGATCACAGCCCCAACTTTTCAGCTTTGAACTTGCAGAGCTTTCAGTGGTTGTTTCCAAGTCAGCCATAAATCTCTGGGGCTCCTTCCTCCCACAGTGTGCTGCCAGGCAGTTGGCTATTGTCTGCAAAGCATTGCATTTTCTCTCAGGCACCTCTTCCCTCTCTGTTTCTGCCTCATCCTGCAGTTTGAAAGGGCCGTGATAAATCCTGCAGAAAACAGCTACTTCATTGCTGTGCTTGATAATTTGAATTTTCATGTGGCAATAGGCTGGCTTTCACTTGATTGCTAACAGCATCATGTTTATGTAATCCAGGTTGCTTTGAGAAGCTCAAATCCCTGTGTGGGGTCCTAGAAATTCCACGTGGCAAGGCCTCACCATCAGTGGGTGCTGTGAGGCAGCAGGCACCAGCCCTTCTCCCACGGGATGTGCTGTGTCTGTGCCTGTGTGGCTGCTGCTGCCGAGGGAGGAATCCCTGTCTCCCTGCACAGGTGGCAGCTCCTGCAGGTGCTGCAGGTTGTGCCTCCTCTCTTGGCTGGTAGATGAGCTGTTGTAGGTGGCAGAGAGCAGAGGCTCTGGACTGTGCTCCTCTGAGGGGGAGCTCTGATGAGCTCTGTTCTCCATCAGTGAAGTTTTGCAGGGTTATGCTTGGAGATGAGAAGGCATTGCAGACCCAGAGCAGCTTATAGTAACTCCTGTGTAACTAGATGAGTAAAAACCACTGCACCAGGAGCTGGCAGCTATGGTAAGGACAAGGCCATGCTGTCCTCCAGCTCACTGTTGGATGGGATAGTGTCATCCACCACAGATGTTTGGTGCCCTAAGCAGGGATAGTGTCTGTCATCCCCACCTCACCATCCTAGCATAGAACCAAACACTGAGCCAGGCTGCTCTAATGCCTCCAAGGCTCTTGATAATCCCTGTGCAGTAAAACCAGACGTTATTCCTTTTAGCTGGCACCCCTGTGACCAGCAGCAGGGGTTTTCCAACTGACAAAATCTTGGCTTCAAATGGGAATTACAGTCCCTGGTCTCAGGACTGTCCTGAAGCCCTGCCCGGGCTGGGAGGAGCAGAGCTGGTACCAAAAGTTTGTTTGACCAGTGTGGTTGTAAGGCTGCAGTTTGAGATGCTCACAGACTGCACAACTTGCTGCTCCGTCACAGGTTAGTGGGACAGCAGGGGCCAGTGACATGAGGGTGAAGTGGCTTCAGTCCTGTGACAGTGGCAGTTCTGGTGCACCTTTTGTTGCTAGGTAGTGGATGAGATGATTACCATAGAGAGGGAATGCAGCTGGGAGTGGGTGGGCAACTCTGTGCTGCATGTCAGGCTGTCTTGTGATGTGGTGATGTTTGAGGGTGAAAACCTCTGAAAATTAAAATAGAAAAGGAGAAAGACCTCTGTTAGGGGCACTGTAAAGCTCTTCTGTAAATATAACGTTTGTGCTTATTTCTCCCTCCTTCCTGACACGAGATGTTACTCTGGAAACTTCTTTTTTTTTTTTTTCTGTTTTTTTTTCTTTTTTTTTTTTTTTTTTTTTTTTGTTTGTTTGTTTGTGGGTTTTTGGTTTTTTTTTGGTTGGTTGGGGTATTTTTTGTGTGTGTGGTTTTGTGGTTTGTTTTTTGGGGTTTTTTTGTTGGTTTTGGGGGGGGGGTTAAATTTGATTTTGTGTTTTGTTTTTTTTGTTGGTTTTCTCCTCTTTCTTTTAAATCCAGTGTGCCTCCGTTTTATCAATTAACTGCTTGTCTCCTGATTCCCATGGCAACAAAACAGGCTGTTGCATTTCTGAGTCCTTTGGCAGTTGTGGTGCCTGGCATGTGTCTTGGGAGCAGTCAGACTACGAAAGGGTTCTGCAGGGAGTAGGAAATACATGGGCAACACTCACTGTGTGCTGCTTCTCATGCTGAACTACTCTTCCCTTCCTCTCCCTCCTCCCCTTTAGATACAAGTTTCCTTCCCCTTTGTTTCAGTTGCCCAGTGTTAAGAAATGAGCAACTGGAGTGCTGTGGAAGAGATGTGGAGGGATTGAGGGGCTGGATGGGGTCAGTGGATGTAGATGTGACTTAAACATAGCACAAGGCTGAGCATGTTGTCAGGGATCCTGCAGAGAAAGCTATTCCTGCTGATGCTGCAGAGCAAGTGCTCTCTTCCTCCCATTTCAGTTTCCAGAGCTTTCTTGAGGGGGGTTTCTTGCTTCTGTGCTATACCAAGCTTCTGTTCACTCTTTCCTACAGCAGTTTCCAAGAGCTGGAAGAGTCCATGCCCTTTTTGCAAAAGGCCTCGTGCTTCAAGGGATTTTGGACACATGGCTTTCATTGACACGGTAACGAGAGCCCTGTGAACAGGCAGAAACTTCAGTTCAACTTTTAACCTCTCCAGTTCTTGGCTGGTAGGAATTTGATTTCTGAAATACTGGTGCCCTGTCACTGTGGGTCCCTAAAGCTGATGGGATGAGTTTGCAGAAAGTGCTCTAAGCACCAGGTTTGCCATAGTGGTGGTTAATGTGTAGGCTTTGTGGAGACCAAAGAGAAAGCAGAGATTTGGAGCTGGATAAGATGGGTGTTTGGTGGATGCTCTGTGGGACTTTGATTTACAAGTTGTTGTTCAGCCCTGGAAGCTGTGACCTACAGGAAGCCCATTTAATCTGAAAAGAATGAGCCAGCTTGTTAGCGTCCCAACTAGGTTTGCTAAAATAGATATATGTTTTTTCTTTTGTCTTGTTGTTGTTCTCTGTCTCTGTTTCGGCTGTGTCTCTGTTTCTCTCTGGCTCTGTGAAGAAGAGGTCGAGTCGTCTGTTTTCTCGTGTTCAGGAATTTGTTTATTCTTTGCTTATCTCATATTCGTTCCCTGGCCTGCCACAGCTTCTCTGCAGGCCAGTGCTCTCTCCCCCGTCGTCTGTCCTTCCTTCGTCTGTCCGTGGTCGTGGTCTGCTAGTCTTCGTCGTCTTCGTCGTCTGCTAGTCTGCCTGCCCTTGGGAGGGCACTATTTTTTATACTGAAAATTACGTGTACTTTATTTCTAACAATTCTCCAATATCTATCCACTATGTTGTACAGTGTACTTTTGTTCCAAACCAATCCAAATGTGCCACACCACCACAGAAGATGGAGAACAAGAGGATGAAGAAGAAGCCCAGGGACACACCCCATTTCCTCCATCTTTGCCCCCTGATCTCTCATCTAAAATCCACAAATTCTACTTTTTCACTGTGTGACATACTAATTATCATGCTGTCCAAATTCTTGTGACTTATAAATCTTCCCAGGACAATCAGAAGGATTTCCTGGTCTCCCACACCAGCTAATGGACACAATGGGATTGTAAAGCTGGAAAGCCTGAGTGGAAGAGATCCTGCTCAGAGCTTATTGTGTCTTGGAGCCTGGTCCCAGTGAGAGGAGCAAGGCAGTCACTGCTCTCAAAGTCCTGACTAGCAGGTGAGGTGTGTGCTGGACAGAGCAGCACAGGGAGATCCTCTTGGATCAAGCAGGAAGAGCCTTCCTCATCTCTGGCTTCCAGGTGAGCTGCTGAGTTCGAGGCCTGGTGGTGACATTCAGAGAGTTCCTGTGGCTTCTCACTTGGCATCAGCAGGTACTGGCAGGGTTGGAGTAGAAAGCACCCATTTGTTCTGTTGGGTGTGTTTCTCTTGTGTGACTTCTCAATTTCATACCTGAGATCTGAACCCTCGTTTTGCTATTTCTTGGAACTTTTTTCTTAGTGAGTTTTTGGGAACTTGTTGGCATTTATGTGGGGAGTCTGACTAGAACAAGACTTTTCTTCTTCAAAACAGCAAATCCAAGTGATGCAGACAAATAGGCCAACTCCTTAGGTGCCTGTAGGCTGGAAAAGCTCAGAAATCTTTCATGGTAACCTTGGGTGGCTTTCCCCTCAGCTGTAAGAGGTGCTTGAAGAGTGGTGATGCCAATGGCAGGTCTCTGAGAGCAGTGCTATCAACTGCTCTCACTTCTGGGCTCTCCTAAGACACTCCTGGGATTGAAGTCGAGTTACTCATTGCTACCACTTGCCTTCTGAAAGGCTGGTGACCAAATTACCTACCTGGGAGGATCAGAGCTTGGTCTACTGGGACTCCTCTGGATCCTGTCTGACCATCTAATTAATGGGTTAGTAAGAGCCAAGGGGAATGAGTTCAGCTTGATCATGGTTACTCTTGCCTCCTCTGAAAACCTGGTGCACAAAAGCCCATTAGCTGCTCTGTGCTTATTATTTCATATGTGGGTAATGAAAGCCATGTCAAACACACTTTCTACATTGTAGCCATAATAAACAAGGTGAACCTTAGGCAGTTCCTTATTTACATCCTGTAGTTTTGAATAATTCACCATATGCTCAAGAAAAATGATGCTTCTGCCTGCACTGCTCAGGAGCCTGGAATGAGATTGTTTCCCTGAGATGTAATTACTGTATTCAGCATACCTGCCTCTCAGACAGGCACCTAAAATGAACAAGAGTGTGTAAAGCTGCACTAAAATTTTAGCTTTTGGAGGAAGACAGTGTTGCAGCAGGAATCCAATGAACTGTTTGGGGTTTTTTCGTTCCAAGTCAGTTTTGAAGGTGTTTGCTCTTGCGGGTGAAATACAGGGACTCTAAATGCAATTTTGAATCCTGCTCCATTGTTTTTTCAGCCTTGGGCTGCCTTCCTGCCTTTTTTTTTGCTCCAGCTTTGCTGCTGAAGGGTTTGCTTATCCCAGCCACATTGCAGAGGTGCTTATGAGAGTCAGCGTGACCTGCACCTTGATCATTAACACCCAAAATCAAGAACTATGCTGAAACTCAGGCTCCAGATAAGACTAGAAAAACAGTAGCAGAGCTCCCCCCCAATTTTGTGTGTTACAGTTCCCTGAACAGGAGGTTGAGTTTGGCTTTCCTTGACATGGTGCAGAGACATGTCAGTGACACGATCTTTGTGTGTTAGGGTGCTCTGCCAAGCACAAAACCAAGTTGTGAGTTGTGTTTTTAATTTAATTTTTCTCCTTCCTATCACATTATTGGTAATAAACCCCTTTAGCCAGCTTTGGTTGTTTAACTCAGTCTTCTTAAAATATAACTTCCTAATCTGATTGCTTTACTGTCTTGTGCTATTAAGCATTGAAATGACAACAGTGGCCTTATTTTTTCTGTGATTTTTTTTATGGTTCAGATGGATGGAACCCTGTTTTCCCTTCACCCTTCTTTTTATTTAAAGTCTTTTGTAAAGATCAAAAGCTCTTAAGTATCTTATAGTCTTGGGTTTAATTTTTTTAAGGTGAAACTAGTTCTTGGATGCAGTGCTGTCCATCTGTTGGAGCTCATCTTGGTGTACTGTCCTACAAAATGGAGAGTGACACAAGCTTGAATGACAGAAATTTTCCCCAAAGCCCCCAAATTTCTTGATGAACACATGAGGTCGAGGAAACTTCCAAGGCACTGTCCAGAAGCCAGGAGAAGGTTCTCCCTGGGAGCTGACAGAGCTTTTTGCCACCAACATTTTCAGCTGGGAACACTATTCACACAGTTGGGGACAGCATTTACTGTTCTTCCTGTGCCCATCACGGGATTTTCTTGAGCATTCCCCATGTGTTATGCTGTGCATATCCCCTTTGGCTGATCTTCTCAAGAACTGTTCCAGCTCCAGCCCAGTGAGTGGTTGGAGATACTTCTGTTTGTGAGAGGAGTTTGTGCAATCACACCTTAAATTGCTGCTCTCTTCTTGTTCAGAGAAGGTTCACACCAGGCAGAAGTACTGCTTCCAGGGGCCTCAAACTGGTGGCCACAGAAAGTTGTCAAGTGTTGTCTCTGGAGTCTGATAAGAACTAAAGTGTCAAAATTGATCCCTTGTAACACACGTGATGTAGCAGAAACTGGGTTCTTCATGCTGTTGCCCTGGTGCTCTTTTCTTTCCTCTTTGCTAGACCTCTAGCAAAGCTTTGAAGTCATCTTGTTTTGAGAGCTTTTATGTTTTTCACAGAAAAGCTTGTTTTTCAGAGCTTTTATGATTTATGTAGGAGCTGAGCCTGATCCGTCAGGCCCATTGTGAAGGAGCTGTGGAAGTGTTGCAGACTGAGCCACAGTGATGGCTGAGGCTGAACAAGTTTCACAGTTCATTACACATAAGCAGTCAAGTTTGGCTTGTCTCTGCAGCTGCTCAGGGTGTCCTCTGCCAGCCCTCTCTGGTAGCAAATAAAAATTTTTTCCTGGGTGTGCTTTCGACTTTTCTGGTTGGTGGCATGCAGAAACTTCAGCTGAAAGTTCAGCTGAGTAGTCCAGGAGCTTTCACTGAGCACAGGATGCCTGGGACCAAGTCTCCTGCAAACACCCCCTACACCAGCTGTAGGGGAGAGCCACACTTGGGACCTCAGGGCTAATGAGAGCTGAGGATGGCTGAAGATCCATGGTATGTGACTTGCTGGATCTTCTTTTGCAAGCTTATTTCCTCAGTTTCTGTTGTGGTTTCTTTTAGGGCTTTACTCAGCCTTCCCCTTTAACCCTCAGAGAGTTTTAATGAAGTACACATGTCCTTGTCATTTGTTGCCTGGTGCCCAGGCTGAAAGCCCAGAGTTTGTGATAGGAGGGTTTGACAATGGGGTCAGCAAGAGTTGGGTCACTGCTGTCTTGTTTGCTTGGGTTGACTCTGTTCCCATTCAGGCACCTGTCACATGTTTAAGGGTCCCCTTTTATATTATGGAGAGTTTGGCTGATCAAGACTCTACTGGAGAGTGTGAGCAGAACAGTGAATACCTGCATCACCTGCGGTTTCCCCTCCTCAGGCAGCAGAGGATTGCTGGAAGGCTGATGCTGGAAAAAGGGCCAGTTATAGTGCATTTCCATGCACATTGTGTGGCCCTGGAAGGCTGTGCATGAAGGTTTGTAGATGCTTCCTGTTTAAACAGATGCTGTTTATATTGAACATACCCCAGGTGTCTGCTTGCTGCTGCATTTGCTCCGCAGCAAAGGGCACAGCAGCAGCTGGGAAAAATGGGGAATTTGTGGAGACCACTGTGTGGTCCCACAGAAGCTGTTAGTGCCATTGGTGAGACACTCAATGGGGTTCTCATAGTGCCAAGTACTAAAACATCAGTGCCTCACACTTTTAAAGAAAATATAAATGAATTTCGATTTATTTTTTAGGATAAAAAGATGACTTTGGCTTCTTTCTGCAAAGCAGCAGTTCATTGGGCTCCCTTTGGTCCTTAAGCACTTAGCACCACTCCTGTGCTTTTGAGCTTCTCCACACTAGTGCAGCCCCTCTGGGGCCCTGAGGGGGCTGAGGTGTTGTAAAGGGGGTGAAGACACATGGGGTCATTTCTTTATGTTCTGTGTGAGAAACTGGGCAGCAGATGGAGATTCTGTGCAGATTGCTTTCCTGCTGAGGAAGGTGTGTAAGTAATGGCATTGCTCAGGTTTAATCTTCACAGGGCGTACACCTGCAATCTAAGTTGCTGTCCCAGACGTTTCCTCTCTGTCAATGCCTTTTCCTGGTGTTTTGGCTTCCTTCTAGGATTTCTCCTTATACCAAAACCTCTTTTTCCTTGATTCACAGGCTCACCTTTACACAAGCAAGGTCCCACCTCCACCACCAGCGCCGAGAAGTCGGGTTCGAAGGTTGCCGAGGTGGGCGATGATTTCCTGGGAGACTTTGTGGTGGGCGAACGTGTCTGGGTGAATGGAGTGAAGCCAGGTGTGATCCAGTACCTCGGGGAAACGCAGTTTGCTCCAGGCCAGTGGGCTGGGGTTGTTCTGGATGACCCGGTGGGTAAGAATGACGGCTCTGTCGGAGGGGTGCGCTACTTCGAGTGCCAGCCGCTGCAGGGCATTTTTACGCGACCGTCCAAGCTGACACGGCAGCCGGTGGCCGAGGGCTCGGGGAGCGACGCCCCCTCCGTGGACTCCCTGACAGCGCAGAACTTGTCCCTGCACTCGGGGACAGCCACCCCCCTCTGTCCACTCGGGTGATCCCGCTGCGCGAGAGCGTCCTGAACAGCGCCATGAAGACCGGCAACGAGTCGGGGTCGAACCTGTCGGACAGCGGCTCTGTGAAAAAAGGGGACAAGGACTTACGGCTTGGAGATCGTGTGCTGGTGAGTTCATGGGGGATCCCCTGGAATGGCAAAGAGAGGCAGCACTGCAGCACACTCAACAGGGGTTCAGGCAGAGAAGAAGGAAAGAACTCTCTAGTTTATTGTTGATCTTGTATATATAAGTTTCTGGACAGTGATCAGAGATTGGACAGAGAAGTTCCCACTTCTCCATCCCACTGGTCACTTGAGAAGTCCATCAGGTGATATCTTTTCACAAAGGAATGCAAACGTGATTCTTGTTTATCTTATCATTCATGGGAAAGTACAAAACAAATCAGAAGGCTTTGAATCTCAGGGTGACAGCAAAGCACAAGGATTTGTCCCCCTGCTGAGTGTTCCTGGTCAACTTCAGGACAGAGCAAAAGGAGGACAGGGTTGGTGGTGGGATGTGGGATGGACCATGGGAGCATCTTGGGAGATGCCTGGGCCGAGTAGGCATCCAACATCTACACTGTATTTGGGATGCTGTGTCTCTTGGGTGCATGTTGCTTTCACATTGGTGCAGGAGAACATGCCCCAAAGTACTTCTTGTATTGGACAAGTCCTGAACTGTAGAAAGATGTCAGAGAGAGAACAACTGAAACATGAGGGAGATAGAAGCACAATCATTTGTTATCTTCTAATCTCGTGGTACTCCATAATGGAGTGTATTATTTGGGCTTTCAAGGAAGTTGCAGGAGTGTCTTGTTGCATGTGGCTGTACATAGTCTGAAAAGACTTGAAAGAATCTCTCCTGCTGGTCACTTTTTCTGGTGGTTCAGTTTTTTATGTCAGATGTGACACAAACTCCTTTCCTGTATGGAAAGGAACTTCTAGTAATTTTTAGAAGATGGCAGAACATTGGGAGAGGTCACTGTTGTGATGGATGAGTTCTCCACACCTGATTTTTGTTGTTATTCTCATTATTTGGAATAGATTACCTGATGACCAAGCCACAATGCCACGCTTGTACTAGGAATGGGTTACTGGAAGTTTGCCACCTAGTTTGTCATCATTTGTGTCCTAGCAAAGGAGATGGAGGAGGGAAGAAATATCAGACCGGAAGACTGAGTTCTGTCCTGCAGCTCTGTAAGAGTTTAGTTTTGTTAGTGTGTGTGATACATAGCATGATATCAAATGCTGTTAGAGCCAAGCATTTGAGCACAGATCTGTTGTGACTATCCCCAGAAATATCTCTGGGTCTCAGAGGTGAAGGTGACTGTCACCAAGAGCCATGACAGGCTGTAGAGGGGTCAGTCTCTGCACATCCTGGATAATCCAAATGCCATTTGAAGTTATCCATGCAGTGTTGCACCTGCTTGCAGAACCAGCAGTGGTTGTGGGGAGGGCAGACAGACTGGGCATCTGTTTCAAGACAGGTGTTTGGTGGAAGTGGCTCCACAGCTGATGTGAATGAGGAGCCTGTGCAGGGCCTGTCAGAGCCAGTCTCAAGTGTCCTTTGGGACTAGTGTTGGATTGTCCTATAGTTTGTATTTTACTTCTATAAAATATAAACAATGTAAAGTTGGTTATTTTCAGGGGAGGGAAAGTAAAGATTGGTTCTGCTTGTGCTCACTGGATGATGTTTAGTAAACCTAGTGGTACTATGTAGGTTTGTAGATTTGAGAGAGTTTTATTTTCTCGAATTTTCCCCAAAATGTGCACAGGAGGTGACGCTTGCTCGGGGGTCTGTCTACCTCCTGATTTCAGTAGATCCAGCCTCTCATCCCTCCCTTCCCTATGGCAGCAAAGCTGCTGCTGTCTCTGGATCCCAGGACAGGGTGGCAGGGAAAGGTGGCAGCACTGTTCTCTGTATGCACAAGCCTTGATGCTTCATGTTGGTGTTACAGCAGCACACGTGGGGAGAAATGAACCCGAGGATCTGACCTCTTTTGATGAGTTTATTTCTCCCATTTTCTCCTTTACCTCTTGCAGGGGGTGGGGGGAGTGTTCAGGTGGTAACTTAGGATTTTAGAAGCAGCAGTCATAGAAGGCAAACTGCAAAATACAAAATCTGTGATAAACCTGGCTCTGTTCTTTCTGAACCAGTCAAGCAATGGAATCATGTTCTCCAGCCTTGTTTTACCCATTTCTTCTCCAGACCATAAGTTCTCCAAGATAGGATCTGTTCCCTGACACTCTGCTCCCCTTTGTGGGGCACACAGAGTGAATTTTGACACAGCCACAGAATACAACCTGGGAGCATCTCTCCCCTGGGCTTCTGTTGTGTTTTGGGAATGGTTTGGGGTTTTAATTCCTTTTAAAGAGGGCACATCCTTAAAAGCCTGCCCTCCCTGCCTGCTAATTTATCCATCTCAGGTGTTATTAGAAAAAGTTTGTGACTTGTTAGTGTAATGAATAGCTCCAAAAGAGTGAGCCTGGAATAAGCTTAGTCTCTCACTGGTTCTAGCAGGAATGCTCAGCTTACAGAAACATTAGGAATTGTTTACACACAGTCATAGAGATCCAGGAAAAGAACAGGTAACAAGAAGAAATAATTTGCTGTTAGGGTTCATTCACATGTGTTTGGCTTGGCAGCTCTTATTTTACTTACGGGAGGTGTCAGTTAATCATGGTGGGTATTGGAATACATAAACAATAATTCTGAATTAACTGACTTCCCTCAAATTCATTGAGCAAATCTTTGCTCATCCTCTATGGATTGGTACAGTTTTAGTTGTCTTTATTGCTCTTAGTATTTCCTTTTCTGAAAGAGTATCTTTTTATTTGAGACTGGCTTTTTATAGAGTGGCTTTTCTGGGGATCCACCAAAGGCTTTTCAAATGAGGGAGGACATGTTTTCAGTGATTGCTTGTGGTGGAGCAAAAGGTTGCAGGGACCCTTCCAGGTTGGCCAGATGGACACCTGGCTCTTTGCAGCCTGGCCATTTCCTGATGGTGCCTTTCTTTGACTTCATTACAGTTCATTATAGCTTGAAGACATTTCTTCTTTTCAGTTACTTTGTTCCCAGACCCTCGCTGACTCTCCAGCAGTTGCAGAAAGTGACTTTCAGCTTTCCATTAGAAGTTCTCCATTAGAAGAGTTAGATAATACTTGCCTTTGGCACTGGGACTTTTTCCCAGAGATGTAAAAATTGCATTAAAGAGATGAAAAATACACCCTAATATTGTAGAACTCATCTCTTGAAGTCTGGCAAATAAATGTGGGACAATTAACCTTTGCTTTAGTGACAGTGGAGCGTCCCAAAACGGGATAATTGCTGAAGTTCTGTTAATGTGAGGCTGGCTTATTGCCTTTCTGCAGGGAAAGAAGGGATGGAAACAGAGCAGTGGAGCATTTATGCCTGGGAGGAATTTCTGCTTGTTTTTTTGCCTAAGAACTGTATTTTGCATTCTTTGTGGAGAGGCCTTCTTAGCAGCTGAACTCATTCCCCCTTAGATGCCATTGCTTTCTGAAGAAGTGGGAGAAGTTGGTGGTTATATTATATGTCAGCCTAAATAAAAAATAATTTAAACTAAAAAATTCCCCTTAGAATAGGTATTCTGCCCTTCAGCCATGCTTGTATTTCCTAGCTGGAATTGTGCACTTCAGCATCGAAATGGAGTAATAAATAAGACTCTTTAAGGGCAGGGTTGTATTCCAGAGGCTGGTTCAGCTGCTGAGGGGTATTTATTGCCCCAGATACCTTTTGGATGGATTCCAGGTTTGTGATTTTGCTAGAACTTGCAGGTCTTCAAAGCCAGTGCAAATGCTGGAAGAGCAGCACTCGTGGGGAGGGTCAGTGGAGCAGCACTGCAGCTGATGCTGGGCAGGGTGTGGAGCCTGCCTGGGCTGCTGAAAATGGATCCTGGCCTGCCCCCTGAGCGTGTGGTTCTAACCATCTTGTCTGTCTGCTGCTTTTGCCTGCAGTGTGTTGCAGCTCCTGGCAAACGACTGCACTCATGAATAAACTAATCAAGTTCTTTCCTCAATATCCCCCCCCACACACAGCCCTGCCACAACCCTGCTCCACCAGCCCGGAGTTCAGAAAGCTTTGAACATCCTGAGTGAGAAATAATTTCCTGGGAAGCTCCCTGGGCAGGATAATTGCAGGCTAAGCCCTTCTCCTTGGGCAGAGACAACTCTGCTACCAAAGTCCCAGAGCTATTTCAGTGCCTGAGACTGAAGCCTTGCTGCTGGGAAGGCGTGCAGGCTGTCACGAAGGAGGGACTCCTGCTCTTTCTTTCCTGCTTAGCCATTGGAGCTCTCCCAGTTTGTGGAGTCCAAGAGGTGCAGCAATGCTTCTGTGTGGCCTTTCTCAGACAATCACCAGGCATATTTCCTTATTGCTAGCCAGGCAGAAAAGAAGGCAGGACCCATTCTGTAGTTCTATCAAGGCAGGGTTCTTAGTATTCCACTGCCTGCTTAGAGCTCCATCAGAGGTCCCTAAGACCAGCAATTGCTGTCATGACTAGAGAGTGTAGCAGAATGGCAGCGTGGGAATGATGGATCTGTGTCCCTATGGAAGTTTGAGACAGGCAATGGGAAGTGCAGTTTTCCAGCTGTTTGCAGAATTCAAGGGACAAGAAAACATCTAGGGTTCCTAGCTGGAGCTCTTTCCTCACTGTGTAAGGCTGTTGCTGGAAAGGGGCTTTTTACAGGAGTGTGTAGTGTCAGGAGAAGGGGGAATGGCTTCAAACTGACAGAGTAGGGTTAGAGGCAATATTAGGAAATATTCTTCCCAGTGAGGGCAGTGAGACCCCAGCACAGGTTGTGCAGAGAAGTTGTGGCTGCCCCCATCCCTTGAAGTGTTCAGGGCAAGGTTGCACGGGGCTTGGAGCAACCTGGTGTAGTGGAAGGTGTCCCTGCCCTGGCAGGAGATGGAACAAGATTACCTTTAACCTAAAGCTGTTTCTACTAAGTGAAACAAAGAGGAAAATAAATAGCCCAAAGCAACTGCCCTGCCCTGCTGCCACGTTAACCCTTAGAGGCTCTTTGTGCACACCCTGCTACCCATTCATTTGGGCTGAGACACTGCCTGGCCCTTGTCTGCTGGGTGCAGCAGTTAAATAGGAGTTGTAAATGGACTGTGGTGGAGCAAACTGTGTTACTAACATGGGCTGACTTGGTATTGGAGACAGCCCCAGGAAGGGATGCTGTAATTCCAGGCTTTCCTCTTACACCACCTCCCTAGGATATTATTTTCTCACTGGTGCCTGACAGATAAATGCACAGAAAGGTCTTGCATCAGCAGTGCTGTCAGACTCATTGCTGTGCTGTGGGGGATGGGTAGGCACAAAGATAAGTGGCTGGATGAAAAGAAACTATAAAAATTCCTGTAGCTTCACATGTGAAGGGCTGGCCTGTAATTGCTGGCTGTCTGTTCTCCCCTTACCCTAAAAGCTTAATGCCAGTTCATGGCATTGTCAGATGACATGGTATTTATCCAATCAGATAAAGCTGCTGATGGCCAAATGGCCCATGGAGGGAAGTTGAATTTACAGGTCAACCTGACTACAAGCCAGTTCTCCACTTTTTCACCCCCTGCTGAACACTGGCCCTGGCTGTAGCTGGGACACAGCCCCAGTATGGGATGGCCACATCTCCCATGGGTGCACACATTTACCCCCTTGCATTTACAGGTCATTATTTCAGGTGATCTGTAGTAGCTGGACCCACAGGCTGTGCCTTTGCCAAAAGCACCCTCTGTATATCAAATATTATTGTACAGTGATTTTCAGTGCTTGGAAGAGCTAAAGTGCGTATGATGGGAAGACACAGCTCCTGCCTCTCTCAGCTTGGGTGTGAATAGGATCCTCTAGTGGGTGGATGAGTATGGGGAGGGGAATAAACCCAGCCATTTATCCCCAAGGGAAAGGTGATTGTTCCAGTTTACAGGCTGGATAGAGCCTGCAGTACACCTCAAACCAGAAGAAGCTGCACTTGTCCAGCAAAGGTGATCACCAAGTTCTTGCTGGCATCATCCAGTAACAGAGTGGAATAAGCTGATGTGCTGCACACAAAAAGTACTTGAAGGTCCTCAGAGTGTGAAGCAAGTGTCCTGTGTGTGCCCTTTTCCCCCACCCCCTTCCTTCCTCTTTCCACAGGTGAGCAGCAGGAGAGTCTCACAGACAGGACATGGGAGCTCTGCAGAGGAGCCTTGTCCCTGTGCTGGGCACTTTATGTTCTCACCTGCACCCTCTGGGCAGCAGCCCTGGCTTGTGGAAATGCTTTGAAAAATCGATTTAAATGGGTGAATTGGAATGTTAAACAGAAAGGACAGTGTTATCTGTGGATTTCTGCATGGGAATATGATCAAGCAGGTGCCTCAGCCATTGCTGACCCCTGAATGTGTGTGACATGGTTGGGAACAGTCCCTGTTGGCCTGAAAGGTAGAGAGAATTTTATTTTTCTCTTCTTTCTGAGCAGTATTGGAGTGTATCACAGGCCACAGGGTGAGGGCAGCTCCAAGAGGTTCTTGCTTAGAGCAAGAAACTGCTGTAGGATGAGCAGGGCCATGAGGAGCAAAGAGCAAACACAGGCTGGAGGGGGATGTTACTCACAGCAGCCAGACTGAGATCTGTCCTGCTGCTAATTTAGTAAATAGTTTAAATGATATGTCAACTCTGTTGAAGACAGTGTCAGGAAGGATTAGCATCATTGTTTTTCAGCCCTGGGATCCTGGTCTGGATCCCATTTTGTCATTTTAGTGGGAAAAGCATAGTAAAATGTGATATCAGTGATACTCTAATTAGCAGAGAAGGTGTGTAGATGTCCTTCCGTGACTGTAGGTTGCTGCTCTGACTCACCAGGAGATACAGACCTGCTAAATATGCTTGGCTTGATTTTGTTGTGAATGTCAAGCCCAAGACTGTCCTTTGAAACTAGTGGGGATGTTTCACTGCGGAAGAGACCAGTCAGCAAGATGGTCTTAGATGTGGAAAAGGGGACAGAAACCTTCAGTCTGGAGCTGAATGCTCCAGGAGCTCCAAGGTGGTGGCTCAGAGGCTGCTCAACTCCAGTGAAGAGGAAGGGCTATCACAAGCTTGTTTAAACTTAATCAGAAGTGTTTTTTACCTGACCTGGAGAAACCTGGGGTGTTGACACTGCCCAAAATAATCTCCAAAACAAAAAAATCTAGTATCACTGTTCAATATTGTTTCCATTTTTTGGAACTTCCAGAAAGAGCTCTTTTAGCTGCTTTATGCTTGGTTTTGTTGTTGTTGTTGTTGTTGTTATTTTTTCCCCAAACAACTGTGAAAGCAATAACACTTTATACTTGGTAAAATCCAATTCTCTTGGGCATGAATAATCTCAGCAATAGTTTTGGTAACTGTTGAAGGCTTCTCAGAAAAGCTTTGGGAGTTCTGTTCACTTTTGAGTGAAACTTGTCAATTCCAAAAGCCCTGACGTGTGTGAGCTGAGGTTGGTGGCAGCCTTGTTTATTCTGTGCTGTCTCAGGCTTTAGCAAAGAGAGGGGTTCCCTCTCCACCTTGTCCTTGCTTCACTCCAGACACTGGGCATGTTGAAGGTGTGGCTGTGGCTGACCAGGCTGAGAGATGCAGACAAGTTCCCTGTGGAGAAATTCATGATTTGGAGTGGCACTGATGCCAGCATCAGGCTGGGATGTTCTGGTTGAAATCCTCTGGTCTCCAGGTAAAGGGAGCTGCTGTTCACACCTGGTTATAGCTAGTGGCATCCATGGGCAGCAGGGATGGCTGTGAGCTCCCATGAGCTGTGCCATCCCATGACTAACTTCCTTGGCTGCCTTGCCTCCTCTGCCAAGGTGATACCTCTGATTTATTGAAGGGTCTGATAGAATCAAACATTCTGTTCTGATGAGACCATTTCAAAACAGGCACAACCTGCTGGCTGGCTTCTTCAAAGCATTATTTATTTTAGCAGCATTAGCTGAACAAATTGCATGTCTGGGACGGGTGAATTTTCTGGATTCTTCATCCATGAGAGTTTTTGCACACCTGCCAAAAGATGGGAAGCTCAACAAGAGGCTCAAGATGCCAGTGTGACAGCCTGATCTTGGCTTCTGGCTGCAGTGCCAGTTGGACTGTGGGGAGCCCAGGCTCCTGGAGAGCAGATGTGTCTGCCTTGGCTTGGGGAGAACGTGATGCTGAAGGGGCAGGGTGTGTTTTACAGAGAGGATGGCAGAATAATCAAAGCTCCAAAGTGGAATAAATACCTGCTCTGCAAGCAGGGAATCTGTGGCTATTCAGGGGAGTTTTGCACCTGATTTGTGCTTAGTCCTCTCTGACATGGGGCTTTTGGGTGGGAGCCTGATCTGTACTCTTACTGCACAGGTTTAGTGTTGGCATAGATAATATGTGTATCAGGTCATAGGGGTAGTTTTTCACTCTCTTGGTTGGAAACAGCCTTCTCAAATAAATAATACTGAGTGGTCCTTTGGGGGGTGGAAAAGTTGGATCCTGCAGTAGATGCCAGGGTCACACCGATGGAGGGAGCTCATTGGTTTTTTTAAGGCTTACATGAGACTCTGTCAGGGTCATATGGCTTCATAAAGGAAATATCTGACTCAACATCTGGAATTAAAACTCAATAAAAATAAAATTGAGAGGGCAGACCAGCAATGGTAAGTTCCTATGAATGACATTAAGATTAATTACATTTGTATCGAGTTCAACTTTCAGCTAAAGAAATGCTTTAGAATGGCATTAAATCATTGCATTAATATTAAGAGGCTAAATTTGATATAAAGTCAAATCAATCAAAATAGTGACCAGCATTTAACTGTGATGTTAGGTATAGAATTCACTGCAACTGTTCAAATCAGTACTTGCCAAGTATCTAATACTGAAATAGAATTGTCTTTTTACTCCTGGGCACAATGTAGCACCAGAGGTTTTCTTATGATCCTTTTCCTGCTGGCAAATATTTTACTCTATCCTGTAGCAAAGAGAACAACATTCCCAAGATTTTCTTCCATAAGCAGCAATGCTTTGACTCCCTAGTGAGAGAAATTCCAGAGAATTAACTCAAGCTGCAGCTTCCCAGGACTTGAGGTAGGACCCAAACTTCAGAGCTGTGCTGTTTAGTCCATAAAGGTGCAGTTATTTTTAGTCTGGAAAAACTCTTTTTTTTCCTTTGCATAAGTAGTTTTTTAGGGATTTAGAATTGGTAAATCTAACATTGCTACCCTGGAACACACAAACCCAGAGATTTCTGCATTCAGCTCTCACTGTTTTCTGTAGGAAAGTAATACTCTGATACCTTTTTATGTTCAATTTAATATTCAGAAAATTAATAACTGCAAGTCATTCAGAATGAAGCTGCAAATTTAATTTTAAATTTTTTCTTTCTTTCTTGAATATAGGTGTTAGGAGAGAGAGGCTAAAAAGGCTTAGATCATATGCTGATTTACTTGAAGTATGAACCTTTAGAACCCCCTCCTTCTTTTCCATCTTCCTTTTCTCAGCCCAAGTGTCTAAGTGGGAGTGTTTAGTGAAGAGGCAGCTGCTGCTCTGTGCCTCACACTCTCAGAGCAAGGATCAAAACACAGCTCCAAAGGTTCCTGACTTGCCCTCTTTGAGTCTCCTCAGTAAGCTGCAGACTTTAAGAACTTTAGGTGTAAATTCAGGAGAAAAAAAGTGTGATTTTTCTTATTTCTCCATGGTGGGGGCAGAAACCTGTGCTGGAGGACACCTGGCAGTGAGCTGAGCCCCACTCCCATGCAGTTTGTCAGCACTAGGAATTGCTGTAGGATGTGTAGATAAAAGTGGAACCCCTCTATTTTGAGCAGTTTCTACATCCTGAGAGCAAGCTGAGGAGCAGTGAATGCTTTCCTGGCTCAGCTGTCCTCTTGCTGTCATGTCCCAGTATTGCCAAAAACTTGGCTGAATGAGCACAGGGCTGAAAACCTGTCAGTGCAGGTCATGGTTCTTCAGGCAAGGCACGTATGGGCTGTGCCTGCAGGGCTTAAACTCCTTTGTGGCCTCACAAGTAACTCGGTGTAATTAGTTTGACACCTTGAAATATATTTCATTATATTTACTCGGATATCTTCCAGGCAGGCAGGCCCAAAATCACTGTAGTTATTGAAAGGATGACTTGAGTTCCTGGAGAGCTTGGTATGAGAGCTACCTGCTGATTTCATCAGATCTGAAACAGAACATAGAGATGTCTTGTCCCCCTCTCTAAATACCTGTCCCAGCTTCAGTCCCCTGGTGTCAGTGCTAGTGCTGCCATCTCTAATCCTCCACATCTTGTCTCTGACAGGTCGGGGGGACCAAGACGGGAGTCGTGCGCTACGTGGGCGAGACGGATTTTGCCAAAGGAGAGTGGTGTGGTGTGGAGCTGGACGAGCCCCTGGGCAAGAACGATGGGGCAGTTGCTGGTACAAGGTACTGTGTGCTCTGAACACCTCCTGGGGTGGCTGGGGGGCAAATGCCCTCAGACCTGGCAGCTCTGTTTGGTAGAGTCTGATTGGGAGTCTTTAGGCTTTTGATAGCCTTGCAGGGAGATCAATACAAACCTCATCACTGGGCCGTTTTAAAGCAGGATCAGATAACTTCTGTGAAGGAGGAACCTGAATGGCTTCAGGAAACAGGAGAAAGTAGGGAGAGAAGATATCTTACAGTGGGATTTAATTTTTGCTACAAATTGATTCTGTTGGTTGTATTAGCTCTGCTTTCTACCACACATTCCTGTCATAAAGTTTTCTTCTTGTGCTAAAAGTCACCCTGCCAGAACTACAAAAGACAATTTTTTACTTTCTTTTCTCCTCAGCTTAATGTTTTATTCTGTTCTTTCTGGGAACAAATTTCCAGAGAACTGAAGGAGCAGTTGGTGGTTGTTTTCTGTCCTAGTGCTAGTTCTGTAGTGCAATAGGTGTTTTGCTGATTGATCTTACCACCTCTGACTCCCTAAGAACCTCCACTCTTTTCTTTTCCAAGAAAGACCTTGTTAGTACCTAGGAAACTAGGCAGGGACATCTCACAGGCTTGCTGGGAGGCTCTTTCTGTTCATGTGGCATTTAGTTAATGGAATGACCCAGGCCTTGGATCTTCAGCTTGGTGGTGTTCAAATCTGAATTATACAGCAGCTCTTTGACTGTGCTTCAAATACAGGTGCAACTGATTCCTTGTCCTACACAAATTCCTTAAGTGGGCAATACTGTTGGTTTCTTGGAGCTTCTGAAGGCAGTCTGGCTTTAGAAGTGAGATTTATCTTTCTCAGAATTAACTAGGTTGGAAAAGACCTTTGATAGCATCAAGTCTAACCTATAACTCTGAAACTGAGGAGCTGAGAGCTCCTGACTTGTTAGATCTCAGGTTTTGTAATAAAGGTTTCTTATGTTGGGTCAGCCTTGTTTTTTCCAGCAGCCATGTGCTTTCATTTAAATTAAGAGAAAACTGCTTGTTCAATGTCAGGGCAAGAAAGCAGTAAATGATTGGCAGCAGATGGCTGAGTTTCAGCCTGTTCTCAAAATAAAAGTACCAGGATGGTATAGAATAAATCATGGAGTGAATGCAAGTCCCTGCTTTCTTTATCATACAGTTCAAACTATCTGGAAGATTAATCTTGAGGGTGCTCAGAAATTATTTATTGTCTCTGTGCACGTGGAAGGTGTGAAAGGCAGATGTGAATGTTGTGCTGTCTGCCTGTCATCCCATAGCCCTGTTGCTGTATTTTGAAAATCCAGCTTTTGCAAGTCATCTGTCTTCTGAAGCTGCTGCATCTTGGCTGAGTCTGTTCTGGTGTGTGCCCTGTCTGCAAAGGTTCTCCTTTGTTTCACACAGTTCAGAGGAAGGCTGCAGCATTGTCCATGTCTTCATCCAGCCTTTTGATTTTCTTGTACCATGTGCCCATTTCAACAGCAGTGGTTTGGAGAAGCTAGCACAGTAAACCCAACTCCCTTGGTGCATGTATGCACCCCTCAGCTGCTATTCCCTGTTTGCTGTGGCAGCATGGAATTCTTGAGGCTGTCCTGACCCCCGTGTGCATGTGCCCAGGAATCAGACCTGGGCAGTAGGCAGCTCAGTCCAGGCTCTGGAGGTCTGTGGCTTTGGTTGATTCTTTTTGGTTGCCATCTAGTGAGCATCCCTGGCCTGGCCAGCAAGCCAGCACTGCCTGCTGTAGCTGCAGAAGGAGAGCAAGGCCAACCCTGGAGCTCAAGACACTGAGGCTGGTGGGAGCAGCAGAGCCTTTGGGGACATTGTCCACCCTTGCTGTCACAGGCAACTCCACCTGAGCTGTGGTGAATTGGCTGAAATTTGTGGTGGGTCACTGATTTTCCTGCAGCATCTCACCTGATGGGGATGTGCATCAAGGGAAGGCCCTAGGGCTGGGCTTTCCCAGCAGCCATGGCTCTTCAGTGGAGGCTGCAGATCAGTAGGAGTGGCCCAGGGGACAGGGTATCACTGTGGGGAGCCCCTCTGTGCATCAGATGATGCTGATTTGCACTGAGGTTTGCTGCATCTGCTTTTCTGTCTGCACAGGAGGCTACAGAGGTGCTGATGTGGTTGGTTTGGTGTCAATTCCACAAAGCCAAGCAAGTTCCATGTACTCATCTCTAGCAATTTAAATGTTACCTGCTATATTTTACTGTTCTTCCCTTCTCTCTCTGCTCCAGTCAGAGTCCTTGCTCACTAAACTGCCCAGACCTTTTACTTCTGCATTGTTTGTCAGCCTTGGACACTGAAGATGTTTCCATCTATTTCAACATTTCCTGTGCTGTTTTCCACCTGCAGTTTGCATTGCCATCACACCACCACTTTTCTGCCTCTTTCCTCTCTGTAATGTGAGTACAGAGCTCCTCCACACTCAATGAGAGCAGCTCTTGGTTTTCAGGTAGATTTTTTTTCTGCCAAATGGTTTGGACCCAATTCCTGCTTCTGAATTATAAAAGTTAATTGCAGCCACTTTCAATCTGGACTGAAAGAAAATGGGCAGACATAGTGATGCAAGTCTGAACTTGCTTAGAGCTGTCCGAAGCTTTTAAGAGAATTAACATTTGGGATTGTTGTGCAGCCAGGAGTATAAGTCTGTGCTTACACCAGGCAGGCAGATCTGTGGAAGGGGCTGTTGGCATGCCTGTGCCTACTGGAATTTGGGAAGATGATGCTGAGCAAGGCTTTGGCAGGTTTGCCAGAGGTCAGCCTGTGGTGTGGCTGTGGCTGGTTTTTGAAACCCAAGGGCCTATGTTGGCAGGAAGTCGAGGAGGCCGAGATGAGGGGTTTGGGTTTGTAGAGGAGTTTTTAAAGTTAGTTATTAAAAAAAATGGATGTGAGCTGATGTTTAAAAATTAATTTTATTCTCATGTGGCTGGAGATCAGGCTGTTCCCTGGCCTCCCGCGCACTCAGGGGTCTGCCTGTGACACAGCTGTATGGCTGCCAGCACTTAAAAATAAAAGGGAGTTGGGGAAAACAGCTGCTCACATCTGGAGAGAGAGAAAACTTGTGCTAGTAAAACTCCATTTGTGTAATTTAGTCATTATTATCTGGGTTTTTATATTAACATAGGACATATGTTTTGTACCCAGTATTTAGTCCTATTCTTGCTGGGAAGCCTGTGAGAAAGCTCTTACAGGAGCTTTTTGTGTTGGCTGCTCCCCTGAAACGAGGGGGCACAGTGCTGGAGGTGGTTTGCTTTTTCTTGCTGCAGTGCAGCTGGCCAGCAGCAAATGAACCTTGGTTTATGCTGGTCAGCCAAGGCCCTGCAGGAGCTTCCAGGATGTGACACTGAGCTGTGGCTCATTTTTTTTTCTGGAAGAGGGCTCTGAAGAGACATCATTGGGCTCACTGCAGTTGTGGATCGTAATTATGTGATCCTTCCTTTTCCATGCTTTCATCTTTCCAAGTTTGTTTGCATTGGAAATAGTTTCTGTGCCACCAAGGAGGTGGCACACACTGGAGTTTGCTGTAATGGTATTTTTAGATTCAAAGGTTTGAGCTGTTGTTTTCTCCTGTTTTGGTAGGAAAGATTTTTACCCTGTGGAACATTCATACAGAACTGTGGGATTCAGATCTTTTTTATTTGGCAGAGTCACAGGATTGGTCAGGTTGGAAGGGACCACAGTTGGTCATCTAGTCCAACCTTCCTGCTCTGGAAGGGTTATCCCAGAGCACATGGCATAGTATTGTGTCCAGAAGGTTCTGGAACATCCCCAGTGAGGGAGACCCCACACCTGCTCTGGGCAGCCTGTTCAGGGCTTGGTCACTGTACAGGGCAGAAGTTCTTCCTCATGTTTAGTTGGAACTTCTTGCCCGTGGCCTCTTGTCTCATTGCTGAGCCTTGTCCATCTTCTGACATCTCCCTGCACACACACTTGACTACATCACTATCTTCAAAGCAGGGTAAAGAGCACACACAAGTTTTGGGAGGGTTGGTAAGGAAGGAGTGCTTGTGCCGTGGCTGTGTTTATGTTCTGGGATATGTGCTCTCCAGGCTTCCAGCTGTGTCTTCCTGGCATCTTATCAAAGTGCACAGCAACTGGTGCTTGGCAATTACCTCAGGTCTCCCTGCTAAAGTGCCACAAATGTAAACCCAGAGATTGCCAGTCCTACAAGTAGGAAAGGAGAATAATCCATCTACCTGTACACAGGAAACCATGCCACAGCAAAGCATCAGAGATGAGCTGTGGGGTTTTGTACTGCTTGGCAGTGCCATCCTGCAAGGCTGGGGTGAGATGGCTGCCCTGCCACTTCTCACTTGGTGTATCTCCCGTATTCCAGGTATTTCCAGTGCCCACCCAAGTTTGGCCTCTTTGCTCCCATCCACAAGGTGATCAGGATTGGGTTCCCATCAACCAGCCCTGCCAAGGCCAAGAAGAGCAAGCGCATGGCCATGGGAGTATCCGCCCTGACCCACAGCCCCAGCAGCTCCTCCATCAGCTCCGTCAGCTCCGTGGCCTCCTCTGTCGGGGGCAGGCCCAGCCGCAGTGGGCTGGTAAGGCACTCCTGCATGGTCCCTGCAGCCTCAGTGTGCCTTTGGCATCCAGCCTCACCAAGTGGGAGGGTTGGGGTTTTCATCCAGTGCAGCTGCTCCTTCACCGTTCATGAGGTGAGGGGAATGGAGTGTGGGATGGAGTTACCCACCTCGCAAATTGTCCCCCTCCATGGACATGGCTCCAAGTAACAGATACCAAGCAACTGTGGTCATTGAAGAGCCTGCAGTGCAATTTGCAGTGGGATGAATCTCAGTTCTGCTCTCAGGAGCAGGTTTATGAGGGATCCCTGCAGAAAAAGGACAGATTGCAGTCTCACACGGTCATGCTGCTCCACTGACCAGCCGTGCAAAGCTCCTACTGTGACTGTCTTACTGTGGAGGGTGGCAGTGTCCTGGGTCACATGCCTGGGGTTTTGGCAGGTGCTCAAGCAGACAGAAAGCAGAGCAGGCAGTGCTATTATTAAAAGTTCTGGCTCTGCTGTGGTGTCACTGCAGAACACCCACAGCCCTCTTGGCTGGGAACAAGGGTGCAGTGTCATTCCTGGCAGTGGATCGAATAACCCCATACTGGTCTCCACTTGAGATCAGTCTACTCACTTTTTGGGATTTCATCACTGCAGGCCACCAATAAACTATATCTAAGAAGGCAGATTATACAATGCTTGATAATTTTTCCTGACCCAGTTCCCACCCCATGTTCTGTCCTTTGGGAAATGGTGCTTTCATTGCAGTGCAGAAGAGCAATTGAGCTCGTGAGCATTGTCCAGATGTTTCTCAGACTTAATCTCCCCTGTAGGGCCCAGAGCTGGAACTGCAGCTCTGTTCAGCTGAATAAATGATCATTAGGCAAGCAGCATTCCAGATTTAACAGGGGACTTCAGCTGTTCTAGACTGGAAAGGACACAGCTTCACCCCATCTCTTTTTATTTAACTCTTTCCCCAGCTGACAGAGACCTCCTCTCGGTATGCCCGGAAGATCTCTGGCACCACAGCTCTGCAGGAGGCACTGAAGGAGAAGCAGCAGCACATTGAGCAGCTGCTGGCAGAGCGTGACCTGGAGCGGGCAGAGGTTGCCAAAGCCACCAGCCACATCTGTGAGGTGGAGAAGGAGATTGCCATCATGAAGGCCCAACATGAGCAGGTAGGAAGTGACAGGGCTTTTTATCACTAGCTCTCAAATATCTGAATATTTGACATCCCCTGAAAGTGTCAGATCATAACTGTGTGTGAAACTTGGGCTCTGGATTTGTGCCTTTTATGTGGTGAGCTAAGCTGAGGCTCTTTTTCCACTCTCCCAGTGTCACATGTGCTATCTCTGCCTGAGCCAGGAGCAGGAAAATGACTGTGCCAGATAAGAGGCAGTAGATAGTTTGTGTCTGGTGGATCAATACATTTCAATGCTGAAATGCAAGTGAAAGGCAAATTTGTTCCACTCAGCCACTGAATCTGGCTGTGGCTATGACTGCATTGCAGTGATTTTATGGTGCTGAGAACATCAGCTCAGTTCATATGCCACTGCTTTCCCACCAGAGAGGATGTTTTTATAACATTAATAAAGGCAGGAAATCTGGAAATCAGGCTGATCATATTAGGTTGGTGTCTGTTTATTTTTTGCACAAGCATTTGTACAGAGGATATTTCATTTATTAAAATGCTTAAAGAGAGTTGTGTTTGTGCTGTTTATCAGTATGTGGTTCTTCAATGTCTGCTGTTGTCCTAATTTCTTTACTCATGCTTATAAAGCTGAGTGAGGTACCTGGGACTGGGGATAGCACTGTATGTTTGTGTGATGGGTACACCTGCCTGTCAGAAATGCAGGAGAAATTGGGAAATCAACTGCAAGCTGACATTCTTCTTGTGTATTGTGTTTTCCGTAATTATCAGTAACAAATAAATTAACAGAAGTCTGAAATATCTCTCTTTCCTTCATGACTGGGGCTGAATTGCACTGGTAACCTCTGACCAGATTTTCAGAAATTTTCAGGCTTCGAGTTCTTAGCTGTAATCAGAGCTGGATTCTCCAGAAGGGTCAGGTCAGAGAGGCACTGAAGCATGGCTCACTTACAGCTGCTGGAGACGGAGCAGTTTTTGTTATCTCAATCCCTACATCCTAAGCTCTTTGGAAAATGTGCTCTTACCACAGCATCCTCGAAATAGATCAACACTTTCTGTTCCCTAGTTCTGACCCTTTCTTAAACAGCTTTGTACTGCTTCAGACATGGCTAACTTTTGTGTCTCGGGCTCGTGTTTGGCTCCAGTATGTCACGGAGGCAGAGGGGAACCTGCAGCGAGCGCGCGCCTTGGTGGACGGGATGCAGAAGGAGAAGATTGAGCTGTTGAACCAGCTGGAAGAGGAGAAGAGGTAAAGCAGGAGTGGATGGGTGTGAGGGAGGTGAAGTCATGTGTGGACAGTGATAAAGCCTTCAGGAGGTTTTGGTTTAAGGATACATTATGAAATAAAAATTGGAGCATAATCGGGCATGTGCACGTTGGGCCATCACAGACCCTCCTGCACAACCTGCATTTGCTAAAGACTCCTTCTTCCCTTCCACTTGTGATGGGCTGACCTTGAGGATGTTCTTTTTGAGGAAGAGAAGCCAAACTGGAATATAACCTTACTGTAGTGTGATTCACCATCTCCCCACATGCCAGAGGCCCCCATCCATGCATATGTCATGGTGCATACATTTCCTCTCTGGATAAGAGTGAAGATCTGCAAGTCATTCTTGGAGTCCAGGTACTCCATGTGTATATTAAACTCTTCAGTGGGAATAGAAAAACATTTCTGTGTATTAAATAACTGAAAACAATGTTGATTTCAATTGACTGATACCCCTCCTGAGGATAAAATGTTCTTTCATGCATGAGTCTCCCCATACTCCTGGTAGTCAGCTGACTTTCCCAGTTCCAGGAGGCCCCTTAACCCAGGACAGCTGAGTTTTCCTCTAAATATCAACAGATGCCTCCCTCCTCTAATTAGAGAAGGTTTAGACAAGGAAGCTTGTTTATGTAGTTATGTACACTCACAGCTATTTTTATCTGTAACAGAATCATAGTCCTTACATCTGGCTACTAGCTAAACATCCTCAGCCCTTTTTTTTTTTCTTTAAATCAGTAAAGAGTAAAAGAGGGATGAGTGTAGCAGAAAATGGAGTTATTTTCTACTGTTACTGGCTTCTCTCTTCCAAAAGAGAAGAGTTTCCTCAGCATGTCTGTGTTAATGTGTGTGGTTTTATGTGCATTTGTGCATGACTGGCCTGTACAATCTGTGGGGAAGGCTCTTCTCTCTGCCAGGACAGCTCAGAGTTTCCACGCTGTGGAAACATTAAACACTGCCCAGCCTCTGCCAAGGAGGCAGAGGATCCAGTTCCCTTGGAATATTCTGTATGGACCCTGTGCATTTGGCAGAGGAATTGCCCATTATTCTATTATCCTGCTCGGCTGCAGGATAATAAGTTTTAAATAATCCAGTGAAACCTCGTTGTGGTTTGCTTGTTTTCAGGATCCTGTGTCAGAGAGCAGTAGTTGTGTGTCTGAGAGGATGTACCTTGCAAAGAGGCCCTGTTTGTGTGTGGAAAGCTGCTTGTAACTGTCCTGCCCCATGGGTCTTGCTGCTCAGTTTCTGCTGAGCTGTTTGTATCCAAAGGTGGGCTGTATCCCTCTCCTCTCAGACTATGATTGTGCAGGCCATGGCATGATTTTTTAGTCTTGGGTGGGTGGTTTTAGAACACAAAAAGTTATCAGTATTTTCTGGGCAGCTTTTCCATTTGTTGGTAATGACCTCTCCATTGATGATTGCAGTGATCCATAAAACTTGATTAACAGTGAAAAGGCTTGTATGCAGTGGCTGCTCAGACTGAGGGTGTGAGCCGAGTGTTCCTGGTTGCTCCTTGTGTCCTTTCCTTCCCCAGGAAAGTGGAGGACTTGCAGTTCCGTGTGGAGGAGGAATCCATTACCAAAGGGGATCTGGAGGTAATTCCTTATGATCTTGCCAAAATGTGGGGTCCAAAGTTGCATGTGGGGCCTCACTTGAGTAACTTCTGCCACCTTTTGCTCCCCTCTAACAATACTTTATTGATGGGTTTGGACCTGCTGTGAACACCATGGTGTAAACTGTGAGGATTGTTCTTTGGTGTGGTGCCCGATGACTGTTCACACTTGGAGCTGCCTGGAGTTAATCTGTCACTCTCAGTTGCCAAGCCATGTTAAAATCTGTATCTGAATGTGTTGGAACATATGTTTTTCCACTCTAGAAATGAATTGACAGTTCAATTCCTGTCCCTGCAGAGTCCTGCTTTTAGCAGCTAATGGAAATATGGAGACTCTTGATTGGATGCTGTTTAATTCCAGCCAAAATGCTGCATGTCCTGAGGTATCCTCACATGGAGTTCACTGCCCATGAGTGTGGGTTTGACACTGGGACTGACACCCTGTCACTGGGAAGGGCTGTTGCTCAGAGTGATGCTGTTGCAGTGAACATAGTGCAAACAATGTTGGGATGAAGTGATGCTGGCCCTTGAGTGGGAGGCTTTTCCATGGGGAAAAAGGAAAAGAAAATCTTTCTGTGAAAGCAAGGCTCTGCTCTCCAAATGTAATTTAAAGGAGTTTTCCATCCCTTTAGCTGGAGTGCCAGGTTAGTAACAGCCAGAAATGTCAAGGTCCCTGCTCCTGTGCTTCACTGTCACTCATAGCAATAAAAGCCCAGGAAAATGAGAAAACTAGGAAATTGATATGTTGCTGTGGCTGTGATCCTGTTGTCATAAACCTCTCTTCATCCAGAAGCTGAGGGAGATGTTTGACAGGGTGTAAATTAGCAGTGCACTCATAGCAGACCTTTGCAGAAGCACAGCAAGTGCAGTTTCTGCCTGTTGTGTGGGTGCAAAATCAGATTTCTCTTCATTCCTGAGCTGACAGCTTTCCCACAGTGCTTTAGAGAAGAGTGGTTGATCCATGCATCCCTTTGTGAGCTCCAAGTGTTTAAGCCTGGCTGTGTAATTATGGCAGTGGGACCAGGGTTGGACAGATGGTATATTTGTTTGGTTTTTTTTTTTTTTTTTAAAGTCACCATGCTTAGCAAGATGATAAGCTGCTATGGATAAGGACTTCTATTCTCAGTTTGGGACTCAGAGTCTTGGATTTAATTTTCCTTTGGGCTGGGAAGGAATTGTTTTGCAATGGGGATGTGGCCAAGCTTTCAGCAGGACATTATGGTCCTGTCCTCACTTCCATGCATGTCTGTACAAGAGAACAAATAATTTAGGAATGCTTGACTTCCTCTGATCCAGGGAACTGGCATGCTCTCCATGAGTCCAGCATCGGTCCCAGCACAGGCATTGGCAGAGGGCTTGGCTGGGGCCAGGTTTTACATCTTGTCTGCCTAATTTGCATGCTCAGACTGACTCACCAGAGTTAATTCTCACCTTCCTGTTCTTTTGTGGAGACTGTTAAGCTTTCCAGAAGCAAGTAATTAGTTTAGAGAAAAAACCCCAAACCTCTTATTGGATATCAGGAGGATAAGCCCCCCTTCAGTTGCAGTGTGTTTCCTGGGAAATGGTTCTCTTGATACTTGTGTAAAATCTCAATGAAGTCATGCAGTAGCTGCCACCACAGCCCTTGGCATCGCTCTCTGGGCTGAACTAGCCAAAAGCAAAGTCCACTGACTGTTGTGTGCTTTCCTCTGGTCTTGTTAGTGCTCTTACACCAGCAGCTCTTCCAGCTGTTCAGAGGGGAGTGTTTATTTTGACTTGACAGCCAGGAGCAGACATGATGGCTGTGGTAAGAACAGATGCTGTGCTCGGTGGTCCCTGGCTCTGGGGTTTCTGCAGGGCTAAATCCCCTGATGTTTGTCTCAATAGCATGTATGTTTTGAACAAATCTAGGGCTTCTGGGTGTTGAGCACAGCAGACAGCATCCTTGGAAGCCATTTGACCAAAGAAGTCCATGTGTTGGTGGCCTGAAGGTACAGATCAAGGTTTTGGATCTGCTAGAGGGGCTGTGGATTTAGCCTTAAAATGTAGTTGTGAATTCAACCCACTTCTGATCCTGGTTGGCAGCTGATGCTGTAGTGATTTGGAAGATGAAAAACAAATGCAGGAAAAGCTTTCAAGAGCTTTGAAAGATGAAAACCAAATGTAGGAAAAGCTTTCAGGAAAGACTTTTTGTGGTGGAAGACCATGGTTTACAGGATCTATTATCCCCATCAAGGAACTCTCTCATGCTCATCTCCTGGATTCTGCAGCATGCCTTGAATGCCAGTGGGAAGTCAGTTTATAATTTGTGAACAGTAATTTAAGGCTAATAGCTACAAGTAAATCTGAAATTTGTATCTGGGCTTCCTCAAAGATAAGGAAAACTTTGGATTTGAGGTTCTGACTCATACTGGCTAGTACTAGCAGACCTATTTATATAAAATAATACAGGATTGAATGTAAATCTAAGATTTAAGGACTTAAAACAGTTAATCTATTTTTTCCATGGTTTTTTGTTTGGTTGGGTTTTTTTCTCTATTTTAATATGTTTTTGCAGAGTTGGAAAATAGCAGGATTAATAGATACTGAGCAAGAATATCAGGTGGGACTGAGAGCTTGACTGGGCCTTGTGTTAACCTCAGGAGCCTGGAGAGAATCTCTTTGAGAAGTCCAGAGATGAGTTTCCTAATAGGTCAGCATCTTCAGGTAGCAAATATCTGATGTGCTGCCACCAGTTAATTAATTGGTATCCATGGAATATTTATTCCTCCTAGTAAAATCAATCCTGGTGCTCCCTCTCTAGATGTGGATCTTTGGGCTTTACAGGGAGCATAATTAATTTGATTTAATTAATTAAATGACTCTTTTTTAAAATAAGGATGCAATAAGCCAACTTTTACACTTAAGTTATATAATTTGGGATTTCGATAATATCTGGGCTCTTGAATCCACATCTTTTTCCCCTCCCTCAGGGGTTAAATAAGGCACAAAAAACACAGGGCCATCTGAATATAAATGGCAGTTATGTCACTGTCTATGAATAAATGTACAATGATGTTTTACAAGCATAAAACATGGATTTTTTTTTTTTTTAAGCTTCCATTTCTGTCATTTGTAAACAACTAGCCAAGCCTTGCTTTATTGTAGGGAGGGCAGAAAATCCTTAAAACTTTCTATTTTCCAATAGAAAGAGGGGAGAAGCAAATAATTATATAAAAAATTAAGGTAAAAAGTAGTTCTGAGCAGGTTTGTTTGCTTTTTTGCTAAATCAGTTTTTTAATTTGCTAGATTAATTAAGTTTCATTCTAAGGAAAATGTGGTTTTGTAAGCTAAGAAGTGTGAAGGCCAGAGTGTGCATGCACCTTCCTGTGTCTCCTCTCCTCTTCTATTTATAGGGAATTTTACATGATATTACAGTGGTGGTTGTGGAGTGCTGAGCTTTGTGGTCCTTCAGCTTTAAGTGAAAGGGTACTGAAGCAATACCCAGAGCCAGTGCTCCTGGATTTGGGTAGATTACATGAGCTTCTTGTACTTAGTTGAATCATTTGTCAAAAAAACCCAAAAACCCTTGAAAAAAACCACCAACCAATCAAACAAAAATCCCCAAACCAATCAACTAACCAAAAAAGTTCTGGGTTTTTTTGCCAAAAATTAATAGTCTTACTGTACAGAAATCACTTTGAAATTCATGTCAGGCCTGTTCAAACTCAAAGCACTGATTTATAGGACAGTTGGGTATCTCAATTCCTTCATCTTCAGTGCAGTGTGTTTTTTGTTTTACAGCATTCCAGGTTGACCTGTTTTTTTCCCCATTTAGTGTAGGAATCACACTGTCTCCAGAGCAAAAAGAGGATGGGAACTTCCAACTCTTTTCAGTCTACCTTGTGATTATTCTTGAGGAAAGACGTGGGGAATCATTGCAGCGTCTTTGCATTCTCTGTGTGTACAAGGGCCTTGTACTGGTGGGAGCTTTGATTTTTAGGAAGTGTCTTCAGTTGATGCAGGAAAACACTGAAGCAGGTTTCTAATGCAGAAGGATGTTTTCCCATCACAGTTTCAGTTTTCTTGTGAAGAGCCACTACGAGTACCATGTAAAATCCCATAGGGACTGCTTTCTGTTTGGTTGGATTGTTCCTCCTTGTTTGGGTTTTTATTCTCTTCCTGTTGTGAACTGCCTTTCCTTATCTTGTATGCTGGAGATGATGTTGCAGCCTTCTCTCTCCCTCTCTTTCTCTCTCTCCCTCCCTTCCCCTCCTCCCATCTCCACTGTTCTTTTTTCCCTCTGTGTGAGCAGACTCAGACGCAGTTGGAGCATGCCCGAATACGGGAGCTCGAGCAGAGCCTGCTGTTTGAGAAGGCACAGGCTGAAAAACTCCTCAGAGAATTAGAGGACACCAGGGTAATGGACCCTCACTTGCCCTGCCTGCAGACAGCGCTTGCACTGCCCTGGTGCTCATGATGCCTTGCTTTGGGTTTCTTTCTTTTGGTTTTTGTGGGGTTGATTGATTTTGGCTTGAACTTAAGCTTCCTTGATTTATTTTTTTTTTGTTCGTTTGGTTTTTATTTGCTCTCTTTCCCAGAAATAGTAGTATGATATGATTTCTAGCTTTGCTTCACTTGTGGGGAATTGTTTCTCAGACTGAGTTTGCTTCTCTGCCCCACGCCACCATCTGATACATGAGCTCTTACAATTCATTCTTCAATTAACATATGCCAATAATATCCACACCCTGCACAATTCATTCTGCTTCGAGGCCTCCCCCAGGCTGTAAGAGGAAATAGCATTGCAACCAACATTCCAGTGTCCCCTGCCAGTTGTGGGAGCTGCCATCTGAAGTGGAAGGTGCTGGTGAATGCAGGTGGGCCCACTCTGCTCCTTGGCCGTGCCTGCAACAGGACAGATTGCCCAGAGGAATCCTAAAAGCAGCCACATGTGGAAAGGGCTGTTTCATGCTGGGGTGGGGTGGGAAGCAGCAAACCTGCTGCAGTGAGCAGCAATGGGTTTGAGAGCTGTAGAAAACACAGTTGTGAGGGTCTCTAAAAGGTCTGGATGATTTGAAGCCCCCTGTGCCCATTTAAATAATATGACCACCAACCTCCTGGGCTGATGGCTGCTGGGGAAATGGCAATTGAAATGGAGTGAAATTGATCTCTTGGGGTTTGGCTCAGTTTCCTTCTTTCTTTTGCCTTTTTCTAATATTTCGTCCTCTTCTCCATCCATAGTGGCAGCACCCTGCACTCCCTATGGCTTGCAGAGAGCTCAGCCCTGCCAGGTTACATTCAGATGGCAAAACATGGATCCATAGCCCTTAAGCTCAATGTGTACCATGGCCAGATTTATTGTCTTGCATCCTCTAGCCTCCTTTGTTATTTTGACTTTGATAAGAAACTCTAACAAGTACTCATATGGAACAACCCCTTTTGCTTTTTACACCAGGGTAAACAAATTCCATTACAGAAGAGAGGTCTGCAGGCTGAGGATTGCTGAGCAATAAAGGAAACATGATATGCTTAATGCTGGTTTTGATGCTTGTGAAATTCCTGCATGTGCAGCCACATCTCCTCTGTGCATCATTGGCAGGATGCCTGCTCTGGAAACATAATGCCCTTCCAGGACATTATTTTTCATAAACCACCGCTGCTGCCTAGTGAATTTCAAGGGTTATTTCCAAGGTGTCTTTCTGTGGAAAGCAAGAGGTTTGTATTAGGAGAAATAAATTGCAGTTGGCACAGACATAACTGTGAGTTGTCAGTGCTGGTTACCCTGGTGCAAAACTGTGCTCAGGTCGGAGGGCACCGAGTGTTCTTTACCTCTTTGTTCGAACTTTGACTAATGTGCTTTGGATTTATTTCCCCTGGAGAATGCTCACTAAAGGGGCAAGGTGCAGCAGGGAGAGGGGCACTGACTCTGTGTTCTCTGTCGTGTTGCAGCTGACCACGGTGGCAGAGAAGTCCCGAATCCTGCAGCTGGAGGAGGAGCTGAGCCTGAGGCGCAGCGAGGTGGACGAGCTCCGGCAGTGCCTGCAGAGCTCCCAGCAGGCAGAGAGCCCCGAGCACAGCCTGGGCTTGCAGTCAGAGGCCCTGCGCCTGCGGGATCAGCTGCTCTCTGCCAACAAGGAGCACCAGAAGGAGAGCAGCCAGCTGAAGGAGAAGTATGAGAAGACGCTGAAGAAGTACCAGCAGGAGATGGAGAAGCTGAAAGCTGTCAACGAGAAGTACTCGCAGGAGATTGTGGACCTAAAGCATAAAGTTCAGCAAGCCACTAATGAGAACATGGGGCTCATGGACAACTGGAAGTCCAAGTTGGACACGTTAGCTTCTGACCACCAGAAGTCTCTGGAGGACCTGAAAGCCACACTCAACTCAGGCCCTGACACCCAGCACAAGGAGATTGTGGAGCTGAAGGCAGTGGTGGAGAGTATAAAGTTGGAGCACCAGCTTGAGCTGGAGAACCTGAAAGCAAGGCATGACATTGAGACAGCTGTCCATACAAAGGAGAAAGAGAGTCTCAAACTGAAGCTGCAGGAGGCTTTGGATGAAGTGGAACAAAACAACAGCAACTGGAAAATGCAACTGGAAACCAAAAGCAGTCAGCACCTTCTCGAGCTCCAAGATGTGAAGGACAAGTGTCGAGATGCTGAGCTGAGGGTACATGAACTGGAGAAACTCCATGGTGAATATACAGATCAGACAGAAGCCATAGCTTTCTTGAAAGAGCAGATATCTTTGGCTGAAAAGAAGATGTTGGACTATGAAACATTACAGAAAGCAGAAGCCCACAGCAAACAGGAAATCCAAAGATTGCAGGAAAAAGTGCTTGTCTTAGAAAACAAGCTGCAGTCCATGGAGGCCCTGCATCCTTCCCAGCATGCAAATGTATGGCTTCGGGGTCGTTTTGCTTGTTTGTTCTCACTGTTGGTAGCACCTCAGCTGCTGCCTTGGGCAGTTTTCTGAGGCCTCAGATATCTGGATGTTTTCTCCTTCCACTGACAGTGCTCTTTCTGCACTGCATCTCCATGCTGAAGGTGCCTTTCCACTCTAGAAAGCCAGTACAGTGGGACAATTAGGAAAAAGGAGCAAGTGGGGCCACATCTGTGGCAGCAGACTAGGGCTGTCATGGTTTGTCAGGGTGGGCTCTAATCTTGAGCAAGCAATGTTCTGAGCTGGAAAACCATCATTTCTCCAACAGCCGTGTTCCTCCAAGGAGCTGCAGCAGTCTTGGTCTTAGGGGTGCTGGGAGGATAGGGTGGAAGAGGAGTCAGCCTTGCTCTGCACCTGGAGCAGGAGAGGTGCAGTGAATGGCTGAACTGTGGGATGGGAGGGGGGTGTCAACAGCAGGGCTGGGGCTTCACAGCACATATGGGAGACAGGGAAATGCAGACGTTGAGGATCGTAGTGGAAAAGCTGCCAGCAAGGGTCAGAATGGCACCAGGCTGGGGAAATAAAATGCCTGATTGAATATGAGACCAGGGAGGGCTGAAGTAAGAGCAGTAATATGAAGGAGTCAATTTACTGTGGCCTTTGTGTCTCTTTAAGTCATCTTGGTTTCTTTTGGGATTTTTTTTTAACTATTTGCCACGGATGCATCGTCCTGCCCTTGTGCATGGCACAAGGAATCATGGCTGGTTCTGTACTGTAGTGAGCTGGGAGATTGCTCCTTATGGCTCTGGGCAGAGCCCCTCTTTGTGTTTGGATTTTGCATGAGAAATGAGGAAAAACCCAGTTTACATCTTGTGGGGATGCAGAAAATTAAAATAAGCTGTAAAATGTGCACATTCTAAGAATACTGTGTTGAAATGTCACTGGTGGTGTAGTTTCTGTTCCAGTCAGAGATGCCAATGAAATTAATTCAATGCCTGTGTTCAATTTCCCAACATGAACAGCCTCACTGAAACCAGTTTCACTTCCAGGGAGCAAAGTCAAGCCCATGAATTCCATGTTGTCTAAGTCAGAACTTCACACCTTGGAAACAGGCACACTGAGGACAATAGATGAAAAGGCCAAGGAGGAATCTCCAGCATTAATAGTGTTGTAAGGGTTGCTCCAGAATGTTTCTAGTAAGGAGAGTTGGGAACAATAAGTACAGCCAGGACCCTGGGAAAAAGGGGTTGTTATTGCAACATGTAACACATTATAGGCCAATATTCAAACAGGAGTGAATGGAAAAGAAGAAGCTGGATGCTTTTTCCAGAGCCCTTTAGATAAATGGAAGGGCTCTGGGGGATATTGATACTGGATTAGAACCAGGGAAGTCTTGAAGTAATTATTTCTAACCATGTGGCAATTAAAATCAGGAGAATATGGGAAGAAATGCATGGGTGAAAGCCTTTGAGTATCATGGGGCAAGTTCTATTTAAAATTGTCAGTTAATTTAAAGTGTCTGCAGTATCCACTGTCCCAAGTATTTTAAACAGGCAGAGTGTCTTGTGACAGACTTTCCTAGACCCTCAAGGGAGAACCACAATTGTGCTTCCCAAGATTAGCTAAATAGTTTTTTCCCTACCAAAAGTACATCAGGAAACACATTTTCCCTGGGGGTGCTCTGTTTGACTTGTCCCAAAACCCAGACTTCACAAGAGTGACCATGGGATCCTTGACTGTGGTGGCCACAGCAGCTGCTGGGTCTGGGCAAGTGCTGGGGTCCCAACAAAGGCTGCTGGATGGGAAGAGGTGTGAAGGGCTCAGCTGTGGCCTCTGCCATAGAAAGCTTGGCATTGAAAGCTCTGTTGTCTGTAGAAAAGAGGGGGGAAAGAGCAGAATCCTCTGTATGGACCCAGCATCTGCTTGTTATTATTTTTAGGAATGCATTAGTTCTCTAATAAATTACTATTTTATCAGCATTTTTATAACTCTGGGCACAGCTAGGTTCTACAGAAGTTGAGGAACTTGTTGACTGGTAGGTCTCAGGCTGCATGCTGGAGAGCATTTGCAGTTGGGTGTTTGCTGTGATTGACCAGAGGTGCCTGGTCTGAGCAGCTCTTCCATCCCTCTGCATGTGCAGAGCTGGAACCAGAACTTGTGGGGAAAAACTTGAGCTCTGATCCCTCCTGGGTGAATCCTGCTGTTGTGCTCAACTGTGGGGTTGTGTGTGGGCACTCTGGTCAGCCTCAGTAGTACCCAGTACTCAGCTGGACAAGGGGCTCCTCAAAGAAGCCTTTATTTCCCTCTTGGGAAGGCTGTAAAACATCCTAACTTGGACATGGGATACCTTCTGCCTCAGATGGGGCTTTGTGGTTGTTAACTTTGGCTTTGAATCTTTGGGTAAAGGGTTGGTTTATATCTTATATTTTACATTTATTCCAGATGATTGAGACTAATGATATTTCAGAAGAAAAGATAAAGATGAAGCAGACTATGGAAGGTATGAAGCTATTATTTTTACCCTGTTCTAGTGACTCATAAGCTTCTTCTTCTAAATTTCTGCTCTTGCAGGGATGGCTGCATGGCAGGGGTTTAGGAAGTCATTTCATCTGTCAAAATTTGCTGGATGACATTTGTTGTCTGGATTTGTTTCTTCCTTTTAATCAAGCTGAGCATATGCAGGGGTGGATGTTTTTACCTGTGGTAGATACTCTCTCTGCAGATGCTGCAGGTTGGAGACAGATCTGGGGAAATGGGTGCATTTCCATCCAATCTCTGATTTTTACAGCACATAAAATTCAGACATTCAATGTTATTTGCTCACAGGAGGAGATAATGCTGATGTTCTAGGAGAGGAATGATAATGGTAGATACTAATGTGACTGGCTTCAAATAATGATAATACTTTTTATTAAGCTTGTTATAAATCAAGTCCATCCTTTCAACCATATGTGAAGGTTATACACTCAGGAAACGTGTATAAAGTGTATTTCAACTTGAACTGCACTCATCCCCCTCACAGAGGGTGAGCTGTAACACTGAGTCTGAGCAATAGCAGGGTTGCATTCAGAGGTATTCTGTCCTGTCTCTGTTGCCCTCAGTGCAAGCCAGGCATTGTCCATAAGCCTCATCTGCCATTGCAGATGTGGGATCATGTAGAACTTGTTCATGTTTTGTCCCATCCATGAAGTGTCCAAGGCCAGGCTGGACAGGGCTTGGAGCAGCCTGGTCGAGTGGAAGATGTCCCTGCCCAAAGCAGGGGTGTGGAACAAGATGATCTTTTAGTTCTTTCCAAACCAAACTATTCTGTGTTTCTGTGCCAAATTGTTTGCTGATTGACAGGTAATTCCTGCCCAGTGAGGGCAGAGCTTAACTAGATCCAGCAGCCACTGCTCTAAATGGCCACTCAGTCCACGTGTGCATTGTTTCCACACTGAATAAACCCTGGAAAGATGTACTGGAAACAACCAGGTCAAATTTGACCCACAAAAGCATCAGACTTCCCATGCTCTGAGCATGGGAATACATCAGTTCCAGGAAACATAACTCTTGAAAGAGTCTCTGCCTTCTACTCCAGGAGGTGGCACAAAAAATGTGCTAAAAGTTCCTTTGGGTTTTTTTAATTAGTGTTTTATTGTCTTTTTTTTCCCCTCTTCCTTTGTGGTTGCTTCCTTAACCCTGTCTGACACAGCTTCCCAGTGTGCATCCCACTCCAGGTGTGACATGCAGAGTCTCCTGTGCTCCTCTGCCCACAGCAGTGCAGCACCATGGAGCCCACTGCACCCTGACCCGTGCTGTGCACCTGGCACCTTCCCAGTTGGCACAAAGCATTCTCCAACCCTCAATCCTTGTCTTTTCCTTCCCTCACAGACCTCCAAGACAAGCTGAGTAAAAGAGACAAAGAGGTGTCATCTCTGGTGACCCAGACAGAAACTCTAAGGGCCCAAGTAAGTGGTAAGTTTCCCTAATCCAGTGTTGGTGGGAATGAAAGGTTTCCCTGCTTGTCCTATGCACTGGTGTTGAACAAGAGCCCAGAGCTGAAATAGGCTGATGTAAAACATGATGCTGCTGGGTTTTGAATGGCTATTGCTGGCAAAAATTAATTCAGGAATTGAACACAAACTGCAGAAGATATTTGTGTCCTGTGAGGGAGGGTTTGGGCTTGCTTATGTGTAAAGCTAATGGGGCAGAAGTCAGTTGAGCTGGGTGTGTTGCTTCCAGGATCTCCCCTTAACTACAGCCAGTCAAGAGCTAATCAGGTCTGTGCTTTTAGGAGTAGGGATTGGGAAAAAGCAAAAAGCAGGAATATAAGTAGAGGACTAAGTGACCTTTCTTTCCCTGAATCCTCTGCTTCTCATAGCTTTGGAAAATAAATGCAAAACAGCAGAAAAGAAGGCTGATTCGGTGTTCAAAGAAAAGAAGAGGTTGGAAGGAGAGCTGGAAGCCCTGACCAAGAAAACACATGATGCCTCAGGGCAACTGGTCCTGATCAGCCAGGAGCTGCTCAAGAAGGAAAGGTTGGTGTGCTAGTCTGGAGAGCAGAGCTGGAGACAGAGGGGCTCTGTGTATATTCATCATGTAATCGACCACCAGAAGAAATGTAGGGTTGCACTGCTGAAATCCAGCCCACAGCTTTCGTGTTCTTTAGAGATGCTGATGTGTGAATTTGGTTAGACTCAGAGGCTGTGAATTCTCAAAAGGCACTGCCCTTTCACTGCTTGCCAGGAGCTGCACGAAGCTCAGTCCCCGTGCAGATAGATGCTGACTGAAGTTATCCACAAGCCAGCCAAGCTGGCTCTGCCCTGCTCCCTGAGCAGGTCCCAGTCTCAGAGCTGGCAAAGTGGGACAAGGAAAGAGTGCTGGGAGTTGGGTCACATTTGCTCTCTGGCCTTCCTTTGGATGTGCAGCGAAGGCGGGAGGGAGCACAGCAGGACTCTGGGGGCTCTGGGAGTGTCCTCATGTCTTGCCGCTGCCGCTTGCAGGAGCCTGAGCGAGCTGCGCGCGTTGCTGCTGGAGGCAAACCGGCACTCGCCGGGGCCGGAGCGCGACCTCAGCCGGGAGGTGCACAAAGCCGAGTGGCGGCTGAAGGAGCAGAAGCTCAAAGATGACATCAAGGGGCTTCGAGAGAAACTGGTCGTGCTGGTGAGGGCACTAAAACCCCTCCTAGAGGCTGGAGGGCTTTGTACTCCTGAGGGAGTGGGGAGGGAGGGTCTGAGCCCTTCACTCTTGCTCCGAGTCTTGTGTGTTTTCTTTTGTGCTTCTTTTTAGCAGCAGCTCATTAAGCAGCAAAGGTATCCATATGTCATATAATCAGAGAATATCCCCAGTTGGAAAGGCCACAAGGATCATCAAGCCCAACTCCTGGCCCTGCTCAGGACACCCCAACAATCACATGTGACTGGGAGCATTGTCCAAGTACTCCTGGAGCTCTGGCAGCCTTGGGGCCGTGCCCACTGCCCTGGGGAGCCTGTTCAGTGGCCAGCCACCCTCTGAGGAGAGAACCTTTCCCTGATTGCCATCCTAGACCTCCCCTGACACAACTCCAGCCATTCCCTGGGTCCTGAGAACAGAGATCAGTGTGTGCCTCTCTGCTTCCCCTCGTGAGGAAGTTGTAGACTGCTTATCCCTCTCCAGTGTTTTTCTGTTCCCACAGGTTTTAGATCCATGGCTAAATAGGGCTACAATTTGTGGGAGAAACTGAAGGTTGTTCAGCTACCCCACGCGTTTTACACATTCTCTGATCCAAGAATAAGCAGTGTCCTCAAATTCCCGTGTATTTCAGCGTCCTCCAGTGGCTGAGATGTGAATTATTGGTTTGAATTGCTGGGATCAAACTGGAGCTGCTCCTGGTCCCTTGATGGCGAGCTGTGCTCCGCCCCGTCTGCTGCTGAAATCACAGTGTGCTTCTGGGCATCACGTGGATTTCCAGCTTGAGTTTCTGCAGCTCTGGGTTTTGCTGTAGCATCCTCCTGTTTCCCTTGTGCTGCCTTAGGACAAGGAGAAGGCAGTGACGGAGCAGCGGCGCTACTCGCTGATCGACCCCTCCTCGGAGTCGGAGGTGATGCGGCTGCAGCACCGCCTGGTCAGCACGGAGGACGTGCTGCGCAACGCCCTCGAGCAGGGACACCAGATGGAGAAGCTGATGGAAGCAATGAGACTCTCCTCGGAGAGAACACAGGTACGACATCAGCAAACAGGGGTCCCTGGCACTCACCCATGCCCTGGACTTGCCCTGTGCTCAGGCGGTGATGCCGTCAGCTGGGTCTCCTCTTTGCTGGGAACAACCTGACAAGGCCTCTCCTGTCAGATGCAGCCTAATGCTGTAAAATCCTTGTGTGTTAGTTTGATGGGCCTACAGAAGTGAGCTGGCTACTTTTGAGATTGATATCTTACTGTACTAATGGGAAAGCATTTTGTCTCTGGGTGTTGCTACATTTCAAAGGAAACAAAGCCTGCTAGCTGGTAATCACAGATCCCTTGTGCTCCAGAGAATGGTTGCTAAACATGGGGCTTTGGGGAAGTTGCGCTGTGAGTAACTGTTCTGCATGTGTTCATAACATGGAGGTTGAGGTTTTTCTGATATCCCTCTTCTTTGAGAGGTTTATCTGTGTGTCCCTAAGCAGAAACTTTGCAGGTGACTCTGGGAAAATGCTTTTCATTTCTCTTCCCACCTTGGTATCTGATGTGAGTTTGCTGATGGGCTGTGGATGTTCCTACTTCAGTTTCTGTCTTCTCTCCCCAACTTCCTCTGATCTCCCTTTGTTTTTCTGACTAAAGGAAAGCTGCTTCTGTTGCCTGCCTTACATCCTTCTTTATGAAACTGAAGGATACAAACAGCTTGACTCTCAATGTTTGGCTTTTCCATCTCATACCTGTGGAGTCTCAGTCCTGACTGATTCTCCTGCAAAGTGAGCCACCCCTTGTGCCAAGCTTTGTGCTTCATGTCCTTGAATATTCTAGCTGTATTTTCTCTTGGGTCTGCAAATAGGCACTGGCTTTGGGAGCTCAGATGCACTGTTACTTCTCTTGTATTTGCTCATTTAAATTCTCAGCTGAAAAATGTCTTTCTCTTGCAATAATAAGTTACAGGTGGCATTCAAGCAGACGCCGTAGGGTAGTACAGAACGAGCCACTAGACACAGAATGGGCAGAGAGGTTTTGTTCACTGATGCAGGTGCAGATATGCTGTGTTAGGTAATCTGGGGGGTTTCAAGCCTTCTCCTGTGACAGGCTCTTTTGGATACACCAAATACTGTATGCATTGCAGTGCTGTGGGCATGGAGGTGGTCAGGAGGGTGCAAGGTAAAAACTGCAACCCTGAAAGATCTGCTGGCTCACTGAACATCCGTGTGTTGCACACAAGTCTCTGTGTCCTGCAGGGCAGCATCTGCCAGCCCCAGGCAGGACCGATGGAGTTGTGATGACATGTTTGTGGCAGTCCAGGATGTATCATAATCCTGTCAGTTGACTTCTGCTGTAATGGCTATGTGTCAAATGCAAATGCATCATGACAGCCTTGTCTCTTGGCTACAGGAAGGGAAAGTTATTCTCCATTTGCTTTAATTCTCTTGAGAAAGGGAAAGCTTCCCTTTTGCATTTCCATCTCCAGAAATTGTGCAGGTGGCAATTATTTCTTCCCCAGTTCTAGAAAATGGCTAATCTTACCTGAAGTGAATTGGAACAGACCTTATGAGGTCAGCTAAGAAATCCCTGGTATTAGTTTGATAATTTCATGCTTAAGAACATGTAGAGATATGACAGATAGCATTATGTCTTCAGCTACAATCCAAGGTGCAAAGAAGCAGAGGATTACTGTGGGAAGGCAGGCTCCAAATTTCTATTGATGCCAGATTTTTACAGTGCTATTTACAGGGAAGTCTGGATCAAAGCTTCCTAGTTTCAGTTTGAAATCTGTTCACCCTTCCCCGTGTGAAGAGAAACTGTTAACCAGGGGCTTTCAGGCTGAGGCTGAGGACATTGCTGGTCCAAACAAGTCCTGCTGCAATTGTTAGGGGATTGGTGGTTCTTCCTCAGAAGCCACACACCCACTGTAACTCGTCCTGCACCACCTTCCAACCTCCTGTCTCCTCTCTGATGGAAGCAGCTGTTGCCCAGGTTATCTGCCTTGGCAGGAAGAAAATCTTCACCTTCTCCTTGTGTTGGGAGATGCCTGGCCCACAGCTTTGCAGGACATAACAAGGATTTGGCACTCGGACGTTTTCTTGAAGAATTTCAGTGATTCCTCTGGAGCCTTTTTATTTCATTTCAGGCAACTTGCACCACTTTATTCATTATTGTGACCGTGTTCTGAGACCAGACTTCAAGCCTGGTTTTTGCTGTCATCTGTCTGGTCAGTGCCCACATTGGGTCATTGCCTGTGGTGGGGTGCTGAGCCCTGGCAGCAGCACTGTCCTTGCTGTCCTGGCAAACAGCTCAGTCTCTTATCAGAACTTAGTTTGAATTTCTGCCTGGTTTTCATGATCAAACTAAACCTCTGTCCTGTGGGGTTGATCCTGCCCCTTCGTGGTCCCAGTGAGGAAACTGGGACTCTTAAACCCTGCAGTCTTGTCTCCCCATAATGCCTTCAGCAGTTCACCAGACAATGTGACTCTGATTGCCAAGGCCCAAGCAGCCAGCAGTGGGAATCTGGGCCTTCAGGCTACAGCTTCCTTCTCTTGCTTGTGCTGGCTGTACTATCATTGGGAAGCTGAAGGGCTCCTTTCTACTCTGTTAGAGAAACATTATAAATGTTCAAAGTTCTTGTGCATTCTAAAGATAGAGCAGCTTGTCCTGGTTGCCAGACTTGTCCCCGGAGATGGGAAATGGGGAATGACAAATGTCCCTTTGGATGTTCAGTATGCTGTGCTTTGCAGCTAACACTGCCCTTGGCTGGATTTGTTTTTTGGTAGTTGAGAGTTGGGTGAATAGTGGGTCTGTGTCCATAAGGAGCTCAGGGGATGTTTGCTAGCTGGGAGGGATGCAGTCTGGCACATGGGGATTGAGCCAGGGTGCAGAGGGCAGGAAGATTTGTGCCAGAAGTGGGGTGGGGGTTTTGCATCCTCCTTTCCTGGTGTGGAGTGGGCAGCTAAGGAAGGACAGGGCAGTCTTGCCAAATTTCAGTGCTTGTTAGCAAAACCACCAGGATCTGTGTCCCTCTTCAGTAAGTGTTGTCTGTTTTCCTTTGCAGACTGTTGGAAATTCTGGGTCTGCTAATGGGATTCACCAGCAGGATAAATCCCAAAGCAAGAGGTAAGTTATGAGCAGAATGTTGTTTAAAACTGTATCTCCTTTGTGTGGTTTCTTACCTGCTGTGGTGGGGACAGCACTTGGAGGGGGGTAGTTCTGCCAACACAGCTTGACTTTATCATTCCCACAGCAAAAGCAAGAGGCTTTGCTCAGCTCCGTTCCCAAGTGTGGTGGCAACCTCACTAGAACCCCTTGAAGCCATGGGGTCGGTGGTGGTGAGGGGCAGTGCAGAGGGAGTTTCCCCACAGTCTCCTGGGTCAGTGACACTTCTGGCAGCCCCTGCTAGGACCTGCTCAGCCTCACATCTCTGCTGTCCCCTTTACCTGGGTGGCGTTTGTGGGACATGCTGTCCTGGCCTCCCACAGCAGACCCCTACTAGGCAAAGCTGTGGGCATTCTATTCCATGCCTCTTCCAAAAAAAGCCTCTGTGCTTGTCCTCATTTTGCCTAACAGGATCTCTTTTCTTCTAGGAGAAGCTCTGATAGAGAAGAGGTGCAAAGGATCATTTCACGCCAGTATCAGCTCCTCTGCACAGTCAGGAAAAACACCACCACATCTGGCTTTAGCACCTCCAAAGGACCACACACAGTATTTTCACTTTACAGCAGGACAATGTTTATAATGTACTAACTGATGTAATCAGGACAATCCCAGGTCCAGTTTTCCAAGACAGCCATTGTTCCAGGAGGGAGCAGAAAGACCTCTCTGGGTTTGGTTTCTTACTTGTATTGGTTTTGACTGTGGAATTTGTATTGTTTGAGCTGCCCTTGTCCCACCAGCTGACGTGGTTTGGATGACAGCTGCCCTGACCTGTGGCTGAAGTGTCTGCTGGTCCCAGTAACCCCACAGGAGCTGCAAAGGGCTCTCTGCCTGTGGTGTTCAAAGCATGTGCCCATAGGCTGCACCCTTCCCATGGGGTCTGTCCCTTTCCTCCCAAGCACCCTGGTGTCCTGAGGACCTGCACAAGTGAGTGAAACCTGCTGGGCTGTTGATGTGAGGTTTGGGGACGTGTTCCCCACCTCCCTTTGTGGAAGATGTCAGTGTTTTAGAGCAGAGGCTGTACCTAGTTCTTGTATTATAACATGTTGTGGGAAATAATCCAGCTTCAGAGGGATATTTGTTTTTTTTCTTCTCCCCTGCCATTTGGGGAAGAAGCTGTGGTGGCTCTGAGTTTGGGGTCAGGCACACTCTTCCTGCAGTGAGATCTCTAAGCAGGCCTGCTGGAGTCCTGTGCCCAGCCAGCTGTCCAGCTTGGTGCCCCTCTCTCCTGGGGGGTTCATGGGGTCTGTTTTGAACTCAGGACTCCACAGGTGCTGGATCTCAGCATGGCTGCCTTGGAGCTCCGTGCTGGGGCAGTCAGTGTGGGGCAGATCATTGAGCAGATGGTTCCCTCCTTGCCTGTTCAGTTTAACAGCAGCTGCACATTGCCTGGTGCCTTCCAGAGCTGTCCTTGGCTCTCCAGGGGGATGCCCATCCCCTGCTACCCGGGATGGATGAGGCGAGGTGCTGCTGTGAGCCTGGCTTTGATGGCTTCAGCAATCCTCTGTGCATGACCTGAGTGTATTTGGAGCAGAGGCAATCCAAGACTGGAGCCCACACGGCTCTTGTGTCCATACCAGCAGAGGATCTTGTTCCTTCTTCCCAAGGCTTTACTCTTAACTTTGCACCACAGCTCCCAAGCAATATTAGGGCAGAGGAAGGTGACAACATGCTCTTGAAGGTGTGAAGGGGCCCAGCTCAGGTTCACTGGTCAGTAGCACAGGGAGCAGTCACAGCAATATTTTTCCAGGCTTCTTCCAGTTAGTGCCCAGCTCCTCCAGCCTTCATGAGCTCTTGTGCTATGATGGGGCATCTGTGAAAGGACAAGACAGGAGAGGGGATCTGAGCCACACCCCCAGCAGGTGGACATGATGGCACATCAGCTCCATTGCTTTTTGCCCTGATTCCCACAAATTGTGTCACTTTTTCTTAGTGGGTTGCCAGACTCCTGCTTCTTTGAAGGGTGGGCAGCCAGAAGCAGGCTGGGAAAGCCTTGAACATCATGGCTGCAATCCTGCCTTGAGGAGGATGACATTGACTACTTGACCCTTCTCACCTGATGCAGGATTGGTGATCTCCTGTCCTTCAGAGGAGGATGGGAGAGGAAGGGGACTTCAGGGAAGTAAAGCAGGTCAGAACTCACAGCAGAAATCTGCACGTGGTAGCAGGAGGCAGAGTGTGGGATTGAACTGGCTGGAAATAATTCACGTAGGATTCCATCCTGCCTTGTGGAAATGTTTCTTCAGCACTTACTAATCACCAGGAAGGTTGCCACATCTCTGCCTAACTGTGAGTTTCCTAAGGTATTTGAGGAGTGTTCTCCAAAACCCTCCTGGTTGAGTATTCATGTTCTAAGTGATTTTGGAAAGTCCCAAAGGGAGTTTTTGTTTGTTACAGCCCTCAGTAGCGAATACCTCACTCTGTTTTTAAGAGTTTAGGGCTGATGGTTCCCAAAATGCTCCTCTTGGCTGTATGGTCTTTGAAGTCATGTCTGCATAACCCCTGGGCTTCCTGGGCACCTGCAAGAGGGAGGCCCCATTCTCGTTTGTAACTTATTTTCCCTTGGTCTTCTAGTGACTTGTGACCAGCTGCCTTCACCTACAGCAGAGGCAACTGTGTTTTCCATCTCCCTTTGGCTCTGTACAGAGTGGGATCCACTGGGAGTGGTTATGGGGACCATGTATTTGGTTCTGTTGATCAGATCCAAAGTTGTCAGGCTGGAAGAGTCTCTGGCTCCTGTCTCTTCCCAGGGACCACGCCCTGAGAACAGCTCAGACCTGTGGCTTTTGCCATTCAGCTTGGGGACAATGCAGAAGAGGAACAGATGGGTTCAGACCAGGTTCAGAGTTAGGGCTGATGGTCTTCTCTGGCTGTAAATGACTGTGCTAGTCCCTGAGGATCAGCCAGGAGCTGTTGGCACTGCTTGGCTCTCTGTGCAAGCTGTGTGGTCACTGTGTTGCAGGGCTGAGGGCTGAAGCCCCCCACCCATTGGGGTGCAGGTCCATGGCAGCTGCTCCCAAATAGAACCATCCCCAGGGCCAGCAGGATGTGCTGTTGTGTGCTCATGTGGGCTTCAGCTGAACCCTGTGTAAGGGGCCAGGAGGGGTCGGTCTCACTTCTTCCCTCTCCAAAACGAGCACAGGCTTCCCCAGGGCACCAGCCTCTGAGGGACACTAGGGACAAACTTGGAAAGGACAAGGGGGAGATTCCCCAGCCCCTCTATTTATTTGTAAGTTTAAGTGCTATTTTTACCTGTGTGCTGGTGTATAAAGTACTTCACAGTACTTGGTCTTACTGGCTTGGTTCTTCGGGGAGTCTGGGGCACTGGAGCGGGGATGCGCCCTTGTCCTGCTGCTGATCCGGGCTGGTTCCTGTTCGTGCCTTCACTCCCCTCGGGCCTCAGCCTTGCTCTTACCTCGATCCCCGCGAGAGCTGCTAAGGGAGGGCTGTGCTTTGCCCAGCCTTTCTCCCAGCCTGACAATGCCATGCTGGTTTTCCATCTGGAGAGGGGTCCTGAGCATCCTGCCCCTCCGGAGCAGGAGGGGCCGTGCTGGAGCCCTGGGCTCCGAGGGGAGGACCAGCACCCAGCTGTGGGAGCAGCCCCACAGCCAGTGGCATTACCCTGACAGTTAGTGATGCTTTTCTGCTGAGAGCTGAGCCCTTATCCAGTGAACAAACAGCCTTTGGAATGGAGACGACTTAGTACTGAGCGATTTCTTCTCTAACTCTCAAGACCAAAGGGAGAGAATCAGTCTTGCTTGGGAGTGTCAGCTTTATCCCTCCTGCAGCATCCAGAGAGCTGGAGCAAGGGGCAGCCCCGTGCTGGTGCCCTGTGGAATGATGGTGCCAAGCTGCCTGGCTGGTGCAGCTCTTGGAATGACAGGTGCCAAGCTGCCAGCCAAGGCCTTACAGCTCCTGCCTCCCCCAGCCACCAGCAGCTCCTCTGACTTGCAGTAGAGATGCATAAGGGTTTCATTAAACAAAATGATGCAAATGACACTGTAAAAGTCTTCACAAAAATTCCAGTACTCCGTTATTCAGCAGCTTTAGCAGCTCAGCACTATCTGTAGGGAGTTCTTAATCCACTAAGATCCTATAGGCCTCCTGTAAGTTACCAGAAAAAAAGGTGATACTAGATGTATAAATGGATGATAACCTTTTACCCATACAGTATGTATTACAATTTTGTAGCTTAGTCATTTTTGGCTATCAGATTTTGTTAGTACGATAGAAAAAAAAGACAAAGTTTTGACTGCTAATGTCTATTTTGTTATTTGATTCATTTTCTTCCTCTGTACAAAAGCTGTACAAATATGTCTGTGTAACTCCTCCACATCTGTATTCATGTACATCCTCCTTATCCTGGCTTGCTGGTGTGGTGAGCTCCTACTAAACAATAAACTCTGTGGCTGAAGTTGGGCATCCTGGGGCTGCTGGGGCGTGTGCAGGGTGATCTGCAGTGCACAAACTGTCATGAGCTGCAAGGGGCTGGGGGCACAGGGCTCTGCCACTGGTCCCCCTGCCCTGAGCCCCAGCAGTGACCTTGAGCTGTCTGTGTTTGGGCTCTGCAAGTGGCTGGGAGGCTGCAGAGCTGCCCTGGGGATGAGCTGAGCTGGAGCACAGTGGCATTTGCTCTTCTGTACCCCATGTCCTGGCTGGGCAGCTCCTGCCCTCGAGTGTCTCCCAAGCCTCAGCGTGGTTGTGCTTTTTTTTAATCCATGATTATTTTCCATCTACTTGTCTCCCCAGCCCCTCACTGACATATCCACAATGCCCTGAGGTGAGGAGTGTTGCAGGGTGCTGTGCCAGACCCACCTCCCTGCACCTCAGCACTGATCCATGCCTGTTGGAGCAGTGCCACCTTGGTTTTGCATTGGCTGTGCTTGGGTCATCCTCATTCCTTCCAGGCCATCCACCACAGACCTTTCAGAGCACACAGGGATTGCAGTGAGTCAGTCCAGGAGGGGCTGCCAGCCCAGCCCCCTGCCTCTCCTGTGCCTGTGTTCCCTCCACATGTGCAGGTGGATGCTCTGAGCACTCGGAGCTGTGCTATCACCCACGGGGACTGGGTGGATTTATGCCAGGGCTCAGGGCTTTTTTCATGGTACCACACCTCAGCTGGGAATTTCCTTGGCTGCCTGTGCCCTGTGCCCTGGCTCAGCACTGCCCATACAGCAAGGGAACATCCATCTCCTCCTGCTGTGATTTCCTGCATCCAGGGGCAGTAGTTCCTTTGTAGGAAAGTATTGCCAACTCCTTAACATATAGGGAAAAACTGGAATGATTTTCCCCTTGCTTCCTGGCTCTTCCTTTTCCTGGATTTAAAATTCTCCACTACCAAGATTACCTGAAAGTTTTAAATTCTTTCCAGGAGCACCTGAGGTTTGCAGGTGCTGGTTTTGTTCCAGAGCAAGGCCCCTAGAAAATTACAGGTGCCTGATGACAGCACCATGAAAGCTGTCCATGCAGCCTTATCCCAGAGCTGTAACAGTGTCTGCAGATATCCCTGATATCCCCTTATTTTCTTTTTCAGGGTGGGTAAGACACTTATCTTTCTCCAGCAGCTCCCTGACCCTGTGCTGTGCAGGCTTTCAGGATTAAAATCATTGTTCCTGGGCATACTTGGGCAAGAACAAGATACATTGTGATCAGTATAGAAGTTAGATGAAACTCGGCAAGAAATAGGGAAAAAAATTGCAGAAATGAGGAACAAAGCTTGCTAAAAGCAGTGAAGAAATTGCTGAAACAGCTGACAAGAGCCTGCACATACCCAGAGGAGAAAGGTGAAAAGGGCAGGGTGATGAAGACACCCCGCCTTCATCAGAGCCCGGGGAGGATGTGGTGTCTGCAGGTGACAGAGCAGGTGACACACAGGACACGATGTCTGGAACCCAGTGCTTTGCCAGCTCTCTCCTGCAGAGACAAACTAAGGTGAAGGCAGGAATGTTGGAGACCTTGCCAGGTGCTGTAGATGCCACAACGACCTCCACTAGCAGAGAACTCCCTGAGCTTCAGCTGGACTTGGGCAGGGATCTCCTAAAGGCTCTGCCCTTCCCAGCTGCCCCAGCATGGAGCAGAGCAGCACTGCTGAGCAAGAACAGATGGAAAAGCAGCCCCGAGTGATGGGCACCAGAGCCCAAAGGGTGAGCCAGGCTCTTACACTCCAGGCAGAAAGACACCACTGACTGCTGAGGCAGAGCACCATGGTCTGTGCTGCCCCACAGCACTCCAGGCTCTGATTTTAACTAACAGAGGGAAAAAAATGCTGTAATGGCATTTTTTATGATGCTGGAAAGGCAAAATGGATGGTTGGGACTTATTCTAAAAAGGGCCAAGGTGTGTTCTCTTCTGTACTTATTAGAGAGGCACCTTGTGTACAGGAAGAATTCTCTTCAAAAATCCACTAGTTCAGAATTGAAACTTGCATGCTTTTATTTGATTTAAATGTCTTAACCTGTCTTTTATAATAGATGCTCTCACAACATTGTGGAAGAATTGCAAACTCCAGAACTCACCTTCTTGAGTGTTTATTTCCCTGTCACATTCAGACTCTTGGACAATGAGCTAGTCTGCTTAGCGAGGGAAAAAAACAACCAAAACAACAAAAAAAACTCAAAGGAAAACACCACACTCCCCAAATGGGTCTCTGAACTGGTCTTAAGCCAGTGGTTTGTGATCTGGACCAGAAGGAATACCCTGTGCATGCTGCCTATTCCCAGAGTGGGGACAAACGGCTGCTTTGGACCTCCAGAGCTGTGCTCGCCTCTGTCCCAGGTGTTTGCCTGGAGCTCTGTTTGAGCTCCTTCTCCATCACACGGTCCTAGCGCAGCCTCTCTCGGCGGTTGGATGCGGAATGTTAGTACCCGTTGAGAGGGTTCCATGGCGCGAGGTCATAGTCCCGAGGAGGTGCCGTTACTGCGCTGCCCCGTTGGCAGCAGAGGAGTCAGAGTGCCGGCTCTGCGGGTCGCTGCGGCTGCGGGACCATGTCAGCTGTGCACTACAAGTTCTTCTCTAAGCTGAACTACGATGTGGTCACGTTTCATGGCCACAGCATCTCCCTGGGTGAGCTCAAGCACCTGATAATGGCCCGTGAGAGGCTGAAGGCGACCAACTGTGACCTGCAGATCTTCAAAGCTGAGAGCAGCGAAGGTGAGCGGGCTGGCCAGGGCAGGTCAGCCTGCAGTGCCCCGGGCAAGAGCCCGTGGTGCATGTGAAAGTGGCTTCTCCAGCTCTAAAGGTATTCTGTGATGAGCCATGTAATCCCATGTCAATAGCCATTCTTCTCACCTGACTCCTGCTTTTTCTGCATTTGTGTTGTTCTCAGAATACGCCAGTGATGCACAGATCCCGAAGAACGTCTCAGTGATCGTGAAGAGAGTCCCAGCTCGAGCTCCGTGAGTATCCAGGAAGCACTGGATTCCCTGTGAGGGGTGTCAGGCTCTGAACATCTTTAGGGACATGGGTTTACAGAGGCACTTGGACTGTATCTGCTCAAAGCTGCTGTTAATTTCTTTTTTCAAGGGTAGGTTTGAATGGATCTCCCCAAAGCAGACTCACATTGTTAGGTTGTGGGGACATGGGGTTCAAACCCCAACACTGGCAAATTCTAAGGTGATTCTCTTGGCAGCAGCCAAAACAAAGGTTTCCAGAATAAGAACACTTGCGAGGCTTAAATTTTGAATTTTTGGCCATGACAGCTGTAGATGCATTCCTTGGTTGCTGCATTTGTTCACGATTTGGGGTCTGGGGACAGTGGACAACATAATCTCCTTTGTTTGATTGCAGCCAGTGTAAATGGTTTTGATATCGTTATTGCTTTGTGCAAAGTGCCAGATTGGAATTTGGGTCTATTCCTAGACATGTTTTTCTGTGGTTTGGTTGTGTTTTGTAAACCTTTTGGGTTCAATCACATTGGTCAAGTGTCTGTGCATTTCTCTGTAAATGTTGATGGAAGCGATTCCGGAGTGGTGGATCTGGATCACGTTCTTGTACAGAAAAACACAGTGTCAATGAAACACCCATTTATTAAATCAGTGAGAATTGGTTGCTTTCGTGAAGGAATATCTGTGAAAGCAAAACCTCAAGAGGTTGATGTCTCCTGGGCTGCAGGGAGGCTGTTGTCTTTGGCTGTGGAGGCTCAAATGTGTTCTTCATGTGTATGTCCAACCCTCCTCTGTCACACAGACCCCCAATCTGGCTGAGGCCAATGCTTCAGAAGAGGACAAGATCAAAGCCATGATGATCCAGTCCTGCCAGGACTATGAGCCCCTCAAGTAAGTGTCAGTAAGGTCAAATCTGGTCTAGGAAGAACATGGAAAAATCACGTTTATCTCTTGTTTTACCAAGGGTCACACATTCCTACCTTCCTCTTTTTTTACCCCCAAAAACTTGCAGTGGCCTAAAGACACCTTTTGATCCTGTTCCATCATCATCTATCAGACGTGTTCCCAGGATTAAAAGGAGCTCAGGAATTCCCATGAGTTTTCTGGTGGAGGTGAAGGACCCCAACACAAAGGGAGCAATGCTTACACCCACTGGGAAATATGCTATCCCAATTATTAATTTGTAAGTATGGAATTAATTTCACTGACCCAAAGTGACCAAGAAAAGCCATGTGGAAATGTCTGAGTGGCAAAGCCACCACACTGGCCACCGCCTGTCCTTGTGGGGCGGGGAGCATTGCCACTGTAGCAGATCCATCCCAGAGTTCATCTAAAAATCCCAGATTCCATAAGCAAGGAAATAACAACAGCAGGACAAGAATAGGAGAAATCCCTTGGCCTGAGGCAGCAATGCAGGGAGTCCAAAATCCATCCATAGCAATGGAATTTCATTGGGCTCGGGGGAGTGGAGAGAGATGGACCCTCCTGCATGCTTTTGGTCTCACACAGAAGCTGCTCCTCTGCCTTGGCAGCAGGAACTTTTCCATGCTACCAAGTTCTTCTGTGGGCAGTGGCATTATGGCAGCAGCTGTGAGAAACTCTGACATGAGCATACAGAGAGGAAAGAAAACACCCAAATCAAATTTCAGTGGGGAGAGGGACTGTTTTGAATTAACTTCATCATGTGCTTCTTTCACTCATACAGAACACAACATCCACGGCCAAGTTCTCCAGCTGGAATGGAGCCTCCAAAGAAAAAAGTGAAGAAGGCAAAGAAGCCAGTTTAATTCATGCTCCTCATTCTTCATACATGTTCTATATTAATGTTCTTAAATATTTGTTCTTCTTGTTCTACCTTCCTATTATTCCATTGTTCTTTATTCATCGTTCTTATTTCATGTCTCTAATTAATTGTTCGCTTATTGTTCTCAGTTCTACTTCCTTGTCCTTATTTCATCTCCCTACAATCTCTTTCAAGACATGTTTGGATAATAAAAAGCACAGCGTTAGAAGGAACTCACTTTGCTATATTTTTCCCAAGATGTGCTGCTTATTACAAGCCTTGTCATGTCACTAGAAATTAACTTGATTGGTCACTACTGCAGACAGCTGCCTTTGATGCTGGTTTTCTTTCTCATACTGTATGCAACAAAAAGCTCAAGAAATTAAGGATAAGAAAAAATCCTGAAAGGTGAAAAAGCCAAATAGAGGCAACAGTGATTAAAGGCATTAAAGCTAAGATGTTGCCACAGAGGAGTTGCAGGGGTCTCTCATATTGATGTGTGTGACAAAGAAACAGCAGAAGGTGGCTGACAAGGTCAGGATGCAAGAACTGTATTCCCTTTCCATGTTGTCAGGTTTCCCAATCCTTGTAAGCAGCTTTGGGAGTCCTCTATGGTTTATTTCCTCCACGGGCTCATAAGTCAGCTCCGTATCTCCTCACCCGAACATCTCTGCTGCAGAGCTTTGCAGCAGCACGACTAGGGGTGAACAGAGCGTGTTTTGGAAGGGGCAGGTGGGGTGGATGGTGGTGTTGAAGGGAAGAACTTTGTTTGTCTCCCCCCACAGTCTTGGGGACATTGGCAGGAGAAATGTCATTGTCTGCTCTATGGACTGTCAAGCTGCCCTGAAAGCTGACCTGGAAATGGTGCAAAGGCTTCACCCACGGAGACTCTTTGCCCTGAACTGCAGAGGAGAAAGGAGTCTGTGCCTCCACACCCCCACAGCTCAGCCAGGTGCTCACAGGGACACCCCTGCACCTCTGGCATGAGGAACAGCACCGCACTGCTCCCCTGGCAAGGGCTGATCCCAAGGGCTGCTCCAGACCAGCCCTGGCTTTGCAGCAGTGGAGGAACTGGCTTAGATGGAACGCACATCTTAAACTGACTGAAACAATGAGGCTGTACTGTCCTGGGACACCTTTGAGCACTTTTCAGCAAATACGAGGACTACAAAAGGGCTGGAGGTGGACTTTGCACAGGGGCTTGGCATGGGAATGGCTCCACATGGAGAGAGGGCAGAGATAGGTGGGATATTGAGAAGAAATTCTTCCCTCTGAGGGTGGTGATGCCCTGGCACAGTTTGACCAGAGAAGCTGTGTCTGCCCCATTCCTGGAAGTGTCCACGACCAGGTTAGATGGGGCTTGGAGCAACCTGGTCAGGCCAAAAAATGTTCCTTTATCTGTCCCTGACAGGGAGTGAAAGAAGATGATCTTTTCAGTCCCTTCCAGACCAAGCCATGCCATTGATTCCATTTATCTATGAGCTCATGAGTCTGGGACTCACCCACTGGCTCCAGGAGTGGAGTGGGGTGTGTTGCCTGGCAACGGGAGTTGAAGATAAAGAGGGGCCTGAGCAACACAGGTTCCAGTCCTCTGATGGATGAAGAAGGAGCCTGCTGCCTACTCATTCCTTTTCTTATCACTTTTGATCTTCCTCGACAGACCCAGCTGGGCAGAAACTTGTGACCAACCAGGGACAGAGTGTGTGCAGACATGGAAACAGCCCTGGACACACTCAGCCTCTCCCAGCTGCTGGATCTCGCCATCGGGACGCCCCGGAAAGGGACCATCCATTTTGCAGCCATGCACAAACTGCTGCGGGCCATGCTGGAGCACCTGGACATGCAGTACCTGACCACCCAGGAGCCGTGGCCGGGCCAGCTGAGCGGCCCCTCACTCGCCATTGTGGCCGCTGACATGGAACAGATGAAGAAGGAGATTGAGAACGGGAAACAAAAGTCCAGGGTAGAGGCTCTGTTGGCATGGCCCTGGGCGCTCCCCAGCCCCTCCCCGCTGCCCCAGGCAGCAGTGCTCGCCCCTGCCCGCGCTGCACAGGCGGGGCTGAGCCGCTGGCAGCGCCTCTGCCGCCTGCACGGGCTCCAGCGCTCTGGCACCGAGCCGGGCTGGGGCAGGCGGCACCGGCACGCTCCCTGCTCACCTGCCTGTGCCCTGGGCTGCCCGGGGCAGGCCGGGGCTCTCTGGGGTGTTGCTGCCCTGGCCATCTGCCCTGACAGTCTCTTGGACTGATTCACAGGTTCATCATGAGGAGATTGAAGAGATAAAGAAAGAAAATTCCCGCATGTCTGAGGAAATCAAGAATATGCAGGAGGAACAGGTCTGTAACTACCACTGTAGTTACAAAGGTCATACTCCCCTCTCAAAATCTCCAGAGACTCGTCTCTAGCAATGCTTTTTCCTAGACCATGGCTGCTGCCAAGCACCTCCAGGAGATTGAAACATTAAAGGCTGCCATGAGTCACCTTGCAGAGGACATGAAGAAGGTCACGAATTCGCGGGATGAGGTGAATTGCTGCTGGGAGTGAGTCGTGGGTCTGTGACAGCAGGCAGTCCCTGTGGCCCTGCTGTCTGCAGGGAGAGTGCTGCCTGCAGGGCCAGGCCAGCACTGCCTCCCAGTGCTCTGCAAACCATGGCAGGAGTCAAGGCCTTGCAGGTCCCCATCGATCCTCCCCAGAGGCTCACTGCCCCTGCTCCTCTCTCCTAGGACATGGCTGCCGTTCACGATGTCCGTGTGGAGATGGAGAAGATAAAGATAACACTAACTAGCATGGAAGGAGAAATGAAGAAGATAAAGAAGGCCCTTGCCTTAGTGAGCTATGGGGTGGTGTCACCTTTGGGTGATCATGGGGAACTTCAGTGTGGCTCCACGAGCAGGGTTTGGGGTTGGGGTCCCAGGACTGGGTGGAGGCCCCTGGGTCTTCCCATGCAGCTGAAGGCTCCCCATGCTGGGCCAACATGATGTCTGTGCCCTGACTCTACCATCACTGGCCTTCCCAGATGAAGAAGCTGGAGAAGGACATTAAAAAGCTGAGGGAGGATATGGCCAAGTGGAAAGAAGAGAGCAGCAAGATGTCTCAGGAACTCGAGTAAGAGCACAAGAGAGGGTTTCATACCCTGGGGGGCTGCAAGGGAGCGCAGGGGGTCTGGGAGCATCCTGGTTTGCAGGCCCAGGACAGTGCCTGGGCAGCCCTGCGGGGGTAACCCTGCCCTTGCCCCCATCTCGCTGGCCAGGGCTGTGCAGCAGGAGACAAAGCGTGAGCTGCAGAAGATGGCAGAGCAGCAGGAGATGAGGAAAACCATGCTGGAGCAGCTAGTGACTGAGACAGCCAACCAGCTTAACAAGCAGGTGGGGTCCTGGGAGGGCACTCCCACCACCTCCTGGCTGGGTCCTGTTGGAGGTCCATGCCACATTCTCATGCTGTGCTGTGCTTTGCTGTAATGTGGGGAAGACCCAAACTGCTCCAGATTGGCCTGGATCACTCAGCAGCATGGACAGAAATTAAAACCTTGATGCAAAGGTCCTGTTGACACTGAGGGCTCGTGGCCACTGGCTGAGTAATGAGGGTCTGTCCCTGTGCAGCAGCCAGTCCCCCTTTGGTCAGCACATTCTGTTCTTCCATCCCTGGTGCAGGATCAGGAGTTGGAGCAGAACATGGAAGCCAAGTTTTTGCAGAGTAAAAGGGACTATGAGAAGCTCAGCTTTGTTTCTGGGACCCTCCAGAAGGACTCTCAACAAAAGCAGAGAACAATTGAGGTTTGTGGCTGAAACTCCTCTGGGATCACACCATCCCCCAGGCTCTCCTGGTGACTCCAGGCAGGGATCCCAAGGAATCTCTCTCCCTGCCCCCTGCTCACAGCACTGTGCTGGTGCCAAGTGCCTTTTCTAAAGGTTCTTTGGGTAGGGGGAGTGGGGTGTACTCCCTGCTCCTGGGGTGTGCCCCAGGAGGCCACTCCAACCCTGCTGTGGAGTCATGGGTTCCTTTCTGTGCTGAAAGATGCTGTTCCAGTCTCTGGAGAAGCTGCAGAAGGAGAAAGCAGATGAGCAGGACATGTTGGCAGCAATGGACGAGGTACAGTCTCCAGGGGCCCCCAGTGCCAGCCCAGGGGTTCCCAGGCAGGGTGACAAATGTCCCTTGTCCCCTGGGGGTTGGGTGGCAGAACTGGCCTGGAGGAGGGAGGAATTCCTGAGCACTCAGGCCCCTCACCCTTCAGATGGTGGGACCAACCTCACCGGGATGATGGGGCAAACGGGGCCATAGCACCCAGAAAGGGCCCTTCTCCCTCTGCCCTCACACACACGGGCCCTGCCTGTTGTTCCTCATGCCTCTCCCACTACTCTCCTGTCATTCCCCTCTGCCAGAAGGCAGACAAAGCTGCCTTGGGCAGCAAAGTCGATAGCAGTCAGTTTGAAGAGAACATGGCGCAGCTGGATGAGAGGATACAGGAGTTGCAGAGCCAGATTTCAGGTCAGGAGCAGCACTGGAACGAGGTGCAGCAGCAGTTCAGCGATTCAATGGAAGAGAAGGTGAGGGGCATCTCTTCCCCACCATGAGAAACTGGCAGCCTTGGGATGTGACAGCCTGAGGCAGCATCCCTGTGGGGATCCCCCTCCAGGCTTTTCCCTGGAGCCCTCCATGTCTGAGCCCAGGACAGTTGGCTGAACCTGAGCACCTGTTCACAGATGGATCGCCAGGAGCTCAAGGCTTTCCGAAGGCGTCTGGAGGAGATGTGGAACAGGGACATTGTGGATTTTGAGAAGAGGATGGTGGGTGACAGTGCTGCTGGGATTAAGAAGTGAGTAGAGATTCTGATGGCTTTGGGGAACAGTGATGGTCCCCTTCCCTCCTGCTGTCCCAGACACTGCCCGTGTACTCCCCTGCCATGGGACCGATTTAGCTGCTAAATGACCCATGGGGATGCTGCTGAAGCAGCTGCACCTTCTCCTTCCACCAGCAGCAGGTCCCACACGGGATGGGAGGCACAAGGAGGGGGCAGCTGCAGGACAGAGCCCTGCAAAGCAAGAGGAGGCTGTGGGTGCAAAGGCTTCTCCCAGAAGCCAGGGTGGGAGAAGGCAACTCGTCCTCCCAGGCAGGGCTGTGGCACACAGTGTGCCGAGCTGGGGCGTGCCCTGCCCTCCCGGCCGGGCACACGGGGCACTTTGGTGCCAGAGAGGGGCTGAGAGCGGTGCAAGGGCTGCTTGGGATGGTGACAGGGGTTGCTGTGCCCTTCAGCTGGCATCAGCCAGCAGGCTGGGGCTGGGCACACACGGGCTCGACAGCCCACGGTTGGCCCTGCAGGCGCCGTGGCCCTGTGCTCCGGGCTCCGGGCTGCTGCCAGCGAGCTGCTGCCCCTGTGCGGGCGGGGCTGTGGCCCAGCAGCTGCCCCAGCGCTCTTCTCTCCCCTCCTTAGGCAGCTGCCGGTGCCTTTCAGCTGCCTGTCCTGCGACCGCATGCTCACCGTGCACCTTCCCGGCCAGTGAGTAGCACCAGTGCAGCGGGGGCAGCGCGGGGCTGATGGGGGAGATGGGTGCCAGCAGTGCCCGCTGTGCTGGGCACAGGGCTGGGTGTGCTGCTGGCCAGGGGCTGATGGGGGGAGCCCCCTCTGCAGCCCTGCCCATCAGCAGGGGCTCTGGGCAGCACCGTGCCGTGGGCTACAATCCTATGGGCTCGGGGCTGCTGCCTCGAGCAGGAACAGCTCGTTTGTCCCCTGTCACACATCTGGGACTCCTGCCCTCCCCAGGAAGCCCGAGACGCTCCCGTATTTGCAGCCGCTGCCCCCCAGGAAGGAGACACAGCCCCGCCAAAGGTAGGGGCTGTGAGGACACATCCCCGGCTCCGGGGTGCAGGGGAGCCCTGCCACTGCCAGGAGGGCTCTTCCCTGGGCTGGGCAGGTGCAGAATGGGGGGGCTGGACGGGGCAGAGGAGCAGAGGGCATCTGTGGAGGGCCATCTGTGCTTGCTCCAGGTCTGGGGGGTTTCGCAGCCCCTGCCTTGCAGTGCCCAGTGTGGCCCACATCTCTGTCCCAAGGTTGCTGAAAGCACATCTGATGAGTTGTGTCTGTTTTCATCCTGAGCTCAGGCTTGGTGGGGAGTTGTGTGCCTCCTGTGAAAGGAGTTCCCAAAACCAAGCCCTGCAGCTGGCACAGCCCAGCTCCTGCCAGCTGCTGTCCTGTGCACAGGGACCTGCCATGGCCATGGCCAGCACACCTGGCCGTGGGGCAAGAGCAGCAGATCCAGCCTGCTGGGATGGGCTTGGGGTTCCTGCAGCAGATGGACAGGAGCTGGCAGGGACATGCTCCTGCAGGCAGCAGTGCCAGTCCCTTCCCTGGCACAGCAGGGTGAAGCCTGGGATGCCCCAGGGCTGGCTCTGAGTGTCCTCTGCCCCATCCCACAGGAGGCGGTGGTTCAGGGCAGTGTACCCCGTGGGACACAGAGCTCTGGGGACCATCAGAGGAGCAGCTCCTTGTGCGGCACATCAAAGCTTCCCCACGTACAAGTGCACAGCTGCAGCGTCTCCTGACGCTCCAAAACAAGGTGGGGATGATGAAGGTGGGGACGCAGAAGGGTGACTGAGGCTTGATGGCATTGCTGACTATCCAGGGACTGTGCCTTCAGTCCCCTGGCAGAGCTGGCTTGGGAGGGTTGCTAGGGAATGCTGGATTGGCCCCCATGTTGCAGCCAGCTGCTCTCTCCTCCTCAGCCCAGAGTGACCCAGCTGCTGGACAGTGGTGGACACCTCTCAAGTGGCCGTAGTGACCAGCTTCCCATGGTGTCAGGTATGGCCCTGTCACAGCATGGGGGTTAATGAGGAGAGGGGTCTGATTGTTGCTGGGTACAGGCTGGGGGATGAGCAGGGCTCTGTCTGCAGAGCTGGTCAATGTGGCAGGGTGTTTTACTTCTGTGGGAAGAAGGAAGGGGAAGAAGCAGAATGCAGCAGCAGGACTGCCACAAGGGGCAACTGACCTTGGAGCTTGAGTGAAGTCAGAAAATGGCCATGGGCAGTGTCAGACAAGAGCTTGAGTGATGGTGGCTGGGGCCAGCCCGTCATCCCTGGGGGTCTCTGGCTGGGCAGGTGACTCTCCTGCTTGCCCCATTCTCGGCTGACAGCACTGCTCAAGCCAGGGGCTGCCCCTGGGCAGTGGGGGCTCACCCTTGCTCCTCGACCCCCAGGCTCTGCTGCAGCCCGAGAGCACCGCCAGGCACAGCCCCCCAACACATCTCCTCAGCAGCAAGGCCCCTGCAGCCCTGCCGGGACAGCAACAGCCCCCACCCAGCCGGACAGCACTCGGCACCCAGTGCTCGATCTGGGACAACTTGTCAGGAGCAGGAAAACCCTGTTACAACGGCCATCAGAAACGTGACATTTTAGTTGTATTAAGTTAATAAAAACCGTAAGTTACAGGCAGAGCCTTGTCTCACCAGCCTCTCTCCTCCCGGGCTCCCTGAGGCTCCTTCCTTCCCCTGCGGTGGCTGTGCCAGACCGTGCCCTGGGCCAGCCTGGCGCTGGTCACAGCTCCTGCAGGCAGCTCTGAGGGTCTGGGGGCTGCTGTGGGAGCAGCAGCAGCAGCATGCAGGGGCCCAGTCAGCCACAGTTAACACGAGCCTGTGAGGTCAGCAGGGCACCGAGCATGCTGGGCAGCAGCAGGCTACTCCCTGCAGCTGCAAGCTTGCAGGGGCACACAGCCTGCCCTTTTCCCCTTTCTGCTGAGGACAAGTCAAACAAGGGGCAGTTTTGGGCAGAGCAAAGAACCCACAAGTGCCCGAGCCAAGTTTCACTCCTGGTCCCTGGAGCAGGGGCCTGGCTGGGGTGAGCCAGAAGACAGGGGATGAGCAGCTGGTGCTCAGAGAGGTGGCCAGTGCCCCTAAAGGGCACCGGAGCCACTTGCCCGACGGCTGGCCCCGGCCCCCAGCCCCCAGGCGGCCCCGAATCTTGCACTGCGACATTCCAGCTCATTTGTCAGCTCCCTGCTCCTCTTCCTTTCCCGAGAGGCAGCATTGGTTGTTTTTTTCCCTTGCTAAGCAGACTAGCTCATTGTCCAAGAGTCTGAAGTGACAGGGAAATAAGCACTCAAGAAGGTGATTCTGGAGTTTGCAATTCTTCCACAATGTTGTGAGAGCATCTATTATAAAAGACAGGTTAAGACATTTAAATCAAATAAAAGCATGCAAGTTTCAATTCTGAACTAGTGGATTTTTGAAGAGAATTCTTCCTGTACACAAGGTGCCTCTCTAATAAGTACAGAAGAGAACACACCTTGGCCCTTTTTAGAATAAGTCCCAACCATCCATTTTGCCTTTCCAGCATCATAAAAATGCCATTACAGCATTTTTTCCCTCTGTTAGTTAAAATCAGAGCCTGGAGTGCTGTGGGGCAGCACAGACCATGGTGCTCTGCCTCAGCAGTCAGTGGTGTCTTTCTGCCTGGAGTGTAAGAGCCTGGCTCACCCTTTGGGCTCTGGTGCCCATCACTCGGGGCTGCTTTTCCATCTGTTCTTGCTCAGCAGTGCTGCTCTGCTCCATGCTGGGGCAGCTGGGAAGGGCAGAGCCTTTAGGAGATCCCTGCCCAAGTCCAGCTGAAGCTCAGGGAGTTCTCTGCTAGTGGAGGTCGTTGTGGCATCTACAGCACCTGGCAAGGTCTCCAACATTCCTGCTTTCACCTTAGTTTGTCTCTGC